>CM064870.1:16706070-17261673 GCA_032719365.1 Prinsepia uniflora
TTTCCTTCATGCATCTCACCTGCCTCTTCATCGATCATTTTTCCTTCCTTCCTAAAACCCAAACCGATCTCCCATCCAGCCCCAAAAGTAAAACCCCATTCAATCATGCATGTGAGGACCAGAGAGTGAAGAGAAGACCTAATGATGATGGTGGCCGGCCAGGAGGGCGCTGCCGTGGAAGGTGGAGGCACAAAACCGATAGGTACTCGGTTAAACCATTTTTCCTCTTTATTTTGATTTGGGCATTATGAGTTGCTTTGGTTGATTAGGGAATGTTTATTAGGTTATTAGGAAGTTATTAAGATAATTTGGAGGGTGGTTCACGGTGGAGGAGGCCGTGAGAGTGGCCGGGAAAACAGAGGCCATAAGGCCCTATGTTCATGGATTGGATTTAGGGCGTTGTAATTAGTTTTGAGGATTGGAATGGATAGAAAACTTGAAAATAAGATTAATGGAATTAAAATGGAAGCAAACGGACCAAAAACAAGGAAGGAAAACACCTGGACCGGTTACGCCGGTCCGGTCGGTTCGAACCAGGTGGACTGGCCGGTTCACTTGAGGAAGAAGGAAACTGTGCTGGGCGCATGTGGCCCACGCGCAGGCGACTCCTTGGGCGCGTGACGGCGTTTGGTAGGGTATTTGAGGGTGGTTCCAACATGTGAAATCATCTATTCGATGTAACGAACATTTTAGGACTGGTTTCATGTCAATCAGACATCGTTTCGATATAGTTCGGGACGACCGAAGGTTTAGGATCGGCTTTAAAAATAGTTAGAAATTCCGAAAAATTATGGGGCTTCAGTGAGGGGTTATATAAGTAGTTAGTAACCCTCTAAATGAATTTGGACAGGTTCGGGAATCCCAGAGGCGACGATTGACACGGGAGACGATTATGGCACGCGTATCGTGGCGCGACTTCGGACGGTCTGTGACTGGACCCTTCTTTCGTAATTAATGCATGCATAAATTTTTTATAAGTGTTTTATTATATGTTTTGTGTTGCCATGAGTGCAATTATTTGTGGTAGCCTAGGATTTACGTATTTGCACGTATTTCGAGATTTTCGGTTTTATATGATGCATATACGTTCTAGGTTTTCAAAGAGGGCTTAATAAATGGATTTTAGATTTAAAAATATGAAATCGGGCACGAGACCCATTTGATTTACGAACTCTCGGACTTGGAGTCCATTTGATTTGACGAGGAATCGGACCAAGGGTCCATTTGAGTTATACGATCGGACCGAGGGTCCCGTTAGTTTATGATTCGGGCATGAGGCCCAATTGGTTGTAATCTCGGGCTGGAGGCCGATTTGATTGTGGTATCGGGCTTAAGGCCCCGTTAGTTGTGAAATTAGGCTTAAGGCCCCGTTGCTTTACGGTTCGGGCTTGAGGCCCAGTTTTTCGTGGTATCGGGCTTGAGGCCCTGTTGTTTGAAACATCGAGCTTGAGTCCCAGTTCGGTTAATGAAATGAGAATTTGGGCATGAGACCCTATTGAACTGCGGATTTAGGCCGAGGCCTGTGAAACTGATTTGAATCGGATTCGAGGAACCCTGTTGAAATGAATCGAGTATGAGTCCTAGTTGAAAAGTGATTTGAGAAAGAAATAAAAGAATGGAAAATGTATATGAAACCCTCCTTTATGTTTATAGGGTCTCCTCCAGACGTCGACCTGGAGAGTCACGATCCACAGACCAGAGTGGGTATCCCTATAGGGATCCCGTTCCAGGAGTGGTGGTTACCTATTATGATGTGGTCCCGAACCAGTTTCTGGAGGGATATGTGGACTAGATCTAGAGAGAGAGCTCGGACTAGATCCAGAGATTGAGCCTCCCAGATGGAGATTCCTGGGAGAAGACTCGGAGTGAGACCCCGAGTAGTGTGCACACTAGTATAGATTTGTCATCGTGACTATATCGGGGATGTGATCCCTAAGGGCTCTGTGCCCCGAGTTGGAATCTTCTCCGGAAGTGCCTAGGATGGGTTATACATACGAGTACATATGAGATTTACAGAAAAGTGATTTGGGGGCGGAGACCCCGTGTTCCCTATTTTATGTTTTAGAAAGTGATTTGGGGGCGGATACCCCGTATTGTATGTTTTGGTATTTCACTGAGAATGGTTTTGGGCTAAGTCCCACTGGTTTTTTATTTGGGCTGAGTTCCCATGTTTTGATTTACGGTTTTTTGTGATTTCGGGTCGGGGGCCCATAAATGGATTTACGGGTCCTGACAAGTTGGCATCAGATCAGGTTGGCTCATTTGATACTCATAGTACTCTGATACCAAGTTGGTATTAGAGCGTGGAGTACGCTCAGGTCGAGGATGTGATGTCTCTGATGTCGTAACAGCCCGTCATCAACCTGGTAGTTAGGGCATTAGTACGAGGATTCAGTAGAATCGAACCATAGTTAGATAGTGTTTGGCACGTGATATAATAGCTTGAGTTTCGGTTGGCATGGAATGCCACGTGTTTCGAGGTTGGATCCCGAGTACGATCGTTGTGCATGGGAATCTAACGGCTTAGAGCCGTAGCGTAACTAGTGAGTAGGATACAAGGGATCAGTAGAGACCGTATGATGACTTGAGGGTCGTGACCCTACTGTCGTGTCGGATAGAGGATGTCCGGATTAATACCAGTGTGGTCAGAGGTCAGGGTCGCCCGGTTTACGATGATCCTGTACGACTACACTTATGATGGTTGGGAATAGGAATGTGTAACTCTGGTTGGCGTAGTGATGCCATGTTTTAGTGTGTCGAAT
This sequence comes from Prinsepia uniflora, assembly GCA_032719365.1. Classification (NCBI taxonomy): domain Eukaryota; kingdom Viridiplantae; phylum Streptophyta; class Magnoliopsida; order Rosales; family Rosaceae; genus Prinsepia; species Prinsepia uniflora. The sequence continues at coordinate 16,708,833 of CM064870.1, forward strand.
CCTGTAAGGATGTCGATTGGCAGGAGATGCCGGAGTGGTTGTCGTGCCACACGACAGGATGCCGACTGGTACAGGATGTCGACTAGCAGTGGACGCCCGGAGTAAATGTGGTGTGACATGATAGGTTGCGATTGCGCACGTAACGCGTGTGTAATATTAGACCCGGAGTACGGCCAGTTCTTGTGAAGGCCAACGGCTGAGAGTCGTAGAGTTACAAGAGGACGAGATCCTCAGCGTGTAGTTGTTGGCTGGTTTGGTACCAGTATGGGAGTATAACGACTCTTCGGAGTTGAGATCGAGGGGTCGGTCAGGATGGTAGGGCTGCAGCGGGCAGTCGGGTGTATGATAACCCTAGTAGGTGATTGTTTGGACAAGTTACCAGGAGTGTGGTACATGTGATCGGATCCAGAGGTGGACCGATCGGTGGATGTTGTGTGTGGACCGATTGGTATCGGCGATCGATTACCGCATGGTTTTGAAGTTTCGGTAGCGGAGTGTTTATGAGATTGGTCTGCACGAGGTTGTGACAGACACTGCTATCGATGGACGTAGTCGAGTCTTATCAAGATGGATAGGCTCAGGTTGCCGTGACGATTGTGACGATGGGATTCGTCAGTCTTGATGATGATACGAAGTGCGTGAGTGACGCACAGTACAAGCAGTGATTCTGGATTCGACTCGGTGACGGCTGAGTCCGATCGCAGAATGAAATATTGACATTGGGTGTTGGCATACTTACCACGCGCTTGTGAAGGTGGTAGTTATAAGTGGGACAGAGAGGATCCCGAGTGGCTTAGTGCGAAGTACCGGAGTACTGGGTATGGAGACCAGTTTCCCCAGTGATGGAGATCAGTTTCCTCGGTGATGGAGACTAGTGTCCCAGTGATGGAGACCAGTTTCCTTAGTAATGGAGACCATTTTCCCCCATGACAGAGATAAGTTTCCCCAGTAATGGAGACTAGTTCCCCCAGTGCTGCGAGATTGAGTCGCGAGGGTGTACTCAGAAGTATTGAGGTGAAACGTGAGATACAGGTCCAAATGGGTGAAGTAAGTGACGTCTTAGGACGTATGGGTCGGTTTTTCGGATTTGGTGGTACGCAGAGATTTGGCTTCAGATGCCGACAGACGTTACGATCTGTTTAGCCTACCGACTGAGGTCAGTGGATTCCGACCAATTCTGTGAGTTAGAGTTGGATCAGGTTGATTGAAGCTACGAGATGAGGCTACCAGAATGTACAATGTTTAACCTTGAATAGCGTGATTTCCACTTGGAATGAGTGTAACCGGGTATACGGCAGTCACAGACGCGTGGATGGTGTCTAGTTAAGCGGAGGACTTGAGAGTCCGTTATGGATTGGTTTTGGTTGACTACGGTTAACCATACCTCCTAAGTTTGGGACTTGGAAATCGTTTTCCTGTAGGGTACAGGAAATGTTCGTGTGATGAGTGAACTCAGTGATTGGAAAAGGAATATGTTTCCAACGTGATTGGAACATCGGAATCAAGATAATCAAGATAAGTTGTGATTGAGACGATGAGAGGAGTACTTGATTCCGCTTTGGAGATGGATATTCCGAGGTTACTGAGTGTGACTCTTTAGTAGGTAGTGCAAGGTGCTGGAGGATGACATTGGATGAAATTTGATGTCATCATCTTGGATTCGTCCATAGGTAGGACGACGAGGAGTGTTGTGACAGCTAGGAGTTCAAAGAGGGTGAAAGAACCGAACACCTAGGCTGTGAGTCAAATTTGATTGACTTGACTAGTAGATGGTGCTTAGCGTCACAGGATGTGACGAGTGAGTGTCTGAGGCGATGGATTTGATGTTCGCCTGGTGGCAGACGGTTGGGGTCCAAACCATGGCTGGAGCGCAGACAGTAGTATGTGCAAGAGTGCAGTCCTTGAGTAGGTCGGGGGGCACCCCGATGTGATGTGATGTGGGTGCACTAGTGTGTTGTGCACATTGGACGATGGGATTGACCACGGTCAATTAGTATATTGGGTTGAGAACATGGGAATATGTTGTATATTGGATCGAGTCCTACATGGACATGACTGGCGATCGGATTAGATCCGATAGTGACAGTTTGGAGACTCGAGGTGAGTCTAGATGTCAGTGGAGATCGCTGAGTGATGCGAGATACGATGCGAGGACTCGAGAGCGAGCCGAGATCAGAGTAGAGCAGCGAAGCGCAGTGGAGCCGGGAGTTTTCCGCTAGTCACAAAATCATGACATATCGTGATAATGGATTGATCGGTATCCAACGAGTTTGGATAGGTATGGATTGATGGGACTCTAGGGAGAGTTAGTATGGACCTTAGAGTCAGTTTTGAGTATAGGAATTGGAGAGAGTTGACTCGTGCGAATACGTAGAGTCAGTATGGGCATAGGTCTGAGGATGACCTACGAGATGGGATTCGTGCCATTGTGATGGCAGGATCTATAGGATACTAAGCAGGATGCCAGCTTGGTTGTGTCAGCCCTTAGTGGGAATGGTTATTTCACCCTGACGACTGCAGGATGGAACGTATCAGAGTGGCAGACTGAAAAGTCATTTGATTGTCAGATTGGTATTGCTTACCAGTCAACGTGAGTGACAGGCGGGATCGAGGAGTGTCGACGTTCTGTCTCAAGTGAGACGTATGAGCTGACGTGTAGTTTTCGGAAATGAATTGGAGCTTTGGTGGCTCTAGTAACAGTGCATACGGACGAGTACGACGTTTATGTCGGACGTGTACTGTTACATGTGTACCCTTTTGTGTGGGTGCAACGATCCGAGTCGAGGAATAAGGTTGGATTCCACAATTTGGTTGTGGAATCGGGTCGATTTGAATTTCAAGGACGAAATTCATTAAGGGGGGAAAATTGTGACGACCCGTCCCGAATTAACGGGATTAATTAAGGGTTAATGACGGATTAGGGAGGATAATAGGAGATTAGATGAGGATTAGCGGACGTTCAGGTGAAATGAAGATTTTGCCCCTAGAATGGGCGAATCGTTGACTTTTTTTTTTCAGGAAGTCAAATGAACTTTGACCAGTGACCATGACGTAGTTCAGGACGTCACGAGTTCATAGACAGGTGGCACGCTCGATTCTGACGTTCAAGGAAAAAGTTATGACGATCAGAAGTTTGGGGGCATTTTGGTAATTTGGGTGAATAGGAGTAAATAGTTGACTTTTGACCCGGGATGTCTGATGTCCGAGGGTGGAGGACCGTTACGTAGATCCGAACGATACAAATCTGTAGACAGGCGACACGTCGTATTTGGCCGTTCGACGAAGAAGTTACAGTTCACGAAAGTTCGAAAGTACTATTGCACAAAATTTGGGACGAATGCTTTTTGGAATTAAGTAGGGCCCAGATATTTGTTATTGGACCAATGGATGAGTGACAAGTGTCACCCATCCACTGGCCATCCATTACCTGCTTCTTCATTGATCATTTTTCCTTCCTTCCCAAAACCCAAACCGATCTCCCATCCAACCCCAAAAGTAAAACCCCATTCAATCCTACTTGTGAGGACCAGAGAGTGAAGAGAAGACCTGATGATGATGGTGGCCGGCCAGGACAGCGCTGTCGTGGACGGTGGAGGCATAAAACCGAGAGGTACTCGGTGAAACCATTTTTCCTCTTTATTTTGATTTGGGCATTATGGGTTGCTTTGGTTGATTAGGGAATGTTTATTAGGCTATTAGGAAGTTATTAAGATGATTTGGAAGGTGGTTCAAGGTGGAGGAGGACGTGAGGGTGGCCGGGAAAACAGAGGCCGTAAGGCCCTATGTTCATGGATAGGATTTAGGGCGTTGTAATTAGTTTTGAGGATTGGAATGGATAGAAAACTTGAAAATAGGATTAACGGAATTAAAATGGAAGCAAACAGACCAAAAACAAGGAAGGAAAACACCTGGACCGATTACGCCGGTCCGGTTTGGTTCGAACCAGGTGGACCAGCCGGTTCACCTGAGGAAGAAGGCAACTGTGCTGGGCGCGTGAGGCCCACGCGCAGGCCACTCCTTGGAGGCGTGACGGCGCGTGGCAGGGTATTTGAGGGTGGTTCCAACATGTGAAATCATCTATTCGATATAACGAACATTTTGAGACTGGTTTCGTGTCAATCAGACATCGTTTCGACATAGTTCGGGACGTCCAAATGTTTAGGATCGGCTTTAAAATTAGTTAGAAATTCCGAAAAATTACGGGGCTTTAGTGAGGGGTTATATAAGTAGTTAGTAAGCCTCTAAATGAATTTGGATAGGTTCGAGAATCCCGGAGGCGACGAGACCCATTTGATTTACGAACTCTCGGACTTGGAGTCTATTTGATTTGATGAGGAATCAGACCGATGGTCCATTTGAGTTTTACGATCGGACCGAGGGTCCCGTTAGTTTATGATTCGGGCATGAGGCCCAATTGGTTGTAATCTCGGGCTGGAGGCCCATTTGATTGTGATATCGGGCTTAAGGCCCCGTTAGTTGTGAAATCGGGCTTAAGGCCCCGTTGCTTTACGGTTCGGGCTTGAGGCCCAGTTAGTCGTGGTATCGGGCTTGTGGCCCTGTTGTTTGTAACATCGGGCTTGAGTCCCAGTTTGGTTAATGAAATGAGAATTCGGGCATGAGACCTTATTGAACTGCGGATTTAGGCCGAGGCCTGTGAAACTGATTTGAATCGGATTCGAGGAATCCTGTTGAAATGAATCGAGTATGAGTCCTAGTTGAAAAGTGATTTGAGAAAGAAAGAAAAGAATTGAAAATGTATATGAAACCCTCCTTTATGTTTATATGGTCTCCTCCAGACGTTGACCTAGAGAGTCACGATCCACAGACCATAGTGGGTATCCCTATAGGGATCCCGTTCCAGGAGTGGTGGTTACCTATTATGATGTGGTCTCGGACCAGTTTCCGGAGGGATATGTGAACTAGATCCAGAGAGAGAGCTCAGACTAGATCCAGAGATTGAGCCTCCCAGATGGAGATTCCTGGGAGAAGACTCGGAGTGAGACCCCGAGTAGTGTGCACACTAGTATAGATTTGTCATCGTGACTATATCGGGGATGTGATCCCTAAGGGCTCTGTGCCCTGAGTTGGCATCTTCTCCGGAAGTGCCTAGGATGGGTTATACGTACGAGTACGTATGAGATTTACAGAAAAGTGATTTGGGGGCGGAGACCCTGTGTTCCCTGTTTTATGTTTTAGAAAGTGATTTGGGGGCGGAGACCCCTTATTGTATGTTTTGGTATTTCACTGAGAATGGTTTTGGGCTGAGTCCCACTGGTGTTTGATTTGGGCTGAGTTCCCATGTTTTGATTTACGGTTCTTTTGTGATTTCGGGTCGGGGACCCATAAATGGATTTACGGGTCATGACGGTTTATGGGAACTGGGCATGAACCCTAGAAAGGTTTTGAATATGGTTCACAAATGGTTTTACGAACGTTTTGATAAACGGTTTTCGAATACATGCATATGTTTTTAATGAAGGGCAAAAATCTCTTTACGTGAAAATGTTTTCAATGAAGCGACTTTTGATGTTTTAATGTCCTTCAGGTTGATCGCGGATGCGGGCTATAGTAGAGACGAGACATCATTCCCCTCCTCCTATGATCTTGACGTACTCTAATAGCCCCGACGAGCGCTAGAGATGGAATTTTCCCTGGTCTGACATGTGGTGTTAGACGGGATCAGGCAGGTTCCACGTTAATCACGGGGGATTTGGGACCGGTCCTGACTCCCTCACTCCCTCTCTAGTCTTCTCGAGTTGTGACTTGAGTCTCCTCGATGGTATCGAACAACAAGAAAATGCAGTGTCTCCTTGATGGTTATATCAAATAAAGAAGAGTGTCAATGGTGTATGAGAAATATGAGGGGTAAATAGGAATTAAAAGATAAGCTAAATTTAAAACCATAAAAACTCAATAAATGAAAAACATGAATAGATTTCGTGTTCTGTGTAGGCAATAGGACACGAAATAAGTATATTCAATTAAAATAATAAGATAAGCAAAGAGTACAAAATACGCAAATTATGGTTTTCTTTAAAAAAAAAAAAAAGACAAGATCAGATATTTTGACACGAATTCAAATTTGGTGGGCTAAGGTCACCAAATAGGACACGAAATATCATATTCATTATTAAATGATTAAACAAAGAGCATGGATGTAGAACAATGGTGTTTCTTTTTGAGACAAATATCACATGCACTGGTACTGTATAAGATGTGACTATTACAAAACACAAAATTTGTGTTTATCAAAATTCTATGAACACAAATATATCCTTCACTTGCTCTTTTGTAGCTCGAAAATAAGTGCCTTTTTTGTATTGGGCACTATTTGCTCATATTTTATGTTCAATAAAATGAAAAAGCACGAAATATATTTTTCATGTTATATAGATTGTGGTTTTTACCCATTTTTCTAGTAGTGTCTTGAGCATGGTCCACTCGCCTTTCACCATTTATTGCATTTTAGGGTTCGTTGTTGAGCAAACTAAAATGAGAGAAGTTTAGTAAATTTTAACTTATATTCTAAACTGTACTTTGGCGATTAATTGTGACAAAAGATCTGCAATTGAGGGCTCACCTGGATCCCACTACTCGGGTGGATTCATCCCCAACTACTGTGTGGACCTTCCTCTTAAACATCGTTTTTAGCACTATCTTTTCTACTTGCACATTTTGCATATTCTTATCTTGAAATCATGATTAGCTTGATTATATGAGTATTATTTATATTTCCCGAGTATGCGTTGATTTGTTAGTATATTATATTTCTGGACATTGCCTTAGTTGATTATCACATTATATTTTCCCAAGCATGCCTTGGTTGAGATTGATGGTAAGTTACCACCATTATCAGAGTTGCATGTGTTGCACGAACATTAAACATTAGATGTCTTGTAACCACTTAGGAGTCGTTGATCAGTATATATATAATATATAAGTTGGAGAGCAGCTTTTTACCATCCCAAATCCCAACAAAAACAATTTCTGTTTTTAAAAGAGAGATGAAACCTAGTCAAGCTATATGTCAAGTAGCCCTAGGTAGGTAGGTAGGTATGTACTCTATCTATATAGGTCCCTCTTCGAATTTTTGACGGTAGAATCTTTTGGTTGTTAAAGGTATAGAAGCTTTTGGCTGTTGATATATGTATGTATATAGAACCGTGAATTTTGATCAGATGTGATGTGATCCACAAGAAAAAGCAGCAAGCATGCTTCTGCGAATGCCTGTGAAGGCATTTGTAATCGTGTAGCCTTCGAAAGGAACATTCAAATGAATGAGCTGGAGCCTGGAGGCTTGAAATCTGAATGCCTGGAGAGAGATAAAAAAGTAAATAGCCGACCTAGAATAAGCTATATATAGCTAGCTAGGATAAGCTAAGCTAAGCTAAGCTAAGCTAAGCTACACGAATGAGATGAAGAAGAAGAAGTAGGGCCGGCCTCGAAGGCTTCTCAGATGGCCTTCACTTCTAGGGTTTAACAGTTTGGAACCTTATTAAAGGATACCAGCCCAGCAGCGTGATTATGCCCGCGAGCTCCTCCACCACTGAATCAGTGATGTGCGAAAATGGATGACAACAAAAGTGGAGGAGATAGCTTCTATACACACACACACATAGCTTAATTATGGTAGTGGTCCATCCATAGCATTTACGTCATTGTTTCTTTTTCACCAGAAGCATTATATGTATATATATATATATATATATATCACCCCAAAATTCATGTTCCTTTTCATGTTATCATCATAATATTCATGTGTCCATATAATTTCACTAAGGTTTTCGTTGTATAAAGTATATAATTTTAAAAATAAGAAAGTAAAAAAAATACTCAAATCAAATAATATATATAAATTAACGGATTCATGAGAATATATAAAGTAAAAACAAATATCTCAATCGATACTTATCAATTTAATTTAGGTGCATCCAATAGGATAGAACAGATAAATTTCAAAGAAAAACAGCTAGCATAATTAATATGGTTAAAATAGCTAGGGTTGTAAACTTGAAAATTGTTCCTCGGGTTGTGCTTCAGTCTATTGGTTGTTCCAGCGGCTGTTTGAAGATGCTTCACATGAGTTAGTATGCATATGGATCAAAGACACACCTCTATCTGGAAAGTTGGACATAAAAAACTCAAGGCATGCTCACTTTCATCAGGTAAACTTTATGTACAAATAACGAAAGCCAATATGCCTCCATTTTGAATATCTACATGTATGGACTATCCAGGTCGACATTGTCAAAATATTATCGACATCAACAATTAATACAAGAATCACAGGCTGTTAGTTAGGGGTGGGCACGAATCCGTTAAAACCGTTAACCGATTCGATTCAAACCATTATTTATCCAACGGTTTAGGTTTGACCGGATAAAAGTCAAACGGTTTGAGAATCCAAACCGTTCCATTATGAACAGTTTGGATTTGGATTTTCATTTTGGAAATCCATTAAATCCAAACCGAACCGTTAAAGAATATATTAATTTTTATTAATGTAGAAAATCTATTATTAATACAAAGTAAAAATAATAAAAATAAAAGAATACCTAGATATACCCATATAAGTATATATATACTTATCTAAGAGTATAATAAAATATTATTAAATAGTTTGTGTGTTTGATAAATCTTAGTATAATGATAATGTTTACAATTCAATACTTAGCAAGCTTAATATGTAAAATTTTGAATATTGAGTTTTGATTTTTTTTTGTATTGTTGTTTTTTCTATATCCTTATTTTTTTTTATTTCTTAACGGTTTTAAACTGTTTCGATCCAAATCGAACCGTTAGTAACAGTTTGGATTGAAACGGTTTTATTTCTAATTTTAGAAAATCCAAATCATATCGAACCGTTGAGATTTTAACGGTTTGAATTTGGATATTGCCAATATCCGTATCGACGCTAGGTAAGATGTATGCAGCTATTGTTATTAATCCAGTCTCCAAAATAAATTCTCGTAATTTTATGTGGGCAATATCCTATATATAATTCATGCTATAATCCAATTCATCCGGGCACTTCTACAAAAGCCAAGCATAAAAGAAATTGTTGCATGCCCATTCAGTGTTTACATGCGAGACAGCCAATAGTGTGGCTCTCACCCATCTACCTATGGCTACTGCGGCCAGCCTGTTAGGATGGCTATTGTGAGGATTTTTTTTTTTTTTAATGATGAGTAAGGAAAATTTTTGAATTTTTTTTATACAATATGCCATCTAGGGTTTAATTTGAAAATAATTGTCTACAAGTCAGCTTTATAATCAACTGAATTAAACCCATTTGACTCTTGTGAGGCTTCTTTTTCAATGATTTAAACCTTTTTTTTATTTTTTTAATTGTCTCATTAGTGGATGATTATAATTAGAGTGATGAAATTGTTTTCCTTTTGTATAATTAATAAATTTTTTTCATAGATTTTCTTTACATATTAGACAATTTTCAGTAAATTATATATATGTTTGACAAAAAAAGTAAATTACATATATGTGCTTTTCGAACATATTTAATCGAAATTTGTCTAAAATCTTCTCAGTAAACTAGCTATCTTTAAATTACATTTTACTTCATGAACAAGTCACTAACATTTAAAAACAAATAATTATTCAATATAATTAAAAATTGAGTGCATTAGTGAAGTAATAATATAATTAAGATGGGTATCCAGGAATATATATATATAATTAAGATGGGTAGGCCGACCACCCTAGCACAGGACCCGCCAGGACAGGAAGGCCGCCGACCGATCGCCTTATCGGCACCCCCACGGCCTACAGCCCGCCGATCGGCACCAAACTACAGACCCGCCACTCGGCATCTGACAATGGACAGACGACAGTTGGCCGCGACAGTCACCTAACCAGTCTTGCCCTACCAACTCCCTGACGGAGGCAGGTTGGGACTCCAGCTGGCGCCTCCCCCGGATATCCAGGATTGGTCAGACAGCTCACAGCCACAAGGCACAACCTACTCCGGAACAGTGGCTCACCTACCGGAACAGTAACCCAACTGCAGTTATGACTACTATAAATACCCCGAAACCCTTCACAAAGGTAAGAGACTGAGAACCGATCCAGAGCACTGTATTTACTTGCCTCTCGACACTCAGATACTAACTTAGGCATCGGAGCCCCTTCGGCCGGCACCACACCGGGGTTCAGTCTTTGCAGGATCCCTGCCGAACAGCAACGCCCCCAGCGGGCCCAAGACACCACACGGCTGGTCCTAGAACCCCCAGCAGGTCTCATCGAGTTGGTCATTTTTGGATCAAACACCTTTTGTATAATTAATAAATTTTTTTTCATAGATTTTCTTTACATATTAGACAATTTTCAGTAAATTATATATATGTTTGACAAAAAAAGTAAGTTACTTATATGTGCTTTTCGAACATATTTAATCGGAATTTGTCTAAAATCTTCTCAATAAACTAGCTATCTTTAAATTACATTTTACTTCATGAACAAGTCACTAACAATATATATATTGAGGAGGGTGAAAATAATTTTTTAGTCAATTTATCTTCTTACACTAATTCATTCGATTTCTTTTAAAAACAAATAATTATTCAATATAATTAAAAATTGAGTGCATTAGTGAAGTAATAATATAATTAAGATGGGTATCCAGGAAAAAAAAATATATATATATATATAATTAAGATGGGTAGCTATAAATAATTTTTATAAATTGAATTGTTAAAAATGCTTTTACATAATCAACTTAAAATCGTCCATATATGATATATATCAAAGGTAATTCTAATTTTATAAATAATTAATAGTGATTGAACAGTTTTTTTTTTAAAAAAAAAAAAATCTTGCATATGTCATCTCTGAACCTTCACTTGATTCAAAGCAATCTAGAAGGATTCGAAAGGAAAAATTGCTTCCGCCACGGAAAAGCTAGCACTTCATAGGGAACAGAGTAGTCTGTGTACATCACAACGGGAAAACACTGTATGATTTTTTTTCTTAAAAAGTTAATTTTAAAAAACAATTGTATGTATCCCCATTTCTTGGAACACAACCCATCACTAATTAATACGGCACCATGTAAACTAAAGATAACTTATATTCATCGCATAGTTTGGCAAACTTATTTTCCTTATTGCTATTATGATTAGTGAATTTTTATTATCATATCTTTATTTATAATTAAAATCATGCAACTCTTTAATGATTATATATATTATATAATTTCTGTAAAATCATCAAATTTTGAGATTATTTATCATTTATGGGTGATTTCATTAAACATAAGATCATCATGGTGAAATGGTGAATTATAGTCATTTATTTCATGCTTATTTTACTTAAAAATAACTAAAGAATCTTTATTCTTTTTAGAAAATAATAATTCAGAAAATGAAAGTTTCTTGCAATTGTTTTCCTCTTTTTTTTTTTGTCCTTTTTTCAGATCGTAGAAGCAAAAATTAAACAATTCAAATTATAATATGTATTGAAGAAAATTTATTAATCACATGCAATAAGTGATAATAAAAAAGAAGTGAAATGCAAGAATTTTAAAAATCCAAATTTAAATTATTTGTGAAATATGTAGACATAATGAAATGGTAGAAGGCGCAGTTGTGATATGACGAATGGGCAAATTAAGAAGAGGGGGTAAGCAGCAAGCACGCGAATGTTTCACCATCAAAAGTCAAAAGACTTTGCAAATAGAATTAGGACATTAAAATGGAATACGCAGAGGCAGAGAATTGAAATTTTGAAATACGAGAAGTGGCATCCCACATTGCTTAAACAGTTTTAATTAATTAATTTTTTAATTAAACAACAAAGATTTAAAATAGATAAGAAGATAATTGACTTCGATTAAAAAAGAAGACGAAGAATAAGATACTTGACTCTTGACTCTTGACTCTTGACTCTTGAGTCAGTTAGCCTCTGCTAAACTTACAACCGCTGCCAAAATGCCAGACTTGTATCTGCCCGCCTGCTCCTCCTTGGCATTGTCCGGGCAAGTCGAACCCTAAAGGGTGATTAGGTGACTTAAAAAAGAAATCAGGTTTAGTCCTGAAGAGCAAGAATACCTCATGATATTTATTAAAACAAATTATATATTGATTCGGTTTAAATGGCACTTTTAAGATATATTAAAGATTGACTATACTTTAATATCTTATATTTTACATTAAAATAGAGATTAAACTACTCGGGAGAAATTAGGCTTGTATATCTCTCAAGCCTAAGGATACCTGATATTTACTAAAAAATAAAAAATTACATCTTGACTCAACTCAAATTGCACCTCTAACATATATTATAGATTGAACACATTTTAGTGCCATGTGTTTTACACTATATAAATGGTTAATGTATTTAAGTTTTCAAATTTTGTATTTAAATAACCTGAACTTTTAAAATGTTTCATCTTAAGCTTGTCTCATTCATGGCAATTTTCATCATAAATTTTGTCAAATTTCATCGTAAATTTTGTCAATTCCTTGACATAGTATGTAAGACTATTTTTCCCTTATATTCGGGTTCAAAGTCATTTTTAGGATTGTAACGCATGAGACATATCATCACTAAACAAGGAAACTGTAATAGATGGGTTATCGTGAAACATTTGAATAATTTTAGGGTACTAAATTAAATGCAAAATCTAAAAACACGTGTATGCTCTTATTTGATCAGTAACTGGACTTGTTCGCTTTCTACTAAGCATGTGGAGTGACCTACAAGGTGATAACGCTCAAACTACACATTAAATTAAAACACATAATTTAAGTATTATGCAATTTAAACCCTCTTGTGTAGATGTAGTATTGGTAAATAAGGATCGTTCTTAACCGGAGAATTTAGAGAATATTAATAATGTGTTAGTGAAAACGAATAATAAATAATCAAAGTATAATGAATTAAAGAATAAAGAATGAAATGAGGGGTTTTGAAAGATTGTGACCTAAACTAAATTTTCACAAACTAAGAATTAAATTCAAATTAACAATTACATTATTTAAAACTACTCCTAAAATAGATTTCCTTCATACACAATTTTTACCAACACTAACTTTTAGTACATATTGAACCAATCACAAAATCTTACCTCAATTACTTCAATTACCAAAATACATTTTTCAATATTATAAATGCACCGACAGCGGCTGACACTTATAATATGATTTACCTTAAGTTTTTGATTAAATGCACCAACAGTGGCTGACATTTAAATCTCTTCAATCATATTCTAAGGGAACCGACAGCGGCTGACACTTAGCTTTAAATTACATTTTAAGCACTAAAACGTACAAAATAAATAAAATTCATGAAGTAAAACACATGGAGATTGTATTCACATTTACAAACGTTAGAATGAAAATACCAACACAAATATTGAATTATAAGTAAAACCGAAACAATAACAAGAGTTTAAATAGAAAAACATGATTTTTCACAAAGAACCATGACAACAGGCAGAACCGTGTGAAGATGGAGGAAGAAATACGAGGAGTTTGGTCTTAAAAACTCTCGAATTGCTTTAAAATTACCTAGTCTTAGGTTTTTTTTTTTAAGGAAAGAATAAAAATGTAAAAGAAGAGAAGTTTAAAAAAATCTAAGAACAAAATAAACAAAATGAAACTAAGAGAAAAATATAAAAATAAATCTAAAACAAGATTTAAAAGAATACTTAATTAAGAAGAAAATTAAAAGAATTTACAAATAGTCCCCAAAAATGTCTCTCAAAAGAGAGAAAAAAAGAACTAAACAAAGAGACTAAAATGAACTAAGAAAATGAAAGAAAGGGGGAAAATGGGGACCCTAAACAAATAAAATGACCTACCTATTTATAGAGGGAGTGCCAACATTCAAATAATAAAATACAAAAATAAAAGATAAAAATGAAATGATCAACAATGATGATTAATGATGATATGAGGGACTGATTTGGGGCTGAAATTTGAAGGAAAACAGTGCAAAAGTGGAGCAGTTGGAAGCAGGAAATGGGCTTTTGAAAATCGGCAGGTGCATGCTGGAACAGAGTGGGAAGGCAGCGGCTTAGGCCCTGAGCAGGGAACGTGCGTTCGACGTGGGGCAGCTGAGCGAGCAGATGAGGTTCGACGCATTGTCTGCTGGACAAAAGGCTGGGCTGGTTGCTTGCAATCGATACATGCGTGCCGAATCCGAATACTGAAGATCGGTAGGCTCGCTCTGACACAAAATCTGGGTTGCTTGGTGAGCAACTGGTCCGTGGGCCTCGTACAAGATTGGATTGGGATGAGACAATAACTGGGTTGGGCTCTCGGTTGCTGGCTTTTGGGCTGATTTAAGTTTGGGTTCAGTAGTCTGCCACCAAATTTCCAAGAGATTTTTGTTGGTCTCCCTTAGTTCAGTCATATCTTCTTCGTTAAAACTCCGATTGGGATGATTCTTTCTCCAAAATGTTCATAATTCCATATTTTATTTATTTCTGCAAAAATCCCACAAAATATATTATTTTCTCCAATTGTTTAGTATTTTAATATTAAAAGTTAAGTATAAAGGGTATAAAATAATATAAAATAATGTTTAATTGAAGACCTATCAAATATCCCTACACTTAAACTTTCCTAGTCCCTAGCAAATACTAAAATTAAACTAAGAATTCAAAACAAGTAAGCCCTTAACCAATTGTCTCAATATTTCATTATTATGATCATGGCATCAAAGATTTTCACTAAAAGCATTTAAGCATATGAAATTCAAGAGTTAATACATGGTAACAAAATATTTCAACAAGTAATATAATGAATAAATACGGAGAAATGGATTTCAACATGAATAAAACAAGTATGAATCAACTCATAGATTCACTCAATTTGTAAGGGTTTGTGTTTGCACTCAAAGTATGTGAGAAAACTGCTCTCATAATACAAATAAAGTATTTTTACAAAATTTCAAACAAACACCTCAAGATAAAAATTAAACATACTTGCACAAATAAACCAAAACCATAAGCTTACTCAAGTAATTGACTCAACTAATCAAAATTTACCATTTTAAGGATCATAAGGTCTTTACAAAGGTTGTAATGGGGCTAAGTTTAGAGACAAGGAATGTATATGAAAAGTGGTGCTCAAATTCGTTCAAAGACTTAATAGACTCCCAAAACGTATCATAACTTCCCATCCTTAGTGCAATGATGTCAAGAATTCATTCTTCGACCATAGGCCAAGTTTCATCATGTTGGGCCTCAAATTCACTTTTTGTGTCGGATTTACAAATGTATAGAACTTAAGTCAAATATTACATAATCCAACCTTATTACCTTGATAGAGACTCACTACTCTTTTTTTTTTCTTTTTCTTTTCGCTTTTTTTTTCTTCATATATCATGGTAATAAGATGTGCTAATGATACAACAAGTTTGAGTAAGTAAATCCATATAATACACATAAAAGTCTTCAAAACATCGTATATTTCTCTTCACACGATCTTCATGTCTTTAACCGACTCCTTGGAACAAGAGTAAAGGATGGCTATACTAAGCTAAAGTGTTTAGATAATCATGGTGATGAGAGATAGGCCTCATAACAAACCAATCACAAAATCCTACCGTCATCATCTCAAATACTTACATATATCTTTCAATATTATAAATGTATCAATCATTAATGTGCGTCAAATATAAATATTGACAGGACCGCCCCCGAAGGGACATTGATAACCGTGTCTGGTCTTGCTCCCGTCTGGCAAGTCGACTGAAGTTTCCAAATTACCCTCAGTACTTGCCAAACCAGGGATAGTCACACACGTACTCACTCATGCCTCCGCCTCTCGACCAGCCTCGATCAACGCGCCACGACCTGGAGGGTCAATAAAAACACAAAAGGTGTGAGTGGACAAAAATAAATCAGTTATAAAACAGTTACAGAAAACGTTTCTTGTAAGGACCAGTCCCGAAAATTAGGGTTAAGACGGTGATTAGTGAAGGATTAGTGACCTAATCGGTGGTTTAGGTGGTTACTTTTGGACCTTGGGCGTAGAAGGACTATTTTACCCCTAGTTGGGCAAAATGTTGACTTTGAGTTCGGGCGGTCAATTGGATATTGACCGGTGACCGTGACGTAGTTCGGGACGTCACGAATCCGTAGACGGGTGGCACGCCCGATTCCGACATCCGAGGAGGAAGTTTTGATGTTCAGAAGGTTGAGGGCATTACCGTAATTTGGCTAAATAAGGGGGAAAGTAGCCTTTTCGTACGATCGGGTTTTGACACGTTGACCTAGGACCGTTAGGTAGATCTCGTCGTCCTGAATTCAACGACAGGCGGCACATGTCCATCGGACCTAGGGTGAGTAAGATACGAGTCTAAAACGGTAAGGGCATAATTGTAATTTTGACTCAAAAGAGGGGCATTTTGGTCTTTTGCACATTGGGAATTGTGCAACCGAATTGGGACAAGTGTATAGGAGAGAACTGGGATATTTGTGAGAGGGCTGATGGGATTGTGACATGTGGCAAGTGTGTAGTGGTTTCTAGGGTGCACGGTGTGCGTGTTCAAATCGTGGAGGTGTGTGTGCGTGCAACCGTGTTCAAACAAGAGAGAAACAGAGGTTGAGATTGGGAAGAATTGAGTGTGGGTTGTGTGTGTTGGTGTATCCTAGTGACTGAGGAAGTAAATAGAGATCGAGAGAGAGACAGTGAGTGAGTTGTGAGGGCAACTCGTGTGAGGAAACCTTGCGAGTGTGAAGGGTTGAGTTTCAGGAAAACAGAGAGGGTGTTGGCTGGTGGTGCTGTCGTGTTCGACCAATCGAGGCTGGTGGTGGTGTCCAGAGGACGGAGGTGGACTGGGGGAGTCGTTTACTCACGGCTAAGCTCACGGCGGCGACCTGAGCACAGGTAATTTCTCGTTTCCTTTCAATTGCTCTGTTTTGCCGTTTAGGTTCAAACCAATAGTCGTGGGTTTTGAGTATGAGTCGAGGTTTTTGGTGAGTTGTGTGAGACTCAGTGAGGTCCTAGGAGTTGTTTAGTGTAGCCACCGTGACGGGAGAGGACTTGGGTGGCCGGATTGTGAAACAGGGGTATGAACGGGTTACGGTTTCGAGTTAAGGACGATGGGTTAGAAGCTGTGTCGAAGTGTTTGGAGTAGGGGAATAGGTTGCTTAGGACTGGACGAAGAGACTGGTGAAGTGAGGAGTCGAAACGGTGAAGGAACGGCGGAGAACCGCTCTCGCCGGTTCAGACCGGTCGAGCTGAGGAAAACGATGAACAGTGTACTGGGTGCAGGCGCGTGAGGCCCACGCGCAGCCACTTTGGGCGGCTTGTGGGGGCGCGTGCGGCGGCTTGTCGAGTCGAGTTAGTTCGGCGAGGTAGAAGGTTTAGGGTTCCGGTTCGTTACGTTTAAGACCCGGGGATTTTTGGGGAAAATTAGGAGAGTCTTGGTAGACGTGTTAGTGACGTTCTTTGGTGACTGTTGACAGGATCGGAACTCCTCGAGGTGGACGAGAAACGTACAGAACGTACGGGGCGCGAGTGACGTGCCGGAGACTGTGAGTGGACCCCTTCTCTAAACTCAAGCATGCATAACTGTTTTTCTATAATTATTTTATGGTTTTACATGTGATTTCATGATTGTTAAATATGTGATGATGGTTTTACATAATTGCACGCTTTTCGAGAAAGTACGGTTTTTGGCAAATTTTACGAGAAAGGTTTGATTCCTGCTTATGATACTATGGTTTTAAGATTTCAAATGATAAATGGTTTTCAGTGATTATAAGTGGATTTTGATACATGATTTGAGGATCAAGGTTTTTGGTTTTAGAATCGGATTTCGAGAATCGAGATTTGGTTTTAACGTTGAAAAGTGGATTTCCGGATTTGGGTTCAGAATAACGGTTCTGGACGCCGGAAGGGCTTCGGACCGGTGATTTCTGTCAGGACACACCCCGGTTTCACCCCGAAAACCGAGGTAAATCCTGCTGCCGTCTAACACCCCGATACAATACCAAAGCAACCACTAAAATTCCCCGTCAGACGCAGGAGAACTTTAAAACATCCCGAAGTTAAAATTTACAGAGCATAGTACTGAATACAACAGAAATAAAACTGGTAACTAGATACACGCACACAGAAATTTTTACAACACTCCGGGATCGCTCTCGTGACTTCTATGCCTCAGACGCTGCCTCGACGCCGAAACCCCGCGCTAGCTCCACGATCTGGAGGGCAATTTAAAACCAGAAAAGTGTGAGTGGATCATAAATAAAAGAAAAGTTTCCAAAACCATTTATAAGAAAACCGGGTTTGGCCCTCCGTTTTGAAACCACATGCATAACCTAGTTATTAAAACAGTTATCAATCACGTAAACCTCATCATAAAAATAGAAACACTAACAGTTGTAGAAATCATATTATCAGCGTCATAAAATTGTATCAGAAAACATAAGTACCAAGCCATAACCAACCGATCAAACCTGCTGGATCTATCCGAGTCTTTAAACTCCCGAGTCTTTAAACTCAATCCAGGCCTCAATAATATCCGAGTCTTTAAACTCCCGAGTCTTTAAAGTCAATAGGCCTACGGGGGAAATATCAATATATCCGAGTCTTTAAACTCCCGAGTCTTTAAACTCAATCCGGGCCCGTCCCCCGTCAAATCAATATCCGGGTCTTTAAACCAAATATCCAGATCCAGCAAATCCAATTAAAACCAATTGAAAACCATTTCAAAATCCATATCCAAACCTGAATCCGAACTCACCGGTCCGAAGCCCTTCCGACGTCCAGAACCGTCATTCTGAACCCAAATCCGGAATTCCACTTTTCAACCTTAAAACCAAATTCCGTTTCTCGAAATCCAATTTTAAAACCGAAAACCCTTGCTCATCGAAATCATGTTCCAAAATCCCTTTACAATCATTAAAAACCATTTATCATTTGAAAATCCCGAAACCATAACATTATTTTAAGAATCAACATTCCTCGTAAAACGTGCTGAAAACTGAACTTTCTCGAAAAAACGTGCAATTATGTAAAATCTACAAAGCATATCCGATAAACATAAAGTCGTAATAAAAACCATAAAACAATTATAGAAAAACAGTTATGCATGCTCGAGTTTAAGGAAAGGGTCCACTCACAGTACCGAGCCCTCAATCGCATCCCGAACGTCTCGTACATTCCTCAGCTTCTTCGGGAAGTCCCGATCCTGTCACCAACCACCAAAGTACGTTACTAACACATCTACGAAGGTCCACCTAATTTTCCCCAAAAAGCCCCGCATCCTAAATGAAACGAACTTAAACCCTAAACCTTCACCCTCGCGGAACTAACCTCAAACAACGTCCGAACAACCCGAAACCAATCCCATTAGACTCGTCACAACTCCTAGACCAAAAACCTTATTGACTGTTTCCCCCACCGCCGCCGCACGGGCCCCCACGCGCCGCCCAAAGTGGCTGCGCGTGGCCCTCACGCGCCAGCTACAGTGTCACCAGCAACCTCTGGTCGACCCGGTTCGAAACAGTCCCTGCAACTCGAACCGGCGTGACCGGTTCTCAGCCGTGCCTGCACCAAAACTGCTCATCTCTTCACCATCTGCTTCGTCCCGTCCTAAGGAACTCATCCCCCTCACTCTAACACCTCGACTCATCCTACAACTCGTCGACTCAAGCTCGAACAAAACTTGAACCAGTCCCCTGTTTCACGATCCCCTCAACCGAGTCACCCCCCGTCACGGTGACTGTCTTAAACTCTTCCTAGAACCTCTCTGAGTCTTACCCAACTCACTAAAACCGTCGACTCACGTCCAAAAGCCACGACTCAACGTTTGAAGTAAAACGAAAAAACTGAGCACACCGGTACTCTCCGTCGTTCTAGCCTCCACCGTGCACTTCCCCGTCACGACTGCTCAACCAGCAGCTACCTAGGACCCTACTGAGTCCCCTAAACCTCACTAGACTCCTCGATTCAACCCTTAAAGCCACGATTTTCGATTTGAAAATCGAAGGAAAAACAGAGCACAGAGAGGAAAGAAGAAAGATTACCTGAGGTCGATCGCCGCCATGAGCTCCGCTGGGGCTAGTCAACTCCTCTCACCCCTCACGACACCACCACAAGTCCAATTGCACCGTACACGGTCACACCGCCACCACAAGCTCTCACCTCTTCTCTGTTTTCTTTGAGGACTCAAACCTCCCACTCCTCTGATTTCCTTCACAATCCTCACTCTCAAATCACTCACCACTTTCCTCCCTTCTCTCAGTCACTCTCACAACTCACCAACCTTTCACCCACACACTCAATCGATCAATTCCTCTCCCAATTTCACTCTCTGTTTCTGTCTGGGTCGAAGAACACACACGCACTACACGGTTAACCCCCAAATTATTGTACCCGTGCACAAAATGCTGGAACCCTCTAGTTCCCCTACACGTGTCACCATCCTCTCCTCTCCCTCACAAATGTCTCAATCTCAGCCCTCCATTTGTCCCTCTCTGTTGCACAAATCCCAAGTGCAAAAGACCAAAATGCCCCTTCTTAAACCCCAAAATTACGATTATGCCACTAACTTTCTAGACCCGTAACTCACACATCGTAAGTCCGATGAATACGTGCCGCCTGTCATCGAACTTAGGACGATGAGGTCTACCTAACGGTCCTAGGTCAACGTACAAAAGCCCGTTTGTACGAAAAGTCAACTTTTCCCCTTAATTTAGACAAATTATGGTTATGCTTTCAATCTTCCGAACATCATAACTTCCACCTTGGATGTCGGAATCGGGCGTGCCTCCTGTCTACGGGTTTGTGACGTCCTAAACTACGTCCTGGTCATCGGCCAAAACCCAATTGACAGTCCAAACTAAAAGTCAACTTTTTTCCCAAATTAGGGGCAAAATCGTCATTCTACACTAACGACCCCAACTAATCCTCAATTAAGCTCACTAATCTCATCTTAATCACAGTATTAACCCTAATTCCAGGGACGGGTCGTTACAACCCACCCACCTAAAAAGAATTTCGTCCACGAAATTCCACAGCTAGTTCCCGACACCTAGGGGTCTCCTACCCGGTAATCCGCACTAACTCAACAACAACCACTCCTAGGTTTTCATGTCTATCATCTCCACCTTGGGTATTTCACTCCGTCCCCAATTACCAGTTACACTTCATGGTGTACGCAAGGGAAACTCTATGACAGAAAACAAAGGTATTTTAAAATACCTCATATAGAACACCCAACAGAATTCATAGAGTACATCCTCACGTACTACCACCTCACTTCCCAGAACCTACTCAATTCCTAACCCAGAACAATCTAAGCCAACAGGAAAACCTATCTGTTAGCTCACTCCCTCGGCTAGTACTTCGACCACTTGTCGGAATAAATCTACAAAGTCCTAAAGGCAAACTCTAGATTGTGGGTTCTCTCCTTCAATAACCTCATATCGATCAGTTATAGTCACTCCTTTCCTATTCTTCCGTCATCCTTCAACGGAACTCACCATAACACTCCAGGTCACCTAGGGTAAATTCGAAACTCTACCCCGGAATCCAACAACAAAGTAGGTACAACACAACCAAAGATAGTAAAACTACCTGTCCCCGCATCTGGTGCTGACTGAACCTCCTACTGAGTCATCGAAAGCACTCGGGCCTGAGACCCCGACGCTCTACCACGTCCCCTCGAACTACTAGTGGCACCACCACCTCCTCTAGTGCCCGCTGTCCCTAACGCTGTACTCTGTCCGGGCTCCGCCACTCCTCGGCCTACACCACCTTCCTGTGGTAATAGTGGACACTCACGTCGGAAGTGACCTCGCTCTCCGCAGTAGAAACAAACATCCCGACCAGGTCCACCACTCAATCTCCCCGTCGACGCAACAGACGTCGCACTAGCTTGTGGAGTCGGCTGTGCTCGGTAACCACGAAATCCTGAACTCTGAAAACTACCAGGTCTACTGAAACGATCATCGCCCAACGACAACGCTCCACTGAAGTTACCTCTCTTCGGTGTCCTCTGACTCGAAGCTCCAGAAAAAGATGGCTCCCGGCGTCGCACCGGAAAGCTAGCCTCAACCCTCACCGCAGCGTCCGATAACTCTCTGAGAGTAGTAAACGATCCAACCGTCACAATGGCTCGAATCTCGCCTCACAGGCCAACTCAAACCTACGGCATTTCTTGGCTTCAGTGGCCACAAACGCAGGAGCAAACCGAGACAACATCTGAAACTTCTGTTCGTACTCAGCCACACTCGGATTCCCCTGTTGAAGCTGCAGAAACTTAGCCTCCCTGGCATCTCGGAAAGAACGAGGATAATACTGATCTAAGAATCTCTCCCGAAACGTCTCCCAGGTCACAATGTGGGCATCCCAGATAGACAACTCGAGGGTTTGCCACCACTCGTACGTCGCACCATCCAGTCAGAACGTAGCCAATAACACTCGCTCCTCCGGTGGACAATGCATCACTGCAAAGATCCGCTCAAGCCTCGTGATCCACCTCTGGGCTTCCTCATGATCAGCCACACCACTAAAAGTAGTAGCCCCGAGCCGCTGGGCTCGCTCAATCGTAGCACTCTCTATCCCCCTAGCTGCTTCGTCTTCAGGTCGTGGAGAGGATCTACGTCTCGGAGGCATCGTCAACCGCATGCTGAAAAAGGCATAGAAACATTCAAACAACCTAACACAACCTCACAGACCGATAAACTCGACAAACCTATGCTCTGATACCAATTTTCAGGACCCACCCCGGTTTCACCCCGAAAACCGAGGTAAATCATGCTCGCGTCTGAAACCCCGACACAATACCAAAGCAACCACTAAAATACCCCGTCAGACGCAGGAGAACTTTAAAACATCCCGAAGTTAAAATTTACAGAGCATAGTACTGAATACAACAGAAATAAAACTGGTAACTAGATACACGCACACGGATAATTTTACAACACTCCGGGATCGCTCTCGTGACTTCTATGCCTCAGACGCTGCCTCGACGCCGAAACCCCGCGCTAGCTCCATGACCTGGAGGGCAATTTAAAACCAGAAAAGTGTGAGTGGACCATAAATAAAAGAAAAGTTTCCAAAACCATTTATAAGAAAACCGGGTTTGGCCCTCCGTTTTGAAACCACATGCATAACCTAGTTATTAAAACTGTTATCAATCACGTAAACCTCATCATAAAAACAGAAACACTAACAGTTGTAGAAATCATATTATCAGCGTCATAAAACTGTATCAAAAAACATAAGTACCAAGCCATAACCAACCGATCAAACCTGCTGGATCTATCCGAGTCTTTAAACTCCCGAGTCTGTAAACTCAATCCAGGCCTCAATAATATCCGAGTCTTTAAACTCCCGAGTCTTTAAACTCAACAGGCCTACGGGGGAAATATCAATATATCCGAGTCTTTAAAATCCCGAGTCTTTAAACTCAATCCGGGCTCATCCCCTGTAATATCAATATCCGGGTCTTTAAACCCAATATCCAGATCCAGCAAATCCAATCAAAACCAATTGAAAACCATTTCAAAATCCATATCCAAACCCGAATCCGAACTCACCGGTCCGAAGCCCTTCCGGCGTCCAGAACCGTCATTCCGAACCCAAATCCGGAATTCCACTTTTCAACCTTAAACAAAATTTCGTTTCTCGAAATCCGATTTTAAAACCAAAAACCCTTGCTCATCGAAATCATGTTCCAAAATCCCTTTACAATCATTAAAAACCATTTATCATTTGAAAATCCCGAAACCATAACATTATTTTAAGAATCAACATTCCTCGTAAAACGTGCTGAAAACCGAACTTTCTCGAAAAAACGTGCAATTATGTAAAATCCACAAAGCATATCCGATAAACATAAAATCATAATTAAAACCATAAAACAATTATAGAAAAACAGTTATGCATGCTCGATTTTAAGGAAAGGGTCCACTCACAGTACCGAGCCCTCAATCGCGTCCCGAACGTCTCGTACGTTCCTCAGCTTCTTCGGGAAGTCCCGATCCTGTCACCAACCACCAAAGTACGTTACTAACACATCTACGAAGGTACACCTAATTTTCCCCAAAAAGCCCAGCATCCTAAACGAAACGAACTTAAACCCTAAACCTTCACCCTCGCGGAACTAACCTCAAACAACGTCCGAACAACCCGAAACCAATCCCATTAGACTCGTCACAACTCCTAGACCAAAAACCATATTGACTGTTTCCCCAACCGCCGCCGCACGCGCCCCCACGCTCCGCCCAAAGTGGCTGCGCGTGGCCCTCGCGTTCCAGCTACAGTGTCACCAGCAACCTCTGGTCGACCCTGTTCGAAACAGTCCCTGCAACTCGAACCTGCGTGACCGGTTCTCCGCCGTGCCTGCACCAAAGCTGCTCCTCTCTTCACCATCTGCTTCGTCCCGTCCTAAGGAACTCATCCCCCTCACTCTAACACCTCGACTCATCCTACAACTCGTCGACTCAAGCTCGAACAAAACTCGAACCAGTCCCCTGTTTCACGATCCCCTCAACCCAGTCACCCCCCGTCACGGTGACCGTCTTAAAATCTTCCTAGAACCTCTCTGAGTCTTACCCAACTCACTAAAACCGCCGACTCACATCCAAAAGCCACGAATCAATGTTTGAAGTAAAACGAAATAACAGAGCACACCGGTACTCTCCGTCGTTCTAGCCTCCACCGTGCACTTCCCCGTCACGGCTGCTTAACCAGCAGCTACCTAGGACCCTACTGAGTCCCCTAAACCTCACTAGACACCTCGATTCAACCTCTAAAGCCACGACTTTTGATTTGAAAATCGAAGGCAAAACAGAGCACAGAGAGGAAAGAAGAAAGATTACCTGCGGTCGATCGCCGCCATGAGCTCCGCTGGGGCTAGTCAACTCCTCTCACCCCTCACGACACCACCACGAGTCCAATTGCACCGTACACGGTCACACCGCCACCACAAGCTCTCACCTCTTCTCTGTTTTCTCTGAGGACTCAAACCTCCCACTCCTCTGATTTCCTTCACAATCCTCACTCTCAAATCACTCACCACTTTCCTCCTTTCTCTCACTCATTCTCACAACTCACCAACCTCTCACCCACACACTCAATCGATCAATTCCTCTCCCAATTTCACTCTCTGTTTCTGTCTGGGTCGAAGAACACACACGCACTACACGGTTAACCCCCAAATTATTGGACCCGTGCACAAAATGCTGGAACCCTCTAGTTCCCCTACATGTGTCACCATCCTCTCCTCTCCCTCACAAATGTCTCAATCTCAGCCCTCCATTTGTCCCTCTCTGTTGCACAAATCCCCAGTGCAAAACACCAAAATGCCCCTTCTTAAACCCCAAAATTACGATTATGCCACTAAATTTCTAGACCCGTAACTCACACATTGTAAGTCCGATGAATACGTGCCGCCTGTCATCGAACTCAGGACGATGAGATCTACCTAAAGGTCCTAGGTCAATGTACAAAAGCCCGTTTGTACGAAAAGTCAACTTTCCCCCTTAATTTAGACAAATTACGGTTATGCTTTCAACCTTCCGAACATCATAACTTCCTCCTCGGATGTCGGAATCGGGCGTGCCTCCTGTCTACGGGTTCGTGACGTCCTAAACTACGTCCTGGTCATCGGTCAAAACCCAATTGACTGCCCAAACTAAAAGTCAACTTTTTGCCCAAACTAGGGGCAAAATCGTCATTCTACACTAAGGACCTTATCGGGACCAACTAATCCCCAATTAAGCTCACTAATATCATCTTAATCACGGTCTTAACCCTAATTCCCGGGACGGGTCGTTACAATTTCAAATTCGGGTTTGGATGTGGATTTAGAAATGGTTTTCAAATGGTTTTGATTGGATTTGCTGGATCTGGTTATTGGGTTTAAAGACCCGGATAATATGTTTGACGGGGGACGGGCCCGGATTGGGTTTAAAGACCCGGATTGAGTTTAAAGACTCGGGAGTTTAAAGACTCGGATATACTGATATTTCCCCCGTAAGCCTGGTGAGTTTAAAGACTCGGGAGTTTAAAGACTCGGATAGGTCCAGCAGGTTAGATCGGATAGTGATTTGCTTGGTATTTATGATGGTTTTATGATGTTTATGATGTGATTTCTGTAACTGCTTTCAATTATGTTTTTATGACGATCTTTATGTGTTTTATAACTGGTTTCAGTAAATGGGTTATGCATGTATGATTTCAAAACGGAGGGCCAAATCCCTGGATTTCTTATAAAATGGTTTTGGAAACTCTTCTTTTATTTATGGTCCACTCACACTTTCTGTTTTTAATTTGCCCTTCAGGTCGTGGAGATAGCGCGAGGTTTCGACATCGAGGCAGTGTCGGAGGCATAGAGTACCCGAGAGTTTTCTCGGAGTGGTTTAATTTTCCGTTGTGCGTGTACCTTCTGTATCGGTTTTCTTTTCCTTTGTTTGGTACTATGCTCTGTAAAACTTTTACTTCGGAATGTTTAAAATTTCTCCTGCGTCTGGCATGTAATTTGGTGGTTTATCGTGAGGTTACTTTGGTCTTTGTGTCGGGGTGTCAGATGGGAGCAGGATTTACCTCGGATTTCGGGGTGGAATCGAGGTGGGTCCTGACATTTCTACCCTCCACGTAAAACCAATCCATGCATTCGAAAATCATTTCACAATCCATTTCACTTCCAATATGAGAAAACCGCGTATGAAAATCAAAATCATTTTTCCTTTTCTTAACCTTCGAGTCTTAGCCCGCAATCATAAACATGGGGCCTCAGCCAAAAATCATAAATCAGATCCAAGTACACAACATAATCCAAAATCCATCAAACCATCTAAACCTGGCCATTGCCCAACTCATCCGAAAACATCGGAAATCAACAATAATTCAGAAGTCAATCAATCTGCTGGATCTCAAGTGCGCCCGAATCTTTAAACTCAAAATCATGCTCATAATCAGGCCTTCCCGAGATATCAACGAGTCTTTAAACTCAGAACATAATAAATAGGCCTCGGGGGGTATCACAATAACTGAGTCTTTAAACTCACGAGTCTTTAAACTCAATTCGGGTCTTTAAACCCAATCCGGGCCCGCCCCCGTCATCAATTAACCGAGTCTGTAAACTCAAAATGTGCTCCAGCAATAGCAATGGGTCTTTAAACCCAAAACATATGCAATTCATAATAAGTCCAGATCCATCATGATCCAAATTCCAAATCAATTCGAAATCACATTTTGTCATAATAGGACTCATGTCCGAATTTCACATTCAAATCTCAAATCATATCCGTCATCCATTCCCGAAACCGAATTCGTAATAATGATTCCGTAAGCCGACATCCGGAACCACCATTCCGAACCCAATCCAGAAATCCATTTTCAAGCTTCTGAAAACCAAAATCTCGTTTATCAAAATTACTTTTATGCCCTGGGCATCAAGCCCGAAATCATCTATTTTCGAAACCTTTTTTAAATCTTTGAACTCAAATCATATTTCAAATCCCAAGGTCAAAGCATAAAAAACTATGATCAAATCACCAAATACACTAAACCTCGTAAAACGTGCAAATCCGTAATAGTTTCAAAATTCGTGTCAAAACCGGGAGTCATACTCACAATCACAATCATAACATCCTTAAAACATCATACGCACAAATCATGTAAAATCGTTCATCAAAACATCACCAAGGCATAAGAGAACACGTAGTCTCGAAATACGTGTAATTACGTATTGCATACCAAAATACGTATAAATACGAAAATCATAATTATCACAAGTCATACTC
Source organism: Prinsepia uniflora (assembly GCA_032719365.1). Lineage (NCBI taxonomy): Eukaryota > Viridiplantae > Streptophyta > Magnoliopsida > Rosales > Rosaceae > Prinsepia > Prinsepia uniflora. The sequence goes on from CM064870.1 coordinate 16,736,566, forward strand.
ATAATCATAGAAATCATAGAAACAGTTATGCATGCATTAAAATTTAGAAAGCAAAGTCCACTCACACACCGTCCATAATGCTCGTTTTCTCGCTGCATTTGTTTCCGTAATTTCCGGAAATTTCCAGAAATCTCAAATCCTGTCCGAAATCATTCTTTAGTGTCACTAAGGACTCAAATAACATCATACTGATTTCTCATAATTTTTCGGGAATTAAACGTTAATTAAAAACGTAATATAAACCTTCGGACCCTCAAAACAACATCGAAACGGTGTCCGATTATTTCGAAATCAACGGTAAAATGTTCGTTACATTATGTAGGACAAAAGTCGTGTTGAACTTACATTGAGAATCGGGCACACGCGCCCTCACGCGCCGCCGTGAGTGGCTGCGCGTGAAACTCACGCGCCTGCTATAGTAGCCACACTGTTCATCGTTCTCACCGGGCCGTCAGTTAAACGGGTCATTTAACCCGCGTATTGACCAGGTCCAATACCTGCGAATCTCAATTCGTTTTCTTCAATTGATTTAGTCTAAAGGATCGTTATGAATCTAATTATGGGTCTGTAACTTTAATTTCATTATACCTTACCTTAAACCGTCAATTCCAGCTTGAGTTTCCGATGAATCTCCGACCACTGTTCATTCCTTGAAGTTCATCAATCCTCATCGTTTTTCTGCAATTGATCGAACCAAAAGCTTCGCAGGACTACCAGAAACCTGTCTTCGATCTCAATTGCAAGCTCGAATCTCTCGAACCATTCCAACTCAACTAGAATCTCTAAAGCTGAACTCAAATGTCGTCTGGGCTCATCCCTTCACCAATGTCTTTACTGTCGATCCCGTTCGACTCGTTTAGACGTCTAGAAGCTCAAACTCACCTCTGATTCCATCAATTTTCCGCCCATATTAACATTTGATTTTGAGTTCGTAATTGGGGTTTTCGGGCGGGTTCAGTGTTCCTGGGGTCTTCCTCCCCATTTTTCCTCTCCATTTTAATCTCTCTGTTTCTCTCATTCCTCTCCAGCTCTCATTTTCTCTCAAACCGTTATTGGGGAGGTCGAATTAGCAGTAGTTCAACGGTCTCTGTTTTTCCATTTCAAAGCATCAGCACAGTTCACTGTGCATCTGTTCCCCGCACTCCACATCAACCAACACAACCCGTGCTCTGTCTTCTACCTCTGTCCCCTCACTAAAATGCATAAACAATTCGACCACAATGGTGCTCCATTCCCAACCTCACTCGTGCACACACACACTCCTGCCCATACTCTATTGTTCACCTCAGACACACCAGCACCGTTTTAAAAACACCAACCCACACACTGTGCACTTGTTTCAAGCACACCTACTCACGCCCCAAAGCCACTAACCATTAAACAATCCCTTGGACAGAACACCCAGGCACGGTGGTTCAGCCCCCTACTTCCCGGTTTCAAACAGTGCCTCTGTGCGAATTTACTATTTAGCCCTCCTGCACAAAATTACCAAAATGCCCTTCTCGTTCTAGACCCGTATCTCAACTGTCCGATGTCCGGTTTCAGGGTGCCGCCCGTCTACGGACTCGCAGCATCGAGACCTACCTAACGGTCCTCTAATTGTGTGAAAATTAGTGGTCAATCAAAAAGTCAACATTTTCCCCCTTTTTCGTCCTAATTACGAAAATGCTCTTGAACTTCCGAACGTCATAACTTCTTCCCTGATTGTCGGAATTGGACGTGCCACCTCCCTATGAACTCGTGACGTCCCAACCTACGTCACAGTCATTGGTGAAAGTCCGTTTGACCGCCCAAACAAAAGTCAACCGTTCGCCCATTACCTAGGGGCAAAATCGTAATTTTCTTCAAATCTTCCAAATTTTCCTTTTTTGAATGTCCGGGTAGTTTCAATCTACCCCCCTTAAAGAATTTCGTCCTCGAAATTCCAATTAATGGGATCCATAAAATTTCCCAAGGCAACATGTCTAAGATGAACTCGAAACATAATCACTCTCAACCGGGTATACGTCATACCCAACGTATAGCAATCATACAGCCAGTCTCAACCTCTGTATAAAACCCTTCCCCATGGGCAGTCATGCCATGTACAGGCTCAGAATTCGTAGCCTAGCTCACGTTCAAGTCCACACGATCCAAGATACACCAGAATCAGTCAGATTTCCTCGATTACATGTCATCCACTCGTGACATGATTCAATGGCTAAATCCGCACAAACGTCATCGGGCCACTAGGCCAATACACTCCTAAGGTTCGATACTCAGGAACTAATTCCCCACACTAGGTCAAACATACCATATCCCTTTCCCAGGGTCACTATGTATAATGATTTAGAATTTTCCTCCTAATTCCTTCCTGTTACCAATAAGCACTCAGCACAATCATTCGTACCATATCGCAAATCACACCTCGCTCTTAACCTCGACTCCACTATACACCAAGTATGGTCTTACAGTTGGATGCCAATCGTCCAAGTTATCAGAAGTCATGTACTACTCCAATCCTATGGAGTTCCGTAACTAACAGGATTTCACCTATCCTTAGGTTATCAATCATGACAATCCTCTCCCCAAATAATACCTGATCTGCCAATGTGGTCGTAATCTCACTATCCCGACCACCACCTTATCACACATTAAGGCTTTCTTTTTATCCGTCAATACTACTCCTGATGGTTGATACAGTACTCGTGCATTCTTTTCCAAAGGTAAATGACCTCTGCATACTCAACCTCGTGGGTCGATCTCAACTCATACAAGGATGGTCAACTTCTGAGGGTCTAACTAGCATCAACACACGACTCACCGAGTCCCAAATCTCGTGGTACATCTCAATATACACACATGAGGGATCACCATGGAACATAAGTCACTATTCCTCCACTCGTAACCATTCTACCTCAGTTCTCATTTCCAAAAACTCTGACCTCCTTCCGGGTCAATCGCGATAACTGGAAAAAAAACATGGGAGAGATCCCTACAATCCTCTATTGTCTCCAACAAGTCTCAGACCAACTCACGTTCCCCAAATCTACTTTGGTCTATCAGACCTAACACTTATTCAACTATCTCCTTCTCTGAGGGCATATTCAATTCATCCATTCAGTACTTCACACGCCCATAGGTACATGTAAGAACTCCAACCAATCATCAATCATGGTACCTTACATCACTTAAATGTGGTCAGACTACCCGACTCCTCATCTCTCATTTATGACTAGCCCAAATGGCTGTCCAAGGGTATCACCATCAACTAACCTTAGCCATACCCAATCCGGCCATTATCCTTTTCTCTCTTTCACTCAAAATCAACAATCATCGCCATGTTGGCCTCTCTTAATAAGGTCACTAACCACAACTTTCCTACGAAACCACAATTCCTTAACTCGTGATACAGAATCCTTATTCCATACCGTTACCTTATTAAGTCGTCCATAACCAACATATAACCTCAAATCATCGTAAACTCAATTCCTCATCCTAGCAAAACCCCATCCTGGCAGAACCTCAGGAATATGTTGAGAAGTCTGGGCATCCTCAGCCCTCACTAAGCGTCTCATACCCGAAGCTTATACACCACCCACGTGACCAACAAACTGGAATAGCTCATACCAACCATCCATTGGTTGTGAGGATCCAAATCATCCTAGAGGGTAACACCCTCGAGTCTCCCTGAAACATAACCTCTGGAATCCTAGATTCCACATATCACTCTCTAATCAAAAAACTCAATAGGGATCTCATGGGTCATCAACCAATCCGTTTCAAGGACGACATCCAAATCATCCAAGTCTAAGTCCGTCACTAGGCGACTAACACCGGTCATCCTGGGTAACCTCACATCGATAGGTCTACCCCTCTTATATCTCACCAGTTTTACCATATACAATTCCCAAGGTTACCACCCAACCGTTTTCAAGTATCACATCGGTAACTCAAGTGAATCGTAAGACATGGAAGAGTGGATAATCCGGGACCTACCCAATACATACGTCCTGGTTAATCTTACATCATGACCACAAGTAATAGGTATCCAGATCATTACTCCAGGGTTACTCAGGCTTCCTACGAAAGAATTACAATTCCCGGGCATGTGGTCCCAACTGACCACGCCCCTATGGTCCATCACGGGCCCCGCCAACTCTCCCCACTCTTGCCATATCAATCAACCAAAATAGGAGCCAATCCTTACTCTACAACACCCCAACAGTGCCATCTCACTTATTTTAATCAATCTATATAACCATCTCTTTATGATGTGACAAGATGACTCACCGTCATAACTCTTACTATATAATTAACCTTGTTACTTTACCTCCCAGTGGACCCGACTTGCGTCCCACCAAACTGGACTATCCTCTAAGTCCATATCCTTGTATACCTCGGGTCTCCGCCCGACCTCTGTCACTAGGGACGCTGACACGTCCCATAAGTCCAAAACAAAACCAAGCCACAATTTCCTAACTTATCGGCATCTGACCATACACCCGTCCTTGGCATCCCAAGTGCCAAACGTTCCTCAATCAGCCTTTCTGGCTTCTCTCAAGCCTTGATTCCTTACCATGGCTCCTCTCAAGTATCTAACCACTGTCCTGACTCATCTTGAGTCCCATATCCCCATCTCGACTCGTCTCGTGTCCAATCTCATACCAATCATTCATGGCATCACTGACATACCTAGTCGCCGAGCAAATGCTAATGCTCAACCATATCTTATACGACTGATAAGGCCTAAGATGTATCCCATCACATTTTAGACTCTTTAAACACGCATTCCACTTAAGGAATCCACTGTGAATAATCCCATCACGAGTGCAACTTTCTCGATTATGCAACCCTTCTAGCCACTAGGCTCATTCGTCTCTGTGACCCACACAATTCTATGTCTAACAAACAGTAGTTCACAGTATATTCTACATAACATATGACCCTCAATCCAGGGTTAATCTCATCCGAGATCTATCACGAGGTCTCATACACCCTCGTCTACCCGTCTCACTACCAGGTCGCGCACGAGGCTTACGTTCCGGAGGCTTGATGTGGCAACAGAATCAGCAACCTAGTGCTCTGATACCAAATTGACAGGACCGCCCCTGAAGGGACATTGATAACCGTGCCCGGTCCTGCTCCCGTCTGACAAGTCGACTGAAGTTCCCAAATTACCCTCAGTACTTGCCAAACTAAGGAAAGCCACACACGTACTCATTCATGCCTCCGCTTCTCGATTAGCCCTGATCAATGCGCCACAACCTGGAGGGTCAATAAAAACACAAAAGATATGAGTGGACAAAAATAAATCAGTTGTAAAACAGTTATAGAAAACGCTTCTACCCTCCACGTAAAACCAATGCATGCATTCGAAAATCATTTCACAATCCATTTCACTTCCAATATGAGAAAACCGCGTATGAAAATCAAAATCATTTTTCCTTTTCATAACCTTCAAGTCTTAGCCCGCAATCATAAATACGGGGCCTCAACCCAAAATCATAAATCAGATCCAAGTACACAACATAATCCAAAATCCATCAAACCCTCTAAACCGGGTCATTATCCAACACATCCGAAAACATCGGAAATCAATAATAATTCAGAAGTCAATCAATCTGCTGGATCTCAAGTGCGCCCGAGTCTTTATACTCAAGATCATGTGCATAATCAGGCCTTCACGGGATCTCAACGAGTCTTTAAACTAAGAACATAATCAATAGGCCTCGGGGGGTATCACATAACTGAGTCTTTAAACTCACGAGTCTTTAAACTCAATCCGAGTCTTTAAACCCATTCTGGGCCCGGCCCCGATATCAATTAACCGAATCTTTAAACTCAAAACGTGCTCCAGCAATAGCACCGGGTCTTTAAACCCAAAACATATGCAATTCATAATAAGTCCAGATCCATCATGATCCAAATTCCAAATCAATTCGAAACCACATTTTGTCATAATAGGACTCATGTCCGAATTTCACATTCGAATCTCAAATCATATCCGTCATCCATTCCCGAAACCGAATTCGCAATAATGATTCTGTAAGCCGGCATCCGGAGCCACCATTCCGAACCCAATCCAGAAATCCATTTTCAAGCTTCCGAAAACCGAAATCTCGGTCATCAAAATTACTTTTATACCCTGGGCATCAAGCCCGAAATCATCTTTTTCCGAAACCCGTTTAAAATCTTTGAACTCAAATCATATTTCAAATCCCAAGGTCAAAGCATCAAAAACCATGATCAAATCACCAAATACACGAAACCTCGTAAAACGTACAAATTCGTAATAGTTTCAAAATACGTGTCAAAACCGTGAGTCATACTCACAATTACAATCACAACATCCTTAAAACATCATACACACAAATCATGAAAAATCGTTCATCAAAACATCACTAAGGCATAAGAGAAAACGTAGTCTTGAAATACGTGTAATTACGTATTGCATACCCAAATACATATAAATACAAAAATCTTAATTATCACAAGTCATACTCATAATCATAGAAATCATAGAAACATTTATGCATGCATTAAACTTTAGAAAGCAAAGTCCACGCACACACCGTCCATAATGCTCGTTTTCTCGCTGCACGCGTTTCCGTAACTTCCGACAATTTTCAGAAATCTCAAATCCTGTCTGAAATCATTCTTTAGTGTCACTAAGGACTCAAATAACAGCATACTAATTTCCCGTAATTTTTTGGGAATTAAACGTTAGTTAAAAACGTAACATAAACCTTCGGACTCTTGAAGCAACATTGAAACGGTGTCCGATTATTTCGAAATCAACGGTAAAATGTTCGTTACATTGTGTAGGACAAAAGTCGTGTTGAACTCACCTTGAGAATCGGGGCCACGCGCCCTCACACGCCTGCTACAGTAGCCACACTATTCATCGTTCTCACCTGGCCGTTAGCTAAACGGGTCATTTAACCCGCGTACTGACCCGGTCCAATCCCTGCGAATCTCAATTCGTTTTCTTCAATTGATTCAGTCTAAAGCATCGTTATGAATCTAATTATGGGTCTGTAACTTTAATTTCATTATACCTTACCTTAAACCGTCAATTCCAGCTTGAGTTTCCGATGAACCTCCGACCACTGTTCATTCCTTGAAGTTCATCAATCCTCATCCTTTTTCTGCAATTGATCCAACCAAAAGCTTCGCAGGACTACCAGAAACCTGTCTTCGATCTCAATTGCAAGCTCGAACCTCTCGAACCATTCCAACTCAACTGGAATATCTAAAGCTGAACTCAAATGTCGTCTGGGCTCATCCCTTCACCAATGTCTTCACTGTCGATCCCGTTCGACTCGTTTGGACGTCTAGAAGCTCAAACTCACCTCTAATTCCATCAATTTGCCGCCCATATTAACATTTGATTTTGAGTTCGTAATTGGGGTTTTCGGGCTGGTTCAGTGTTCCTGGGGTCTTCCTCCCCATTTTTCCTCTACATTTTAATCTCTCTGTTTCTCTCATTCCTCTCCAGCGCTCATTTTCTCTCAAACCGTTATTGGGGAGGTCGAATTAGCAGTGGTTCAACGGTCTCGGTTTTTCCATTTCAAAGCATCAGAACAGTTCACTGTGCATCTGTTCCCCGCACTCCACCTCAACCAACACAACCCGTGCTCTGTCTTCTACCTCTGTCCCCTCACTAAAATGCAAAAAAAATCGACCACAATGGTGCTCCATTCCCAACCTCACTCTTGCACACACACACACACACACACACACACACACACACACACACACACACACACACACACACACACACACACACACACACACACACACACACACACACACACACACACACACACACACACACACACACACACTCCTGCCCATACTCTGTTGTTCACCTCAGACACACCAGCACCGTTTTAAAAACACCAACCCACACACTGTGCACTTCTTTCAAGCACACCCACTCACGCCCCAAAGCCACTAACCATTAAACAATCCCCTGGACAGACCAACCAGGCACGGTGGTTCAGCCCCCTGCTTCCCGGTTTCAAACAGTGCCTCTGTGCGAATTTACTATTTTGCCCTCCTGCTCAAAATTACCCAAATGCCCTTCTCGTTCTAGACCCGTATCTCAACCGTCCGATGTCCGTTTTCAGCGTGCCGCCTGTCTACGGACTCAGGGCATCAAGACCTACCTAACGGTCCTCGAATTGTGTGAAAATTAGTGGTCAATCAAAAAGTCAACATTTTCCCCTTTTCGTCCTAATTACGAAAATGCCCTTGAACTTCCGAACGTCATAACTTCTTCCCTGATTGTCGGAATTGGACGTGCCACTTGCCTATGAACTCGTGGCGTCCCGAACTACGTCACAGTCATCGGTCAAAGTCCGTTTGACCGCCGGAACAAAAGTCAACCGTTCGCCTATTACCTAGGGGCAAAATTGTCCTTTTCTTCAAATCTTCCAAATTTCCCTTTTTTGAACGTCTGGGTCGTTACAAATATGTTTCAAACATTTACAATATAATTCACCTTAAGTTTATAATTAAATGCGCTGACAGCGATTAATATTTAATCTCTTCAATCCTAGTCTAAATGTACCGAACAACGCATAAAACATATAGCTTCAAATTGAAGTTTACGCACTAAAAGGTACAAAATAACTAAAATTCATGATGTAAACACCCATGGAAATTGTATTCACCTTTACAAATGTTAGAATGAAAATACCAACACAAATATTGAATTATAAGTAAAACCGAAATAATAACAAGTGTTTAAGTAGAAAAACATGGTTTTTCACAAGGAACCCTAACAGCAAGCAGAACCGTGTGAAGATGGAGAAAGAAATACGAGGAATATGGTTTTAAAAACCCTTAAATTGCCTTAGAATTACCTAGCCTTAGGTTTTTCTTAAGGAAAGCATAAAAATGTAAATGAAGAGAAGTTTAAGAAATTCTAAGAACAAAATAAAGAAAATGAAACTAAGAACAAAATATAAAAACAAATCTAAAACAAGATTTAAAAGAAAACTTAATTAAGAAGAAAATTAAAAGAAGTTACAAATGGTCCCCAAACAGGTCTCTCAAAAGAGAAAAAAAAAAACTAAACAAAGAGACTAAAATGAACTAAGAAAAGGGAAGAAAGGGGAAAAATGGGGACCCTAAACGAATGAAATGGCCTCCCTATTTATAGAGCGAGTGCCAAAATTCAAATAATAAAATACTAAAATAAAATATAAAAATGAAATGATGAACAATGATGATTAATGATGATATTAGAGAATGATTTTGGGCTTAAATTTGCAGGAAAACAACGAAAAAGTGGAGCAGTTGGAAGCAAATAATGGGCTTCTGAAAATCGGTAGATGCAGGCTAAAACGGATTGGGAAAACAGCGGCTCAGGCATTGAGCAGGGAACGTGCGTTGGGCGTGGGCAGTTGGGCGAGTTGGTGAGGTTCGACGCATTGTCTGCTGGACAAAAGGATGGGCTAGTCGCTTGCAATCAACACACGCGCGCCTAATCCGAATATTGAAGATCGGTAGCCGCGCTCCGACACAGAATCTGGGCTGCTTGGTGGGCAACTGAGCCGTGGGCCTCGTACAAGATTGGATTGGGTTGAGACAGTAACTGGGTTGGGCTCTCGGTTGCTAGCTTTTGGGCTGATTTAAGTTTGGGTTCAGTAGCCTCCCATCGTGTTTCCAAGAGATTTTCGGCGGCCTCCCTTAGTTCAGTCATATCTTTTTTGTTAAAACTCTGATTGAGATGATCCTTCCTCCAAAATGTTCATAATGTTCATACTTTATTTATTTCTGAAAAAATCCCACAAAATATGTTATTTTCTCCAATTATTTAATATTTTAATATTAAAAATTAAGTATAAATGATTTAAAAATAATATAAAATAATGCTTAATTGAAGACCTATTACAAGCCAGAGAGAAAAGTAGTAGACACCGGTGGGGTGTCGGCCTAAGAGGCTTCGATGTTTAAGTAAGTAAGCGAAGCGTAGATCCAATAGGCAGCTTAACAACATAAAGACAGATAATCCGATTTGTGTGTTGAGAGAGAGAAGCGAGTACCTTTATGACACGGTTTGAGGGGTATTTATAGTAATAATGAATGTGGCGGGGGGCTACTGTTTATGTAGGGCTCAAACTACCTTAGGAGATGATACCACATGTCCCATAGATCCAGCATGTATGCCTTGTGGCAATAGATCTCATGCCATGTCAGGGAGTCGTTATAGACATTTGTCTGAGGATCGAACTAGTTGTGCTAGATCCATGCCTACCGAGTGGCCATGACAGGACTTATCTGACATTATTTGTTGGCATTGTCCGCCGAGTGGTCGTGGGCCGGCCAATTGGCAAGCATATTGAATGCCTGACGACGGATCATGGTGTTGCTGGTTGTAGTAAGTTTGGTTGGTGGATATGATATCAACAACTTTGAAGTTTGATGCATGTAAAACACATAATACTAAATGGATTTATCTTAAATTACATTGCATCAAGATTTTAATTTCATAGTGCTTGATAAGTGATAAGTCACAAATTAAGCATCATTTCAATGTTATTTCTTATCCCTTTTACTTATCTTTTGATTATAACCATTCAAACAATAGGAGAAAATGATTTCTTTTGTGAAGTTTGTGCAGATTGCTTAGTTGAGGTATAAATCATGTTTTGCAATGAAATGTGATCTTTCCAAGGCTAAATCTTTAAGGACTCATCAAGGACTCATAAAGGGCCTCATCATCTCCCATTTACATGACCAAGATCCACCAAGACCCTAAAAGTCAGGGCCTAGCCCCTAGAAGCCCACAAAATGCAATTAAGGGTGTTTTAGGGGGTTTACTTATGCATCAAGCAACTTTGGACGAATTTTCCTACCTTTCTCAATGAGGAATGACATGGATTGACTTGGATAAGAAGACTTAATTATATTCCTAATTTGAACTTGAAGTTAAAGGGGCAAGAAACAAGGAAAATGAAGATTCCTGGAAATTAAGAAACAATCTTGTACATGGCTAGGATTAATTAACTTCCCTAGCCACAATTTATCATGTTTCCTTTATTTTAGGGCAATGTAATCTGATTTAGGATAGCATTAAATGAATTCCTAGTCAAAGCTAAAGTCAAGAAGTGGAAAGAAGGAAGGAAAGGGACTCCTTGTACAAGAAGGACACAAAAAAGGCTAACTATGGTTTTTCACAAAAACAAGGAGTTTTCCTCCTTGTTTTGGGGCTGTTTTTTCTTTTCTTTGAGGGAGATGTTAGGGCAGGTGTTTGGGGTTATAAATAGATATTTTCTCATTGTTTTTATGTAACGACCCGTCCTGAATTTCAGGATTAAATTAGTGACTAATCACGATTAGTGAGGTTAATCGGTGATTAGTGGGGTACTTTCGGACGAACGATGCAAAATGACCGTTTTGCCCCTGAGAGTGGACAAAAGTTAACTTTTCTTTCTGGCGGTCAAATGGACTTTAGTCGATGACCGTGACGTAGTTCAGGACATCACGAGTTCATAGATTGGTGGCACGTTCAGTTCCGACATTCGAGGAAAAAGTTATGACGTTCAGAAGTGCAAGGGAATTTTGGTAATTTGGTTAAAATGAGGCAAATAGTTAACTTTTGGACTGAGAGATCCGATGGTCGAGGGTCCAGGACAGTTATGTAGATCGAGACAATATGAATCGGTAGACAGGCGGCACGTCGAATTCGAACGTTCGACGGCGAAGTTACGGTTCAAGGACGTTTCGGGGCACTATTGCACGATTTACGAAACGACTTAGCTTTCGTCCTTAAGTGGGCCAGATATTTTAGAAGGGCCCAATGGATGAGTTACAAGTGTCACTCATCCATTGTTCATTATGATCCCATACATGCATATCATCCCTTAGTCGTGCAAACCATCCCACACAAACCCAAAAACCCGATCTCACCATTTCTTCATCTCTGTACAACCCAAACCCTTTCCCTTCACATGGTTCAACCTGAGATGGAGGCAGGGAGAGACTGAGGTCTAGTGGAGGCTGCAGGAAGCCTGAACCTCTGTGGACGGCGGAGTGGAGGACAAACCCGTGCAGGTGAGTTTTCAATTCGAATTTCCATTTTGTTGTTTTGGACATCATGGGCTGTATCTGTTGTTTAAGGAGTGTTTATTGGGCTAGTAGATACGTCTAGGTCATGGTTTGGACGGTGGATGACAGCTGAGAAGCCGTGGGAAGAAAATGAAAATGTTGGACCGTGAGGAAAGAATCAAACCGTGGGATTTAGATGGTTTTTCTTAGGTTTATTGATTGGAATAGATATGAAATAAGAAAATGGGAATATTGGGATTGGATTAGAAGCAAACGGACCAAAATTGGGTGAGAAACCAGGCCGGACTGGTCACGCTGGTCCAAGCGAACCAACGAACTGGACAGACCCGATTCAGCCGAGGTTGATGGTGCAAGAATAGTGCAGCGCGTGGGCTCACGCGCACGGACTTCCCTGGGCAAGTGTGGGGGTGTGAGGGACATTTTGGGGAAGGTTCCAACAAGTGAAATCTTCTATTCGATGTAACGAACATTTTGGGACTGGTTTCGTGTCGATCGGACATCGTTTCAATAGGTTTCAGGGTGTCCGAAGGTTTAGGTTCCACTTTAAAAATAGTTAAAAATTCCAGAAAATTATGGGGCTTTAGTGGGAGGTTATTTAAGTAGTTAGTAACCCTCTATTAAAATTTGGACAGGTTTGGGAGTCCCGGTGATGGTGATTGGCTCGGGAGAGCCGTATGGCATGCAAATCGAGGGGGCAGCTCGGACGGTCTGTGAGTGGACCTTGTTTTCTAAATTGGTACATGCATAAATGTTTATTATATGTTTTAATACTTGTTTGGCAATTCCATGAGTGCATTTGTGTGTGGTTACGTATTGGCATGTATTTCAAGTTTTCGGCCCTATACGGTGCCGATACGGGTTTGTACTTTCTTTGTTGGGTTCTATGAAATGGTTTTGGATTTCAAAAGGATAAACTCAGGCATGAGGCCTATTTGGTTTTGTCTCAGGCATGTGGCTCTATTTAAGACCTAAGGGTTTGTATCGTGGTCGCGGCGAGTGCTATGTGCACGGCGACCGACGATACGACTGAGTGGACCAGGCATGAATCCGTTGAAAGGTTTTAAGGATGATTTCGTTATATGTATATATGTTCATATACCTTCCTTTACTTGTATTATCTCCTCCGGGGATGATTGTTGGCCTGGGTGGACCCCGGAGTAGTCACGGAGCACTGACTGAGTGGAGTCGCCCCCATTGGGTGCCTTACTCGCAGGAAGGCTTGGATCGTAACCTCAAGGAGGGTCATTGATCTACGGACATTGACCTTGGACTCTGAGAGACTTGGGTTGGAGACCCCAGTAGCACGCGCGTAGCTTTGGAAACCGTGACAGGATTGGTTGTGTGAATTATATGTATGTATGATATATGATATATGATATGTGTTGTGTATAGGTTTTGGGCTGAGTCCCGTATGGATTTGGGCAGTGGCCCATATGGTTGATTCTTTATGATTCTTTCGGTTATGGTTTTGGGCTTAGTTCCCACATATGGTTCTTTTGGGATAAATGGTTTTCGAATGCATGCATGCTTTTTAGTGAAGGGTACAAATGTTCTTATGAAATGTTTTTATAAAATCTTTGTTTTGTCCACTCACAGCTTTTAATGTTTTGACTGCCCTTCAGGTTGACAGCTGATGTGGACTGTAGCAGAGACCGAGATATCACATACCTCCTCCAGATCCTGGCGTACTCTGATAGCCCGAGAGGGCAAAGGTTGGAAATTTCCCTTGTCTGACACTTCGTGTCAAACGGGAGCTGCAGGTTCATCCCACGTTTATCCCCGGGGGATTGGGACGGGTCCTGTCATTTTAGGGGCCGAATTTACCTTCATAGGTCCCAAAACTCTGTCAAAATTCATACTGAATTTATATGCATAGTCTAGCCGTATTTTATTATTTTTTTGCTTTTGGATTCAAGCTTGTGCTAAGGAGGATGTGAGGCTTGAGAGAAAAAGAGTGTTTGAGCCCCTTTTCTTACTTCTTGCTATTCTTTAGTATTTGTGTTTATTTATTCTTTTATCGTTTTACGTTTCTTATGCGTTTAATTATGTTATTAGTTAATTCAATAATATTTGAGTAGTGTAATTAGGGCTAGGGGTACTTGAAGCCCTAGCCATGTTAGTTCGTGTTTGATTTCTAGCTCTTGATTATGATTTTTATGCATGCTTGGATTTGTTGGATTACTGCGCTTCATGAACTCAATTTATGCTTATAAGCTTAGCTACCTTATTTGTGTATAATTATTGATGTAATTGCTTGACGGATCACCTCAATGTTTGTGTTCACCTTGCAATTTGTAGCATCACGTTTAACAGGGGGAATCTTATTCGTAATCTAAACTCATGACTTCCTAGGTCTGCACATCAATTTTCTAGGGATAGTGTAGTGTCATTAAACCTTCTTTATGTTTCATGCATTATCACGCACCATCGGTAGTAATTGTTTAAGGGCGGGTACATTACGCTTAAACATGCAATCTAAGAGAAGATAATATGTGTAGGGTGAGCCTTAGTCGGACCTCTGCATGGGTACTTAATTCAGATACATGCATAGTAATCTAATCAAGGAAATCTAACGGAACTATAATTGGTAAAGGTGGATAGAAACCCTAACTCGACTTACTTAGTTAATCTTAGTTAATTTCCTTACATTCATTCAACGTGACAAACCCCCCATTGCATTTTAATTACTTCACTTAAGTCAATTGAGTTAAACGGAATTGGATATCATTGAGCAAGTCTTCGTGGGATCGACCTTTGCTTGCATCTATACTATCTACACGTCTTGTGCGCTTGCAAAGTTTATTACACGTAGAGGTTTTGCCTAGTACATCTTTTGTGCTTGGTAAAATTTCTATCAGTAAGCATAACAGTCCTTTCTAACAATCACAATTTTATATAAAACAAATAACGCATTAAAAAAAATCAAATTTAATATATTTTGACTGTAAAAATATATTGTATTCATTATAATATATTGTATTCATTATAAGATCGATGGTTGCAATTAAAGATAGAATAAAACTTATATATCCAACACAATTTCCTCAAAATAATGATAATATAATATAGGTAAATTTGTTTCTATATCTAAGATTCGTATTATGAAAACACGTTTTCTTTTACCTTAATAAATATATTAAATCTCATAAAATTATACAAATTTCAATTCAATATGATCTAGCAAATGTTACAACATTGTAATGCACAAAAATGTTAGACTACATAGCTAATGTTGCATTATCTATGCAAATTCACCCAATCCATGCCCCAAAATTGAATTTTAAAAATAGGAAAGTAGATATTTTATTTTAGACTTATGAATTTGACTTACACTACAAGAAAATGAGATAGGCCTAACCACACTTTTCCCGACGATGAAATTTTTATCGTTAAATTCAATGTTGCCTGACGAATATGAATAACTTTTCGAATTATATTCTGGCACGAAGAAAAATGGTTCGCGCGCTAAAACTTTGAATCTTACGTGGCGAAAAAAGAGCGCTCGTCGAGTAACCTAATTAAACCTGACAAATATATATGTTGGATATTATTCGTCTAGTATTGTAAAACGTTGACCAATATTACCTGACAATGACATTTCGTCGGGTAATGATTTTGGCTGGAAAGAATTGCTTTGGTGCACAAATATTATTTTTGTCCGACAAATCATTTAAAGGTACCCTACGAATACCTTCGTCGGGCAAAATGCTAATTGCATTTAACACCCGCGACCCACTTTTCTTCCTTTCCTCTCCAGCTTCCCTCAAACCTCTCTCTCCCTCACAGCATTCTCTCTCTCTCTCTCTCTCTCTCTCTCTCTATCTCTCTCTCTATCTCTCTCTCTCTCTCACTCACACACACACACACACAAAACATTAATTCATCTTCTCATCACTCTATCTCTCATCAATACAAATGGTATGTATTTATTGTGTATTTAATTTTGGTATATAATTTTGGAAATAATTAGATTTTGAAATTGTGTTTTTATTGTGAAAAAATATGTTGAAATTGTTGGTAATTGGTGTAGAAATTGTGTAAGAAATTAGAAGAATTGTTAGGAAAATATGAAAATAGAAAATATGCTACAAATTAGGAAATATAAATTGTAATAGGAAATTAGAAAATTAGAAAATATGTTAGGAAATTAGAAAATATGTTAGAAAATTAGAAAAATAAAAAATATATTATGAATTAGGAAATAAAAAAATGTGATAGGAAATTAGAAAAGTTGAAAATATGTTAGAAAATTAGGAAATTAGAAAATATGTTAGGGAATTAGAGAATTGGAAAATATGTTAAGAAATTGGAAAATAGAAAATTGTTGATAATATTATATATATATATATATATATATATTTGATGGTGTGAAATATGTTTATATTTCATAACAGTTTATGAGAAGTTAATTGGGTTGATTAAATTCGTATAATTAAATTTAAGGAACAACTTTAGTCCCGTTTGAAAGTTAGTGAATCGAGTTACTTGATTGACTCTTGAATTGTCCATTTATTTGGACAGTTTGTGATAGAACCCGCCCCGATCCCCCTGGGGATCACCGGGGATAAGGCCTGCTCCCATCTGACATGTAACTCAAAATACCAAAACTACCCTTACTAGGGTTATATTACCACAAATACCCTTACTAGGGTTCCAAAATACACACCGGTGTTTAATACAACAGTATTGTCATACAAGGGACGAGAGCATTATGTTCGTATTAATAAAATAATTACAAACACCTACCCCGCAGGGTGAACAACACGCAACGGTACTATTTATGCCTCGACCCTAGAGTCGGTCCTCGTCTCAGTATCATCACTTGGAGGGTTAAGAAAATATCCAAAGTGTGAGTGGACAAAAAATAAATCAGTTATAAACTCCTTTTGAAAATATATATAGTTTGACCCTCCGTTTTAGAAACATGCATGCATTCAAGATAAATCGTATAAATACAGTAAAATCATACATATAAATATCTATATATATATATATATGGACGTAAACATCAATGAAACACAATATATATAACTCAACCCCGGCATCCCAAATGTCCAACCAATACCAGTCACGATTTCTCTACAGTATGCGTACTACTCGTGGTCTCATGTCCGAGTACTCCCCGGCATGAACTCCACAACGTCCGGGGTGATATCTAAATGGGTACCTGCCTCGGATCCTATCATGTCCTAGACGATATCATAACTCGCACTCTTGAGCCTGAGTTCCTCCTAGGAGTCACCTATCCAGGCAGTGAATCATGACAACTCCAGGATCCTCGATGTCTGGAGGAGACTAAACCGCACATACATGAGGGTATATATAAGTGTGAAAACATGCGATTTAATAATATCATATTTGAAATCCATCTTTTCTGAGATTAACACAAACCATTGTTTAAATTGGGACTAGGCCCGAAACCTTCCAAAAACTGCGTCCAAAATCCATTTCTAAAACTCGTTTCTCGAAAACTGCTCATGCCAGATCACCGGTGAAATCATTTGAATCAGTCATTCTTTCAAAACTCCATTAACCCCAAAACCTGAGTCAAACGGTCACCAAATGGGTCTCAAGCCCGAAAACCTCGTTTTCACGTAAATCCATAACATATTCCATAACCAATGATTCGAGTATATAAATTCCATGATTCCAAAACAATTAACTTAAATCAATTAAGAAAACATGTAAAACGGTTATGCATGCATTTCTGTATAAAACAACTAGTCTACACACAGTCCGTCCTTGCAGCGCTAACGAACAACCTAAACAACCTAAACGTATCCTGAAGCTAACCATAGTCTCCGGGCCAATCCAATTACATCCAAAGGTCACTAGTTGACCCTACTAGGTCCAACAACAAACCCTATAATAAAATCGGCTAGGGAAAGCATCCCGAACATGCTTCTCGAGGCACCAAACCGCATTTTGACCTATTTAATGGTCTTGGATCGACACGAAACCACCAACATTGAATTGGTAAGGTCGAAACCTTGAAAATGGTTCCAATCTTACCTCGAAACTAGTGCCCACGTGCCCCCACGCGCGGGTCAATGTTGCTGGTCAAAAGTCAATGGTCAACTCTACTGATGGCACTTCTGATGTCAGCATGAAGTCATCTGACAATGTCAGTCTGACACATGTCAGACTTTGACAAGTGCCACATGTTAGACTCTGACTGGTGCCACATGTCGGGCTCTAATAGATGGCACGTGTCAACAGCACACGGGTCCACGTCATTGACTTGTTAGTGACATGTGGCACCCTCTAATTGGGCCACATCACTCACATGTCAGTTCTGACTATGCACTGACATGTGACACGTGTCACGCTCTGAGTGGTCCATATACTTTGACATCCTAATAGGTGATGATGCCAGCTGATGATGTCATCACCTCTAACCTCTCGACGTGTTCTGTGTTCGGGTCGCCCAAACCCGACCCGGCTGTAACTCGCTCAATTATGACCCATTTTCAAAACCGTTGCTACCTAGAGGATCGTCTAGGTGTCTAGATTGGATCTATGGGTTCAAATTCATCTAAAACACATTAAAATTATACCTTAGCTAAAGAAACAATGAAGATCAGTTTTTCCGATCCGCTTTCAGTCGATCACAGCGGCGTCGTGCCTGGTTCTGGGCTCCAATCAACTCGTACCAACCTTATAAAGCATTCTGGGCCCTTAGATCCACTTGACAAGGCCTAAAATCCAAACCCAAACTTTGACCCGATTTTAAGAGTTTCGGATTTACCTGTGAACGCGTTCTCTCCACCGTGTGCCCCCGTTCTCAGCCCTTGAGTCACCGTCAAACACTCTCTCAGTCACTCACCAGGATCACTAAATGAAGGATCGAGGCTTAGGGAAGATGGGTCGATGGATGTGCGTGTGTATGTAAATACTTGGTACATGGTTTGAATGAATAAATAAAAGGAAAGATAGATACAAACACCCCAATCTTTTGGGTAAATGGGCCAGTTAGATGAGTGACACTTGTCACTCATCTGATTGGTCCAAGGAACTAGTTGACCAATCCAATAATGCCACTTGGCCCAAAATCTCGGAAAATGTAATAGTAACCCTCGAACTATGTGACCCGTAACTTTCATGTCGAATGACCAAATTCGGCTTGCCGCTTGCCTACGAACTCGTGGTGACACGATCTATGTAACAGTCAAGGGTCAACCCCCAAACAGTGTCCCGGGTCAAAAGTCACTAATTTGCCCTAGCCAAGGGCAATTTGGTCATTTTACATAAAATTTCCAATTTACAGATATAAAGAAATTCCGGGTCGTTATAGTTTGGGAGTGTGTAACTAATTGCTGTATAGTTTGTGGTGTACGATGTTAGGTTTCGATTGTGAGAATTCGATATGTTTGCATCCTGCAATGTTCACTAAATGCGCACTAGATGTTTCTTTATAATATATACATTGGGGATTTGGGGAGCTGTAAGAAGATGCTGCCAAAATTTTCATTGATCGAAACTTTGGTATTGCAGACCAAACAACACAGAATGTACACCCTTGAATGGGTTACATTCACAAAATCTGAATAATAAGGAGATAAGCGGCTTTTGATATTCACTTATCAGGCCATTAGGAGACAACGTAAACTCAATTACAAACATGGACTATATTTTGTGAAACTAGGTATAATGGAAAGACGTTGGATGCAAATGTTTGATAGATCTGCGGATTAGTACATAGATGGGATCGACAACTTCATTGATTTTGCACATAATCATTGCATTAATCAGAGACGTATAATTTTTTTTTTGTCGTAAATGTAATAATTGCAGTCGGATTTCGTTGAATGAGGTCCGATATCATTTGGAACGAAATGACATCATACACAACTTTATTAATTGGATTTATCACAACAAAGAAATATTTACTGAATCGACATCTTTGGTTCACATGCCCCATAGGGAAGAAAATACTTTAGACGAGCGATGTGATAATGATCAAGTCATTTAGATATTAATAGATGCTTTTCCTCTTGCATCCTATGATATGGATGGTGAAGCAACCAGTTTCAACTCGAAGATTCTGAATTCGATTATGAGAGATTGTTGAAAGAAGCTCAGCGTGCATTGTACCCGAGTTGTAAATCTTTTTTGGTTCTAAGGACAGTTGTGAAGTTGGTGAACATGAAAACTAAGTATAATCAAATGAACAAACATTTTGATCACATGATGGACATCATAATTCGAATGCTCCCTGAAGAAAACTGTCACCCTAAAGATCATTATAACTTGATGAAGTTGTTAAAGGGTCTCGGTTTAGGATATGTCAAAATTCATGTATGTTTATGGTGAATTCAAACAACTTGAGAAGTGCCTCATGTGTAATTAGCCTAGGTTTTTTTAAAAAAAAACAAGATTCCGAACGAGGTGCTGCGTTATTTTCTACTGAAATCAAGACCACAATGATTATACATGTCGTCTTACGCATCCCATGATATGAGATGGCCCAAATATGAGTGCATGGATGAAGATACAAAGAGACATCCGGTTGATGGAGAGACTTGGAAGGAATTCGATAAGATGTATACTGATTTTTCTGCGGAGCCAATAAATGTCAGATTAGGACTTGCTACTGTTGGTTTAATCCCTTCAAGAGTTTTTCAAAGCCGTATAGTACATGGCTAGTGGTTATCGTACCATATAACTTACCTCCTTGGAAATACATGAAAAAAAATTCACAATCCTCAGTACTTTGATACCAAGGCCTAAATCTCCAAGTAATTCCATTGATATTTATTTATGGCCATTAATTGATGAGCTCATCGATCTATGGGAAAATGGTGTACGAACGTACGACAAGTTTAATGGGTAACTGTTCACTTTATGAGCAACAATAATGTGGACAATTAATTATTGTCTAGACACAATGTCCTTCTGGCATGCATCGAAGGAATACTATATAGATTCAACAAGGTTTTTGCCTTGGGATCATCGATGGTGCATGCAAATAGGCTTATTTGATGAGAAATCAGAGTTACGGGCTCGACCTCGAGAGAGATCCGGTGATGAGATATTTTTAAAATTAAACATTATACATGACTTCGTCACATGAGGACCAAAACCTGGCAAAAAAAGTATACTTTTTCGGTTGTCATATTGGTTGAAATTGAAAATCAAACACATCGCTGATCATATGCACATCATGAAGAATGTTGTTGAGAGTGTTTTGGGAACTACTTAACCCATTAAAGCTTAGTCAAAGAAAAAAAAAACTCGGCTAGGTATGCAAGAAATGAGGATTCGCCCAAATTTGCGGCCAAAAGTCATCAATGGCAAATACATCATGGCTCATCTAACTTATACATTTACGCCAAAAAAATAAGAAAAATTCCTAAAGTGGTTATAAGGTGTGAAATTTCCCGATAGGTATGCCAGTTGTAACTACCCGGACCTTTGAGGGAAGCAAAGTTGGGAAAAGTAGGTAAAAAGACGCTTTTTCCCTAAGAAAAGTTAAAATGTTTACTTTCTCATAGGGATGTCTATTGGGAATTCCGAGAAAACCATTATGAAGGTCTCAAAATCCTAAATTTGGAGATAGGCGGCACGCCATAATCGGAGACCATGTGAGGTCGATTCGGGTAAAAAAAACCCTTATGAGTGTTTTGGTAATTTATGTTTGAGGGGCAGTATGGTAATTTTGCAACAAGGGCTTATTGGGTGCTACCATGTGTTCATCCTAGAAGAGTATGATATTTTTGGCTCTTTACGGACTCAATCCTTTATTTAGCAGGGTATGTGTGTGCTGGGTGAGGAATTCGATGGGGATGGTCCGAAAACCATGAAAATGTCATGGTCGAGCTTCGCATTAGAGAGATGAGAGAGTGAGGCTAGAGAATTAAGGAGTGGAGTTAAAGGGAAGAAAGAAGTGAATCAGAGAGGATAATGGAAACTAGGAAGGAAGAAGGAAGCTAGCAGCTCTGGAAACCCCATACTAAGTTTCATGGTCCTGCTTTCAAGCTTCTAGTAATGGGAAAAAAGCTTGAAAAACAAGCTCAAGGATAACTTATGTGTGATCGTACGACCTTATTAAGCCCAAAGCTAGAATTCTTGGACCTAGAAACATGGCTGGAGAGGGAACTAGAAATTGGTTGAAGTTCCTATATTCAAACCTCGCCATCAAGATATGTTTTCCCTGTTTTTCGATTGTAGATCCCTTCCTGGTACTAATTAGATGAATTCTGGTATTTAAAACTTGAGAAATGACGTTGAAATGAATATTTTCTATTTGGATCGTGGTCACTGGGTCAGACAACCCGGTTTGTAGGAAACTGGGTCGACAGGAGGTTGGGAATGGTGAACAGTGGCCACGTGT
Organism: Prinsepia uniflora; assembly: GCA_032719365.1. NCBI lineage: Eukaryota > Viridiplantae > Streptophyta > Magnoliopsida > Rosales > Rosaceae > Prinsepia > Prinsepia uniflora. Next base: position 16,758,962 of record CM064870.1, read on the forward strand.
GAGGTCCACACACAACCACTTCTGGTAGAAAGTTGGCACGCGTGCCACACCATCTCAAGAAGTAGTGAACACGAAAGTTCATCCTTTCGATGTTACAAATCTAACGGTACAATTTTCGAGGCAATTAGACATTGTCTTGGGGCAGTTTTGACTGTCCGAATGTTTAGGAATTATTTTAATATGTTCAAAAATCCTGAAAAATTAGGAGATTAATTTGTGAGTCAATTGGGATAGCAATGACCCCTAGAAATGATTTCTAACAGGAGGTGATATTCTTGGATTTTACTAGAGAACGTGCAATGCGTTTCGATTGCGCGTACAATACATGTGAGTTTACTTTTATTTTATTAGAATATTATGCATGCATATTTAAGTATTTTAGATATGTTTCTATGTCTTTTTCTATGTATTTTTGGTTTTTATGAATATTTAGTTAATATTTTAATGACACATTTTACGAGATAATGATTGTTGGTGTTTTGGGCTTAGGCCCGGGGTTCGAATTTTGATTTTGACTCGACATGACTTGTGTGTGTTTTAATTTCTTTTTCTGGATTATGGTGAGTTTTGGACGATTTTATAATAATTGTTTGATGCACGGTTTTTGAGAAACCGTATATGTTTTATATCTTTGATACTTTGCAATTTGGACATGGTTTTGGATATGGCTATGTGATAACTGGATACATGTGGCATGACTAGATGTGAATACTGGGTATATGAGTGATGTGAAACCTTCCTCAAGATGCCATATTGGTTGGACGGTCTCGAACGTCGAGGTAATGCTCCGTAGTTCTCGAGACCGATATTATGATGGATAGTCTTCGTCGTTGAGATAATGCTCTGTGGTTCCCGAGACTTGTGAGTAGTCTCAGACATCGAGGTAAAGCTCTGTAGTTCCTGAGGCTAGGACCGTGACTCAGACATCAAGGTAACGCTCTGTAGTTCTTGAGTCAGTGTACACTCGAACGTCAAGCTGGGTTCCGTAGTTTCCGAGTGATACTAGCTACCGGTAGTGCACATTTGATATGGTGATTCAACTTGCAGGCATCGAGGATAAGTTAGTCAAAATGATATCAGAGTTTGGGTTCTGATATGTGCTTGAAATTGTTATGCCTCCTGCATGTGAGCCTCGTGCATGGACTGGTAGTGAGGCGAGAATAAGAGCCACGAGGTAGCTTTTGGGTTGGATGTGAATTGGTTGTATGAGATATATGTTGTTAGTGTAACTCACCTAGATTACTCGAGGTGTTATATGTGATGTATAACAATGTGTTTCTTTTATATTTGTGATGTTGGATTGGATTCACGTTGTGAATAGTGGATGTCATGTCTTAGTAGGGGGAAACAATCGTATGACATCAGATAATAAGTGAGCTCACTAGTGGAAGTTAGTGTAATTGTTTTTATGTTAAACTTGAGGAAGGTGAATATGTTTCCCCAAGTGGACTAAGAGTTTGAGGATTAGTGTGATGAAAGGTCTTCTTTTGGATCCGACGTGTATGGTAATATGTTGGCAAAAAATTATAGGTAACAAAACTTATTCGATTGGGGAAAATCAATTGGAACTCTAATAGGAGTCCGGATATCCGGTGGTGGTTTGGATGTGTATTGTGTTGTTGGAATAAGAATCATGAAGAGCCGAGAGGCGGTTGTATGGTAAATAAGTGTATTATGCGTAATGATTTAGCGGAGTGTGAAAAAAAGGTAGCATGGAAGATACACCCCTATGTTGTGGACAGGTGATATGCCTTCATGTGAAGGTAGGTCAGATGATTTTCTTTATGATTGATCTGTGATTTTGATGTTGTATGGATTATCTTATACCCTTACAATGCTTAGGGATTTAGTAAGGGTAATCCGGTTTCTTTTGACTTGATTACGACAAGGGTCATTATCCTAGGGAGAAAGAAAAGCCTTGGACATAGAGAATCATGAAGGAAGTTAATCCGGAAGTCGATAGGTTCATAAGTTGGATAATATGCCATATGATGGATTTCCTTGTGTTTTGGGCATGTAGTTGTAGGTTCGTAGTTGTTAGCATATGTTTTGTAAGAGTGTGTGATGGTTGTTATGGCCTTAGGATCCATGACGTGCAATATGGAGATTGATTGTTGTTGATTCAATGTATGATTGTGTTTGTGCCTTATAAAATAGACTATTTCATCTTTGAACGAGAACGGTAGATTGGATTGGTGATAGTGATATCATATTCAAATTTTCAGTTGTTATGAGATGTATGTTATGTGATATATTCCAAGGAAGGAGTGTGGATCAGATGCTACCTTGAGTAGGAAAACGAGTGAACTTTTATGTTGTAGCTCCACGGTGATGGTTAGTAACACTAAGGAATACCACCCTTTATAATGAATGTTGTTGATAACGTGTCTTAAGGGAATTGGTGACGAAGTTGGGATAGTCATCGTGTTACGCCAATAAGTAAGGTGTGTCATAATATAAGCTATTTGAGTGTGGTAGTTACCTCCAAGTCATGGGAAGATGTGGGATTTACTTCGTGAGGAAACTTGCACTCCATCTTTTAAATACCCAGAGAAATGGTAGTAGGATATTGAGGATTGGGTATGTTTATGATTATCTATATTTGTGTCGACATATTTATCTTATGTTATGACTGAAATGATTTGATGATTTCTGGATTGAGGAATGATTTATGGACACTATTTCACAATGGTTCGTGGAAACTGTTTTTGGAAAATCCATGTTTGAGTGAAGACCCTGTTGAAATGTTTTGCTTCGATGTGAGACATAAATGTTTATGGAAAAGATTTTATTGGATTTGATGTATGTTTCCCACATGAACCATCTTTTTGTATGTTGTTCTTTTCCTCCGGATGTCCAGTGATTCTAGAGAGGTAACGATTATGCGGCTTGGAGATGGGTAGCTCCATGGGAGACTCGATCTTAAGAGTGTAAGATTATGACATTGCTTGGATGTCGTTGATTCCGGGGATGTGCTCGAATTTGAGGATTCCAATTTCTACACAAAACACTGATATCGTGACTGATGTTTGATATTGAGAATTGGAGATCAATTGATAAGTCAAGTCAACTACATGTAGTTGTAACAGTGAATGTGTTTAATTGAAATTTAAAGAAGTATATGATCAGTCTAATAAGACTGCCCAGTTCTTGGAAAGTGTGTGGAGGCTATTACATGTAATCCCAGTTCGTAAAGGACCTTATTCAATTGTGGGAATGATATGGTGTATGGATACAATTGGCACTATTTTCAGGGCCCTCCTGGTGAGGTGCGGTAATATAGAAACTTCAAATATAACAAAACATTGGTGTGAAGTCGTAGTATGGATGTCGAACTAGAATTCAAGGACGGGATAAACTAAGGAGCTGAGAACTTTGACTAGAAGTCGAGAAGTGAACCGGCAAGTCGTGATCATACCAAATAAATGAGAGTCTGAAATGAACTCAAGTTCAGTAATGTCTGGATTAAGGAGTAAATTGAAGCTAAATTGGAACTGGAATCGAGTTTAGTTATGAGATTGTGTGTGGTTAAGGTGACTGTGGTATGGATTGTAGGGTGATGATGTTAACTTAACAATATTTGTTTCTTGGTATTACATAATGTGTGGGTTGTTATTATCATTGTGATGCATGCTTGAATATGACTCGAACAATATATAGAACCATTTTCAAAGTACTTATTGTAATTCGGTTATTAAGATTAGTATCTATGAGTTACGGATCATATGGATAAATTGTTGAGTTTAAATTTGAGTATTTTCATGCTCGCATTTGAGAAAGTTGTGTTAACCTGACACCTACGGATTTGGTGACGTGGGGGAAATGTGAGGCCCAGTTTAGTCAAGGTTTTGATTTATGAATTTGAATTGTGACGTCAAGATACAATATGAGTATGTGAATTCTCGGTATTCGTGATATGGGATAAGGTGAGAATTTTTATGGTTGACATGATTCAAGTACCACAATCTGTGGTTACAAGCTTTAAAATATAAGTGGTTGCTTATTATAACGCTTGCTTAAGTTAGTAATTCGTTTGCTCTGGCTAGCCAAGGTACAACTTAAATGAGTGTTGAAGCAGAAATCGTACTCACCGCGAAAAGTCTTCACAATTCCTGCAAACAGAAAACAATCATCTATTGTTGCCTCGATCGATTACCCAGGGGGTTGTTCGACCAAGAACACTCTGATACTTAAGTTAGCTTTGAGAGAGGAAAAGGAAATACTTCAAAGTAAAGAATAATGAGAATTAACTCTTGAGGAAAATATTAATATTATTGTGGCCTTTAACCCGATTAAATAATATATTTAGCTACAAATATATTATTTAGTGTACGGGTGTCTGTGAGTCATTTATGTCATTACCATGGCCAATTTGGATATTTTCGGAATTATGGGTCAGATGACAGCTTCACAATTTTCTGGTGATTTATGGTTCTACAAATGCCCCCAAATCGCTTAAGAATTCAGGGAATCCTAAGGGATGTAATTTGCATTGTGGCCCCGATAAAATTTTATATGGAAGTAGGACTCCGCTTGTTCTTCAATTTCGTTGTATCGTAAAAATTCCATTGGATTTGGTCTATTGCATCAAGTTGTTGTGTATACGTGTGAGATTGGACTTACACTTATTTAGTTGGACTTTGATGTATTGTCCATCCAAATTAAATCTCCAATTAATTTTAAGCGCTTGTAATCTCCGAACTAATTTAGGAGTTTGTAACCTCCGAATTTAATTTAGGAGTTTGTAATCTACAATTGATGATATGAAGTTTCATAAATCTTCTGTATTTAAAGAAAGTTTGATAGCTTTCATTTTCCAAGGTCATTATTTGTGAAGGAAAAGAAAAAATAGCCTGTCGTTTTGGAGAAGATGGATGGTGTCTTTTCGGATTTTGTGTTTGGTTGAAGGGTAGAAAAATATGTCTTTATGCTTCTTGCTGACAAAAGAAATATTGTATATGGTGGTGTTGTAGGTAGAGATTTTTATTTTCCTTTTTATTATCTCTCTTTCTTTCAATCCTTGCAGATGGTGTAGAAATGCGAAAGTGCGGAGTTTTTTTTTTTAATCAAAAAACTAAAAACTTCATTAATAAGCATACATTACAAGAGCAATGGAAGCACACGAACAAAAGGACTTAATTGGGACATAATCATCCACACAAACAACACTAGATTCATGTGCACATAAGTCCAAAAATATAAAATTACCATAGCCCAAAAATAACCATAGATCTTAAAAATGGAAAGCCGCCATCACCTGATCAGCTACCATCAGTCGTCGCATAAGCCACCATGAACGAACAAACACAAAACCACCAGAAGCAAGGTCAGTGAAGATGAAACCGAAGAAGTCAGCGGAAAATGGGAGTGAGCATGTCACCCGCACAATAAGTGCTCTCATAATCCATTCGACAAGTGCAAAATGCACTTTTGAGACATTCCAATACCAAAAGAGCCACTGGATTGTGAGATGGACTTCTGTGGTAGTGTGTTCAAGGTCCAACGCTGACAAAGGCATTGGATGATGGAAGGGGGGGGGGGGGGTGGTTGAGGCATGGTTGTGAATGTAGATCTAAGTGGACTCTGAAAATCTCCACCCGGGGAGCAGAGAAAGCCTCCACAAAGGGAGGAGCCGGAAAAACGCCACAAAGGGCAAGGGGCAAAGCCGAAAGAAAAGTGGGGCTGTAAAAACAAATAGTAGAAACCCAACCAAAAACCACCAAAATTGAAAACGAAATGCAGTAGAAAAAAGATACAGGAACAGCAGAAAAAGGAAACCAATTTAAAGAAGAAAAACAAAAACAAAAAAAACTGAAGTTATCAATAGAAAATAGGAAACAAAAAATAACCGTAAATGGATTCAGGGAAGCAGAAAATGTAAAGAAGTTAAAACAGTAGCCCTTCCCCCCGGGGGAAAACTGCCAACAAACCTAGCAGATCTGAACCAAAGCAGAGAGAGGATAGAAGCCACCACAAATGTCGCCGAATAGGAGCAGCAGAACAACTGGAGAGCCGGTCCCACCCGCGAGGTCCACCGTGCGATCCGCTCCAAAGTAGAACCACCAAGAGCCCACCGCACTCACCGCAGCAAGCCCACCGCCTCACTGCAGCAAGGAGTGGTAGACACCGCCCTTCAGCCCAGCAAGATGAAGCAGTAGCCGCTGGAGACCCACCACCACATAACAGCAAGCAACGACAGACCCCTAGCACATAAATCGCACAAAAGGGGGCTGAGAAAGGGAGGGGATAGATATAAGAGAAAATGACAAGGAAACTAAAACGAAGAGGTGAGGAAGTGATGGAGGGGCCGCTGCCACCGACCCAAGGGGGGGGGGGGCAGCGGCAACTAGGGTTGCAGAGATAAGGGGCACTTAGAAAGTAGGCAGAGAATTTTTTTTTAGAAAGAGAGAGTCCGTGCGTTTGTTTAGTTGACCCGAAGTTCGGAGTTGTGAGTTCAAATCTAGCAACAGTGAGGCACTCCCAAACACATTGCTCAAGATGATTGATGGAGAAGCCTGATTGGAGGCCGCAAAGTCAATTAGCAAGAGGTGGCACGTGCCCTTCATGCGGATAATGTCAAATGAGGGAAGCAGCTTGTTTTGTTGTGTGCGTGCAAATTTTCGAACAAGAGGAAGTGAGTGACTCATGCATCAAAGCTCTCCACATGGCGGGTTCTAATTGGTGGATGCTTTGATTTCACATGCTTGCACTTCCACATGGCAATTTTCCATTGGTGGCTAAAGCTTTTTGTCATTGCACCCTAAAGGGATGGACCTCACTTGGATTTAAAGCTACCATTTTGTTCGAATGGCTCAGATTGATGTGTATCAACACATTTATTTAAATATATAAGTATATATATAATTTAAATATTTTCTTCACTGCAGCTTTACGTTTTTGAAAATTCCGAGAGTTGCAAGAGTCCACTTGCAGTAATTTAAGCAGTGTTGCACTCTATTTTCAGAAACGGTCATTTCAAGATGTATGAAGACATGTTTCCAGTAAAGTCTTGAAGGGCCCAATTCGTATGAGTTTCAAGTTGGCAGATACGGAGACTAGCGCCAGTGTGTTTTCATAGCAAGCATGGTGGTTGGTTGGTGCGGAGAATACTCTGCGATTAAGATCAGTATTGCAAGGGACCTGATGTCAGTGTGGTGTGTACTCTCCTACCACTGAGGCTAGCGTCCACATTTCCTCATTAAGCATGGTGTTTAGTTGGTGCACTATAGCTGAGGAATGAATCCACGTGTTCGCTCTTGAGTGATTGACCAGGCAAGCGGGGCCCGTCATTGTCGACGGCTCTATTAGTGCCATTATTTACCACCACGTGTTGGGTACAGATTGGCTTGAGGGGCTTTTGGTGGACTCATACAAAAGGTGCCTCATGTTGGTCTTCGATTGGAGGGTTAATAGTGGGCAAGCGCTGGTCGACTTTTGTCTAATCGCTGAAGAGACATCTCCATGTGTTCACCACTAGGTGGTGCATCAGGCAAGCGAGGTCCACCCTTTTTGGCAGCTCTATCAGTGCCAATGGTGATGTGTCATGTGTTGAGCTCGGATTGGAGGTTGAGACTAACAATTCAAATTTTCCACGTGTCATGCTACACTTGGCTCTCGCCTTGGGGTATTTTTCTTTCGTGTGGAGTGGATTTGCAGAGGGTTTTTGGCATATTCCTTATAGCTTTCGAAATCCATCGAAAATAATTCAAATGGTGACCTGTTTATTTTTCCAAGATGATCATTTTAAGATGCAACAAGATGTACTTTCTGAGTGATTTAGAAATCTTGCATTATGGAAGTGTGGCGATTCGCGTAGTTTGGGCCCATTATGTGAGAAAGAACTGGAGTTTGAGGAACCCAAAGAATTGATGGCATGGAAAGTTTGCAATCGGATTGCCTTTCAAATGGGGTCTTTGTGGAGATTGACGAAAGATGTTCTTTAATGTGGGCTCTCAGAATGGTAGACACTTGTCTGTCGCCCGAGAGATGAACCGGGTGAGAGCGGCGATCCGGCCAGTAAGGGTTTGGACTTCCTTGAGTGTGCGCGGGGGCTTCATGTCCAGGATGGCCTTGATTTTTTCGGGGTTAGCCTCGATTCCCCGCTGGCTGATCATGTAGCCGAGGAATTTTCCAGAACGGACACCGAAGACGCACTTGGCGGGGTTGAGCCGCATCTTGTATTGCTTCAGGACCTGGAACATCCTGTGGAGGTTAGGCACGTGCTGGTCGGCTGTCCGGCTCTTGACGAGCATATCATCTACGTACACCTCCATGGTTTTGCCAATCTGATCCGCGAACATGAAGTTGACAAGCCGTTGGTAGGTGGCACCGGCGTTCTTGAGCCCGAAGGGCATAACATTGTAGCAGTAGACTCCTAGATTAGTGCGGAAACTGGTGTGGATCTGGTCGTCGGGGTGCATCCGGATTTGGTTGTAGCCAGAGTACGCATCCATGAAGCTGAGAAGTTCATGGCCAGCTGTGGCGTCGACCAAAAGATCGATCTTAGGAAGTGGGAAGCTATCCTTCGGGCAGGCTTTGTTGAGATCCGTGAAGTCGATGCACATCCGCTAGGATCTGGAGGGTTTCTTGACGAGTACGATGTTTGCGACCCACGTGGCGTAAATGGCCTTGCGTACGAAGTGAATGGTGCTGAGCCGAACGATTTCTTCTTGCATGGCCAGCTGTCGTTCTGCGTCATAAGTCCGCTGCTTCTGGGTGACTGGTTTGAAGGAGGGGCTGATGTTAAGCCTGTGGCAGATGACATCCGTGGAGATGCTAGGCATGTCGGCGTAGGACCAAGCAAAGACCTCGCTGTTGTCCCGGAGGAATTGGATGAGTTGGGTCCTGATTTTGGGAGCGAAGGTGCTTCCAATTTTCACTTGCCGCTCGGGGTTATGCGGGCAAAGGGTGATCAGCTCCGTATCCTCCACGGGTTGCGGCTGCGAGACAGCGGAGAGGTCGCGCGGGTCCTCGGGGGGACCCGCCAGCATTTGTTCAAGGAGCTCGGAGTCGACAGGGTCGGCCTCGTAAGCAGCCTCGGCGACGGTCATGGTCTCCAGCTTGTTGGATGGGTTGAGCTTTGTCAGGGCGGTCTGATAGCAGGAGCGGGCGGATTGTTGGTTACCGTGGACTTGGCCAGTGCCCATGACGGTCGGAAACTTCATGAGAAGGGCCCGGGTGGAGATGACGGCACTGAGCTGGTTGAGGAGTCCCCTTCCCAAAATGACGTTATAAGCAGTGGGGCAATCGACTACCAGGAAGGTGGTGATGGCTGTTGCGATCTTGGGCGCGCTCCCCAGGGAGATAGGCAGGGAGATGGTGCCAAGGGGCATGACAGAATCGCCCGAGAATCCGAGTAGCGGGGAACCAGCATGGGTGAGGTCTGTGGAGTTTATGCCCAACTGGTTGAAAGTGTCCATGAAGAGGACGTTCACAGAGCTACCCGTGTCCACCAGGATCCGCCCAACATCGAAATTGGCAATCTGAGCGAGGATGATCAATGGGTCATCGTGGGGAAAGATAACTCCCCGCTCTTCTTCCTCGGAGAAAGTGATGGGCGTCCATCCTGCCCGGGCGACCTTGGCCGCGCGTCCATCCGTGATGTTGAATATTTGGTGGTTGGATGTCGTGGCGTGCAAGAAGTTATTCTTAGCCCGATTGGAGGTGCAGGAGGAAGAGATGGTAGGGCCCCCGCTGATCGTGTTGATTTGTGGCAGTCCCTGTCCGGGGCGTGCGTGTTGGAGGAACTGGTTGATCTTCCCCTCCCTTACGAGTGCTTCCACAATGTCGCGGAAAGCCACGCACTCGTCGATGGTATGGCCATTGAACTTGTGGTACTGGCAGTACAAGTTGGATTGGACGCCCGGGCGGGGACCGGGTGGTCGTGCCCGTGGCTTGGGGATGGTGTCCTCGATGCTCATCAAGACGTTCTCGAGGGAGGTGTTCAGGATTGAATAGGTTTCGTACTTTGAGGCTGGCCCCGTGTAGGGTTTGCCTGCTTGGTGGTGGCCTGATCCCTGCCCCTTGTTGTGGTACTTGTCCCTCCCACGATGGTCGTTGTTGTACGTCCCTTTCCGCTTACCGGAGTGTGAGTCAGATCGGTGATCCGTATGTGCGTTATTGGTCGGCGGAGGTGACCGTGCCTGCCGGTTGCTGGGAGGTGGAGGGCGCGAGCCATTTATGTCAGGCCGGGATGCGACCTGGGGAGAGTTGAAGTGCTCCGCCTTGGCGTGTATTGCTGCCTGTCGCATGAGTTCGTTGTAATCGTCCCAACCCTGGGTGAAGGCATGGTACTTGAAGGTGGACTCCCGCAGCCCGTTGCGGAAAGTGCGGTAGGCGGCCTTGTCGTCCGTCTCGTGGCATTTGGAGTATTCCAGGCTGAAACGAGCGGCGTATTGGCGCAGGGGCTCGCTATCTCCCTGCCGGAGGGTTCCCAAGTCTTCAGTTGTGAGCAGTCGATCCGTCTGGATCATGAACTGGTTCAGGAAGACCGTGTGTAGGCGGTCGAACGAGTCGATAGACTGTGGTTCCAGGCGATAGAACCAATTGAGTGCGGCCCCAGTGAGGGTAGAGCTAAAAATCAAGCACTGCGCCTCGTCAGAGAGATTCCTGAAGGCGAGCGCTGAGTTGTAATTGTTGATATGGGTGTCTGGGTCGCCTTGTCCATTATATGGAGCAATTTTCAGGGGCTTGACCTCCGTCTCATGGCGGTACCGCATGATACGGTCCATGAAGGGACCGATGTTGGGTCGGGGTCTGGGCAGTGTCCCAACCTTGGGTCTGGCGGCCTCCAATTCCCGCACGCGCTGGAGGAGTTCCCGAATCACCTCGTTTGATTGGTCGGGTCGAGCTGCCCCAATCGGGCGGTCGCCAATTGGATGATTTGCGCTGCCGCCTCTGGGCTTCTCGGGTTGTACCGGTCGCCGCCCAGACGAGGCCGTGGTTGAGCTGGCGTTGTCCTCCGGCTGGTGCCTGCCGATCGGCGAGGAGGGATTGCCCCGGGGCTGAAGGGAGAGCGGCGGGGGCTGCGTGGGTCGGCGCGCCGATCCAGATCGTGACCGGGCACCCTGGGATAGCACGGGAAGGGGCGGTTGCACCTGGATGCGGGGGTCGTGAGTCGGGTAAGTCAGGCGATTAGCTGGAGCCTGTGTCTGTCTCTTGTCGAGCAGTTCGCGAGCGTCACGGTAGATCTGCGTTCCCAAGGGGCCAGGCAGGTCGGTCTGGTGGAAGAGCAAGTGTCAGGACCCGTCCCAAATATCACCTCGATACCCGGGAAGAATCCTGCTCCCGTCTGACAATCACACTTACAGTACCAAAAAAAAACTTAATACAACTATAAGCATAACTATCAGACGAAGGAGTAAATATATACAACAGTAAGCCAGAGCATTCCTAGGACCTCCCTGAACATCACCCTGACCTCCTAATCCCTCGACTCTAAGCCCAACTCCACGACTTTGCATTTGAAAAATCACGGGAAACAGAGTAAAGAGACTTACCCTGCGATTCAGTCGCCACCGTGAGCACCGCCGCCTGCCACGGTGTTTGTTGGACTCCCTGCAACCTCTTGGACCTCCTATAGCCTTGGTTTGCCTCACCACACGGCACAACAGCCTCCACGAGCTCACGGCCTCCCCGTTTTCACAGAAGCTTAGCTGCACCGCCACAGTGTCGCCGTGCACGGTTTCCGTCCAATAGCACCACCACCAACTCACCGTAAGCTCCCTGTCACTCTCTCAGTTCACCAAAACCGCACTCACCCCTTGAATCGATCACCGTCTCCCCAAGTTCTTCTCTCTGTTTTCTGCGCACACAAGGTTTGCACGGTTTCAAAATGGACAAAGTGTGGCCGTGCACACTTTAGACCTTTGTGGAACAATCCAGCACCCCCACGTGTCCACAATCCTATGGACAAGCAGAAAAATATCCCAATCCCCTTTTGCCACTTGTCTTCATCTGCTTTGCTGAAAGGAAATGACCAAAATACCCCTCCTGCACAAATTACCATTTTACCCTCAGACTTTCCAGACCCGTATCTTCTCCGTCCGACGTCCGATGACAGCGTGCCGCCTGTCGTTGAACTCAGGACGTCGAGACCTATCCAACGGTCCTCGGTCTACATGAAAATCACAAATCCTCCAAAAAGTCAACATTTCCCTTATTGCCTCAAAATTACGGTAACGCCCCCAACCTTCCGTACATCATAACTTTTCCTCCGGTTGTCCGAATCGAACCTGCCACCTGTCTACGGACTCGTGACGTCCTAACCTACGTCACGGTCAAGGGCTAACACTCATCCAATCGATAGTACAAAAAGTCAACTTTTCGTTTACTATTCACAAGGGCAAAATCGTCCTTTTTTACAAAACTTCACAAAAATTACATTTTTACTCTTCCTGTAGGTACGGGTTGTTACAATCTACCCCCTAAAAAGAATTTCGTCCCCGAAATTCAGTGAAATAAGTAAGGGTACTGTTCCCGCATCAAGGCCTCGGGTTCCCAAGTAGCTTCTTCGACCTGATGATTTCTCCACAATACCTTCACTAAGGGAACCGTCTTCCTTCGCAAAACTTTATCCTTCCGATCCAAGATTGCAACAGGCTGCTCTTCGAAACTCAAGTCTTCCCTCAGTTCCACTGGTTGTGCTTCCAAAACATGCGAATCATCTCGAATGTATTTCCGAAGCATAGAAACATGAAAGACATTATGTACCTTTTCCAAATCTGCTGGTAAGGCCAAACGATAGGCTACAGGACCAATCCGCTCCAAGATCTCATACGGTCCAATGTAACGAGGACTCAACTTCCCTCGTCTGCCAAATCGTACAATTCCTTTCCAAGGAGATAGCTTCAAGAAAACCCAGTCTCCAACAGCAAACTCCAAATCCCTGATCCTACGGTCAGCGTAGCTCTTTTGGCGGTCCTGCGCTGCCTTCAATCGATCCCTAATCAGTGCTACTTTTTCCTGAGTAAGCTCCACCAGCTCAGAAGTAGTCAACCTCCTCTCACCAACTTCAGTCCAACACAATGGAGTCCGACACTGCCGCCCATACAAAGCCTCGTAAGGAGCCATCCCAATGCTCTCCTGATAACTGTTATTGTAGGCGAACTCCATCAAAGGCAGATGTGATTCCCAAGTACCCTGAAACTGAAGCACACAAGCTCGCATCATGTCCTCGAGAATCTGAATAGTCCGCTCAGACTGCCCATCTGTCTGAGGATGAAAAGCCGTACTGAAGTGTAATTTAGTCCCAAAAGCTTCCTGTAAGCTCTGTCAAAATCGAGAAGTGAATCTCGGATCTCTATCAGATACTATCGACTCCGGAGTCCCATGTAACCGAATAATCTCATTTATAAACAACTGTGCAAACTGTTCCAACCTGAAGTTCTCCCGTACTGGCAAGAAATGAGCAGACTTCGTAAGTCGATCCACAATAACCCACACACCATCGTGTCCCTTCGGTGTTCTCGGAAGCTTGAACACAAAATCCATAGTCAGGTGATCCCATTTCCACTCGGGGATCGGCAAAGGTTGCATTGCTCCATAAGGTCTCTGCCGCTCGGCTTTTACCTGTTGACAAATCAAGCATCTACTGACATACTCTGCAATTTCACGTTTCATCCCTGACCACCAGTAATGCTCTTGAAGTGTACGATACATCTTGGTCCCACCAGGATGCATCGCATAAGCTGAACAGTGAGCCTCATCCAGTATCACCTTCTTCAAAGCTTTATCCTCAGGTACACACAACCGTCCATTCTTAACCAAGGCTCCATCCTCACGGATCTCAAAATCCTGTCTCTCTCCAGCCTCAACCTCAATCCGAATGATGCCCAGAATAGGGTCCTCAAACTGAGCATCAATCACCTGATCAATCAAAACAGGTCGCACATGGAAACTTGCTAGGAGTGCTCCCTGATCATCCACAGTCAACTCTACTCCCAACCTACGGAGCTCAACCAGCAAAGGTAACCATACTGTCCTCAGATGCGACAAAGAACCAGCTGACTTCCTGCTCAGAGCATCGGCTACCACATTAGCCTTCCCTGGATGATACTCAATAGTACAGTCGTAGTCCTTAAGCAACTCCAACCAACGGCGCTGTCTGAGGTTCAATTCCTTTTGAGTGAATAAATACTTCAAACTCTTATGGTCCGTAAAAATCCTGCACTTCTCACCGTACAAGTAATGTCGCCAAATCTTCAATGCATGAACCACCGCAGCCAGTTCCAAGTCATGTGTAGGGTAGTTCACCTCATGGGGTTTCAATTGTCGGGAAGCATAAGCAATCACTTTCCCGTGCTGCATCAAGACACAACCCAAACCTTGTAATGAAGCATCACTGTACACCTCGAACTCCCCACTATCATCTGGAAGGGCCAACACAGGAGCAGATGTCAACCGCCTTTTAAGCTCCTGGAAACTCTGTTCACATTTATCGTCCCACTCAAACCGAACTCCCTTCCGTGTCAACCTCGTCAACGGTGCTGCAAGAATAGAAAAGCCCTCAATAAAACGTCGGTAATACCCTGCCAAACCCAGAAAACTCCGAATTTCCGTCACCGTCTTAGGCTGTTCCCAATTGGCTACCGCCTCAACTTTCTGAGGATCCACACGAATGCCCGCGGCCGAAATCACATGGCCAAGAAATCCAACACTGGTCAACCAGAACTGACACTTACTGAGCTTCGCATACAACTGATGCTCCCTCAATGTTTTAAGCACGATCCTCAGATGTTTCTCATGCGCCTTCGCACTCTTCGAATACACCAAAATATCATCAATGAAGATAATCACAAAACGATCCAAGTAGGGCCGAAACACTCGGTTCATAAGGTCCATAAAAGCTGCTGGGGCATTAGTCAAACCAAAAGGCATCACCACAAACTCATAGTGACCGTACCTGGTCCGGAAAGCTGTCTTCGGTATATCCTCCTCTTTAACCCTTAACTGATGATAACCGGAGCGAAGATCAATCTTCGAGAAATACTGTGCTCCCTTGAGCTGGTCAAACAAATCATCAATCCGGGGTAGGGGGTACTTATTCCGAATAGTTACCTTATTCAGTTGCCTGTAATCCACACACAATCTCAATCCTCCATCCTTTTTCTTGACAAACAAAACAGGTGCTCCCCAAGGTGACATACTCGGTCGAATAAATCCTATATCGACCAACTCTTGCAACTGGGCCTTAAGTTCCCTCAATTCTGCAGGTGCCATACGATACGGAGTCTGGGAAATAGGCTGCGTACCTGGAAGAAGATCAATTGTAAACTCGATCTCTCGTTGTGGGGGTAGCCCTGGCAACTCCTCGGGAAAAACATCGGGAAACTCCAGCACCACGGGTATGTCCTCTGCCCTTTCTGGCGTAGCACGCGTATCCACCACATGAGCTAAGTAGCCCTGGCACCCCTTACGTAACAATTTGCTAGCCTCGAGTGCCGAAATAACTCCCGTAGGAAGTGCACGCTGATCCCCTGAAACATAGTCTCTGGTAACCCTGGACTCCGAAAAGTCACTCTCCTATCGAAACATTCGATAGAAGCATGATGTCTCGTCAACCAGTCCATACCCAAGATCACATCAAAGTCCCGTAAATCCAAGAGTAACAAATCTGCCAGTAACTCCACCTGGCCTACCATCACCGGACACTCTCTCAGTACCTGAGTCACTACCAACACCTCCCCAGTAGGTGTACTCACTCCTAACGCACAATCCAAAGTAGACACCTCCCTCTCCTTAACCAGACTACAACTCCGAGCTATAAATGAATGGGTAGCCCCGGGATCTATCAAAGTAAAAACAGTGTGACCAAGTATGGTGAGTGTACCTGTCACCACTCCCGGTGCTGACCTAGCCTCCTGCTGAGTCATCGCAAAAACTCGCGCCTGAGGTCCCGATGACCTACCGCGCCCTCTGGAACTGCTCGTGGCACCACCGCCACCCCTAGGGCCTGCCGCCCCTGATATTGAAGCAGTACTCCGCCCGGGTTCTGCTGCACCTCTACTGGCTCCACCCTCCGGAGCTAAAAATGGGCACTCCCTCCGAAAATGTCCACGCTCCCCACAGTAGAAGCAAGCATCTCTACCGGGTCCACCGGTATGCCTCCCTGTAGAAGCCACTGAAGTCGCACTCGCCTGAGGAGTCGGCTGTGACCTAGCTCCTCGAAATCCCGAGCCCTGAAAACTGCCTGGTCTACCAAACCGAGCTCCACCAGCCGATAATGATCCACCAAAATTACCCCGTTTCGGGGGCCTCTGACTCGATGCTCCTGGAAATGACTGCTCTCGGCGTCGAACACTGCCCGAATACTGTGGTCGAGCAGGTAAACTGGCCTCCACCCTGACAGCAGCATCAGACAACTCTCGGAAAGTAGCAAAAGAGCCGGCTGTCACTATGGCCCTGATCTCTCCCCGGAGGCCCAACTCAAACCGGCGGCACTTCTCCGCCTCCGTCGCCACAAATGCCGGGGCAAAACGAGATAGCATCTGGAACCTCTGCTCATACTCAGCAACTGTCAAGTTCCCTTGCTTCAGGTGAAGGAATTCCGCTTCCTTCGCATCCCTGAAAGAACGGGGATAGTACTGATCTAGAAACCGCTCCCGGAAGGTCTCCCAGGTCACGGTATGTGCATCCCAGCCGGACAGTTCCAGCGTATACCACCACTCGTAGGCAGCTCCATCCAACAGAAAAGTGGCTAACAATACCCGATCCTCGGGAGGACAGTGCATCACCCCAAAAATACGTTCTAGTCGGGTGATCCACGGTGAGCTTCCTCGGGATCAGCCCCACCGCTGAACGTAGTAGCCCCAAGCCTCTGGGCTCTCTCGATCGAAGCGCTCTCAGTCCCTCTCGCCGCTTCATCTTCAGGTCGTGGAGGGGGTTCACGTCTCGGAGGCATGATCAATCGTACGCTGAAAGAGGCATAGAGTTAGTATAACAACCTAGACCCAACACACATTGACACAACCTGGCTCTGATACCAATTGTCAGGACCCGTCCCAAATATCACCTCGATACCCGGGAAGAATCCTGCTCCCGTCTGACAATCACACTTACAGTACCAAAAAAAACTTAATACAACTATAAGCATAACTATCAGACGAAGGAGTAAATATATACAACAGTAAGCTAGAGCATAGTTCTACAAAATGGCATCAAAAGTCCTACAAGTCTAAGTCCGCAACGGAAGAACGTCGGAAGCTCTATGCCTCAATATCTGCCTCAACGTTCACCCCAGCGCTATCACCACGACCTGGAGGGAATTTGAAAAAAAGAAGGTGTGAGTGGACCGAAAGGAATAAAAATTTTAAAACCGTTTACCATCAAATCAAAGTAAAGAAATATAATCATTTGTTCCCTCCGGTTTAAAACCAGGCATGCCAATGAAGTATTAGAAAAGTCATCATATGAAACATCATAAGAAACAGATACACTATAAAACTGATATAGAAACCAGAGCATAAACATCAAACCACTTTTCCGATCAAACCTGCTGGACCTATCCGAGTCTTTAAACTCAACCAGGCCTCACATATAAATCCTAGTCTTTAAACTCCCGAGTCTTTAAACTCAATAGGCCTATGGGGGTAATATCGTAATATCCGAGTCTTTAAACTCCCGAGTCTTTAAACTCAATCCGGGCCCGTCCCCCGTCAATCAATATCCGGGTCTTTAAACCCATATCCAGATCCAACAAATCCAATCCATATCAGTGTAAACCCATTCTGAAACCCATCACCAAACTCGAATTCAGAATCCCTAGTTCGAAGCCCTTCCAGCGTTCAGAACCGACATTCCGAACCCAAATCCGGAAATCCATTTTTATACCAAAAACCACATGTAATCACAAATCATATTTCACAACCCATTTACCATCATCAGAAAACGTTTTTAGGTTGAATTTCTGAATTATAACATCAAACTCTGAAAACCCGCTTTTTCTCGAAAAACGTGCAAAATCCCGAAAACGTCTCGAAAAACGTGCAAACATCTCAATCACATATAAACACACATAAAAAGCATAAAACATTTATAAAAACAGTTAGGCATGCTCGGAAGTAAGAAAGAGTCCACTCACAGTTCAGAGCAAGTCACTCGCGCTCTGTGCGCTCCTCAACCGTCTCTGGTGTCTCCCGTCCTGTCAATGGATACCAAATAGGGTCACAATTATATCACGGATACCTTCCCTATTTTCCCCAATTTTTCGGGAATTTAATCATATTTTAATCTGAAACCCTAAACCTTCCAGAATCCCAAACTATCCCGCAACACCGTCCGATTAACCCGAAAACTATACCATTGGATTCCTTAGGACATTTAGAACCAAAACCATGTTGGAAGCTTGGCCGGAATCATCACCACGCGCCTCCACGCGCCGCCCAAAGTGGCTGCCCGTGGGCCTCACGCGCCTGCTACAGTGCATCTCCTTCCTCGAGTCACCCGGTTCAACACAGTTGAACCGGCGTGAACGGTTCTCTGTAATCCGACCACCATTTCGGTTCAATCCAATCCTAACCTCTTCGTCCCGTCCTAAGCAACCTGACCATGTCCTAACCTCGAAGAATCACGGCCGGAAACCCGCCGTTCACGGCCGCGAAACAGACGGCCCGCAGCCCCTGTTTTCCTTCCCGGCCGTCCACTGCTTCCCCCTTCACGGTGGCGATACCAGCACCTTCCTAGGACCCTACTTAGTCCTACCCAACTCACAGAATCCGTCGATTCATCCCCGAAGTCCACAACTTCAAGTTTGAAGTCACGGCCAAAACAGAGTACTGGGTACTCGCCGTCGACTGAGCCCCGCCATGTACGCCCCCGTCACGGCAGCCATCACAAACCATTCCTAGGACCTCCCTGAACATCACCCTGACCTCCTAATCCCTCGACTCTAAGCCCAACTCCACGACTTTGCATTTGAAAAATCACGGGAAACAGAGTAAAGAGACTTACCCTGCGATTCAGTCGCCACCGTGAGCACCGCCGCCTGCCACGGTGTTTGTTGGACTCCCTGCAACCTCTTGGACCTCGTATAGCCTTGGTTTGCCTCACCACACGGCACAACAGCCTCCACGAGCTCACGGCCTCCCCGTTTTCACAGAAGCTTAGCTGCACCGCCACAGTGCCACCGTGCACGGTTTCCGTCCAATAGCACCACCACCAACTCACCGTAAGCTCCCTGTCACTCTCTCAGTTCACCAAAACCGCTCTCACCCCTTGAATCGATCACCGTCTCCCCAAGTTCTTCTCTCTGTTTTCTGCGCACACAAGGTTTGCACGGTTTCAAAATGGACAAAGTGTGGCCGTGCACACTTTAGACCTTTGTGGAACAATCCAGCACCCCCACGTGTCCACAATCCTATGGACAAGCAGAAAAATATCCCAATCCCCTTTTGCCACTTGTCTTCATCTGCTTTGCTGAAAGGAAATGACCAAAATACCCCTCCTGCACAAATTACCATTTTACCCTCAGACTTTCCAGACCCGTATCTTCTCCGTCCGACGCTTGATGACAGCGTGCCGCCTGTCGTTGAACTCAGGACGTCGAGACCTATCCAACGGTCCTCGGTCTACATGAAAATCACAAATCCTCCAAAAAGTCAACATTTCCCTTATTGCCTCAAAATTACGGTAACGCCCCCAACCTTCCGTACATCATAACTTTTCCTCCGGTTGTCCGAATCGAACCTGCCACCTGTCTACGGACTCGTGACGTCCTAACCTACGTCACGGTCAAGGGCTAACACTCATCCAATCGATAGTACAACAAGTCAACTTTTCGTTTACTATTCACAAGGGCAAAATCGTCCTTTTTTACAAAACTTCACAAAAATTACATTTTTACCCTTCCCGTAGGTACGGGTTGTTACAGCAAGCGCCCGGAGGCTTCCGGCCGGCATGTGTCACTGATCTCGACTCGGCAGGCGTCGAAACCCCGCCGACGCGGCGCAGCGGCCAAGGCCCGTTTGGTTGCCTCCCGCTGTTCCTCCAGTTCCTCGCGTGTAGACTGCAGGATGGCCAGGGTGCTTCCGTGCTGCTCCCCCCACACGTGGTTCCTGCTCTCGATGGCAGCATTACTCTTCCTGAGTTCGGCAACCTCCGACCGGAGGGTTCTCAGCATCTCGAGCATGTCATCGGAAGGTAGGCCGGCTCGGGTTCGATTGCGATCTCCCTGGGGTGTGTTGTTGAGCTCACCGTCATCCCGTTCGGCAGACATTGTTCGTCGGCAGTGGGTTGAGCAACGGTATGTGAGTGAGTGGGTGTTTACAAACGTTTCCCACAGACGGCGCCAATGTTTGATCCTGAAATGACCAACACGATGAGACCCGCTGGGGGTTCTGGGACCAGCCGCGTGGTGTTTCGGGTCCGCTGGGGCGTGGCCGTTCGGCAAGTATCCTGCAAGGACTAGACACCGGTGTGGTGCCGGCCGAAGGGGCTCCGATGCCTAAGTTAGTATCTGAGTGCCGAGAGGCAAGTAAATACAATGCTCTGGATCGGTTCTTAGTGTCTTACCTTTGTGAAGGGTTTCGGGGTATTTATAGTAGCCATAACTGCGGTAGGTGGGCTACTGTTACGGGGGCAGGTGGTGCTTGGTGGCTGGGAGCCGTCTGACAAGCCCTGGATATCCGGAGGAGGCGCCAGCTGGAGTCCCAACCTGCCTCCGTCAGGGAGTTGGTGTGGCAGAGTTGGTTAGGTGACTGTCGCAGCCAGCTGTCGTCTGTTCACTGTCAGGTGCCGAATGGCGGGTCTGCAGTACGGTGCCGGTCGGCGGGCCGTGGGCCGTGAGGGTGCCGATCAGGCGATCGGTCGGCGGCCTTCCTGTCCTGGTGGGACCTGTGCTAGGGTGGTCGGTCGATATGGTATCAACAGGGGGTCAAATTGACTTTGACCGATGACTATGACGTAGTTCAGGATGTCACAGGTTCATAGACAGGTGACATGTCTGATTCCGACATTCGAGGAAAAAGTTATGACGTTCGGAAATTCGAGGGTAATTTGGTAATTTGGTTAAAAAGGAATAATTTGTTGACTTTTCAGAAGACATAGACTTTTCACGTAATTCGAGGACCGATAGCTAGGTCCCGATTACCTGAGTACAATGACAGGCGGCACGCTGTCATTGGACGTCGGATGATTTAGTTATTGGTCTAAATGTGCGATGGGTAAAATGGTAATTAGCGAATTAAGGGTATTTTGCTCAGTTAATGGCATAGGGATCTGTGCCCAATGAAGTTGGGACACTTGGCTTTTTTGGATAGGGTGACCACCAGGTTTTGGGCACCTGGCTGGGTCTGGATGGCTGTAGAAGCCTCCTCCACCGTCTCACTTATTTTTAAAATAGGGAGGAGGTGATTTGTCGTGCACGGTGTGAAGGTGAAACAGGGGAAACGGTGAGCCATCTCCACAATTCCCTCCATCTT
Organism: Prinsepia uniflora; assembly: GCA_032719365.1. Classification (NCBI taxonomy): domain Eukaryota; kingdom Viridiplantae; phylum Streptophyta; class Magnoliopsida; order Rosales; family Rosaceae; genus Prinsepia; species Prinsepia uniflora. Next base: position 16,780,378 of record CM064870.1, read on the forward strand.
TCACCTGTTGACCATGGATTGTGAAGAAAAGTAAGAGAACTGACGAAGAGGATTAGGATGGTGCCACCACAGAGGGTCGACGTGCACGGTGGAGGTAAGAACCGTGACCATTGGCTTTAGCTCGATTTTTGATTAGTCTATTTTAATGGTTAATGAGCCAATTAATTATTGGAATGAAGTTCTGGAGATTGCTAAGAATGGATCAGGCCTGGTTTTGAAGCCTGCCATGGCTGGTGGCCGTAGAACCTGTGATTGGTAAGTCAAAGATTCAAAAATGGCACTTTATGTTTTGATGCTTAAGCTTCAAATTGATTGATATAGTAAGGTTTTGGACGTTGTTAGGAAACTATTGGACTTGAAAGGGAGGACTGAGGTGACTAGAGTCGTGAGAACAGAGGGGACAAAAATTGAAGGATTGGAGGATGATCGGGAAGGTAAGATTCTGGTCCTTAAGTCGTGATTTTATTAGCTAGGTCGATCAGAATTAATAGGATGAATTAAATGGATTAAAAAAAGACTAAAATTAAACCAGAAATGGTGGAAAACCGCCTGCGATGGTTCGGTCGAACCGGGCCGGTTCGAATCGGTCTGAACCGGGCTTGCAGTTGGTTGAAGGAGATGAACAATACTAGCGCGTGGCTCCCACACGCAGCACCTTTGGGTAGCGCATGTGGGCGCGTGGCACGGTTTTTGAGGATGGTTCCAACACGAACATTTTGGCACTGGTTTCGAGTCGATTGGACATCGTCTCGATATGTTTCGAGATGTCCGAAGGTTTTAAGGCTCTGTTAAAAATAGTTAAAAATTCGGAAAAATTACGGGGCTTTAGTAGAAGCTTAATGAAGTAGTTAGTGACCTTATTATGGGATTTGGACAGGTTCAGAAAAGAGGTGATAGTGGATTAGCCGGGAAAGTATAAGTGCGCGCGTATCGAGGCGACGACGCTAATGGTCTGTGAGTGGACTTTTCTTTCTAACTTATGAAGCATGCATATATGTTTTATATGTTTTCTATACGTGATTTCTATGTTTATGATATGATCTTGATGATTTATGGTTTTGGCACGTATTTCGAGATAATGACGTATTTGCACATTTTACGAGTTTTTGATTTATATTGTGATTTAATCATGGTTTTGATGATTTGATTATGGGATTTGAAATATGATTTGATTTCAATGATTTATAATGGATTTTGTAAAAGTGATTTCGGGCTTGAGGCCCTGTTCATGTGCTTTCGATAAACGAGATTTTGGTTTTGGAATTGGATTTTGGAAAGATGATTCTTGATTCGGTTTTGAAACTTGAAAGAGAAATTCTGGATTTGGGTTCGGGATGATGGTTCTGGATGCTAGCTTACGGAATCATTATTGTAAATTCGGATATGGATTTTCCATGGTTTTCACTTGGTTGAAAAATGGTTTTGGGTTTAAAGACCCGGAAAAAGAAAAACGAATGGATCTGGTTTTGAGTTTAAAGACTCGGTATATGTTTTGAGTTTAAAGACTCGTTTATTATATCTCCCGAGGCCTGTTGATTGTGTTTTGAGTTTAAAGACTCGTTGATATCCCAGGAAGGCCTGATTATGCGCATGGTTTTGAGTTTAAAGACTCGTTGATATCCCAGAAAGGCCTGATTATGCGCATGGTTTTGAGTTTAAAGACTCGGGCGTACTTAAGATCCAGCAACTTGATCGATTGATATTTTTCACTGGTTTTTGACTAGTTTTCAGATGTTTTGGGCAATGGCCCGGATGGTTTGGATTTAATGAGTTTTGGGCTGAGTTTCCGTACTTGATGAGGATTTATGATTTTGGGCTGAGGCCCTGGATTTGAATTACGGATTTGAGAAAAGGAAAGGGTTCTGGTTTTCAATAATGATTTCCTTATCTTGGATATGAGTGGTTTTATGGAACGGTTTGATATGCATGCATTGATTTTAAATGGAGGGTATACATATATTTTTATAAACTGTTTTCAACTTATCCTTTATTTTGTCCACTCATAGTTTTTTGTGTTTTCTATACCCTCCAGGTTGTTGCGGCGCGGGCTGTTGGTAGAGACAAACAGAGACATCACACATGCAATCCACAGTAGATTCTGCGCACTCTGGGAAGTTTGGTACTTGTGGACGGTTCATTTTGGAAATCCCTTGTCCGTCTTACGTGTTACATGGAGGTTGGACGTCGGTTTAGCCTTCGTGTCACACGTAAGTTAGACGGGAGCATGACTTAGCCCTTAATCCCGGGGGATTGGGGGTGGGTCGTGTCACTTCTGGTGGTGCGTGGGGCGCGTGCATCGTCATTTCAGGAAGTGGTCAACACGAAAGTTCATCCTTTCGATGTTACGAATCCAACGGTACAAGTTTCAAGGTTATCAGCTATCGTCTTGGGGTAGTTTTGGTTGTCTGAATGTTTAGGCACTATTTTAATATGTTTGAACAATCCCGAAAAATTAGGAGATTAATTTGTGAGTTAATTGGGATTGTTAATGATCCCTTGAAGTGATTTCTAACAAGAGGTGATATTCTCAGATTGTACGAGAGAACGTACAAGGCGGTTCGACTGCGCGTACGGTACATGTGAGTGGACTTTTATTTTATGAGAATATTATGCATGCATATTTAAGTGTTTTAAATATTTTTCTATGTGTTTTTTTATGTTATTTGAGTGATTGGAATTTTATATGATTTTTGGTGATTTTATGAATATTTAATTATTATTCTAATGACAAGTTTTACGAGACAATAATTGTTGGTGCTTTGGGCTTGTGCCGAGGGTCCGAATTGTGATTTTGACTCGACGTGCCGTATGTGTGTTTTATTTTTGTTTTCTCGATTATAGTGAGTTTTGAACAATTTTTAATAATTGTTCGATGCTCATTTTTCGAGAAACCATATATGTTGTATATCTTTGATACTTTGGATTCTGGTCTTGGTTTTGGATATGGCTATGTGATTACTAGATACATGTGGCATGACTGGATGTGAATATTGGGTGTATGAGTGAGGACTGGCACAACGTTGGGTCGTTGTTCTCGGAGGTGAATGCTTGGGGACAAGTGTATGGTGGTCGGGGAAACTAGCAGGCTTATGCGATTCCCATAAGTTTAGGTTGGTATATTTACCTTTATATTTATTTGTTTATTTTTTAAAAAAATCAATAAATGTGTTTTGATTTTTTAGGCGGGAATGCGGGCAGATGTCTAGCAGACACATAAGGAGTTGACCTAGGAACAGCTGGACACACCCTTGGACTAGCAGCTGCCAAATATGGAGCGATTAAGGGCGATCTTAGAGCGACATCTGGGTAGGGGTCCAGGAAAGATTGTTCGGGGAGCCAGCAAAGGGTTGGAACGAGACATATCGACTAACTCCAAAACTTTTTCTAGGGGCGTCAATCCCGAGGAGTATGCGGAGCTAATTAAGGCGCAATTACATCGCCTTACGGAACGAGACCACAGAGCCCAGGACCCAAAACGAGAGCCTTCAAGCCTAAAAGGACGAGATCAGACCTTAGCTTGCGATGAACTTTTGACGCTTGGGTGAGACACATCCTCAGCCCCCAAAGCAACAGTCTGCTCAGTCTAAACAGCCTTATCACCCCGACCAGCCCCACTAGTAGCCAACCATTTGTACCTTTTCGTTGTAAAATATGTTTCATTTTAATTATGTTCAAAACAATAGTTTAAATTTTATAAATATATTTTTTTAATTCCATATTTGAATTTGATTTATTTTTCATATTTTTTAGCTTTAATTAATTAAATAATATGAAAAAAATTAATTAATAAAATTAATTAATTATTTAATTTAGCCGGCAATGTTGTATCATCGAGCAAGGATAACTCTTTGGGTGGCAATCGTACCTCTCTCACTAATTGTTCAATGTTATCCGACGAACACTGTATTATTACCCGACGAACCTTCTACTTTTACCCGACAAAAGTTTCATTTTTACCTGACGAATATTCGTTATGCAGTGGGTGGCCGTTGAATTATTCAACAAGTCATGTTACTCGATGAGCGTGGTTTTTGCGTCAGACAAAATACGTTGACTTGATGTTACCCGATAAATGGTGTTCGACGACGTTGGCTTCGGGTAAAACTGCTATTACCCGATGATATTTTTTTTCGTCATTAAAATGTTTGACCCGACTACGGTGGCTCAATAAAGGTTTGCCCAGCAGAGACTCGTCGATTTTGGTTACCCAACAAATATCTCTTTTTACCCAACGAATCTTACTCGTCCGGTAAATTTTAATTTCTTGTATAGGTAGGTTATGTATTTTTCACTCAAAATTAGTTGAAACTAGAATTTTCAATTCAATCTGCACCCATATATGTTGAATATAAGTACCCAAGTCTAAAATATCCATGTTACATTATTTTTCTAAAATTTAGAAAACAGTTGATCCCAAGCTCTTTGTTTGTGAATATAAAGTAAAAGAAAAAAGGGTGGTTGATTGCAAAAATTGGGGTGGTGGTCCTGTCAGAATGTGATATCGAAGCCATAATCTCACTGCGCTCGACACTTCAAAATGCCATAAAGACGTTTGGGCTCCAGCCTCGGACGCACTAGCTAGTCTACTCTTGCATAACCCCATATACGTCGTACCATTTTTTCATTAACAATCAACTACTTGGTTGAGGACATCTTTAACTCTACGATAATATATATCTTATATTAATATATTATTAACATAGCGATCACGGTTTAAAATGGTGGCTGCCTAATTCACTTAGATCGTGTTTAGGCACTCGAAAGTTGGAAACCACTCGAAAGTTGGAAACCGCCCCAACTAATGACTAAGCGCCTTAGTGGATTTACGGGTACATCCTTATACATATTTAGTAAATTTGCGTGTACATCTTTATACATATTTAGTTATATAACTTCTTATATATGTATTTAGTTATATAAGTTATTTTATTTATTAAATACTTAGTTAATAATATAAGTATTAATTAAAACAAAGATAATAAATTAAAAAATATAAAATGTTGTATAATAAAATTAATAAAAAAAACTTACATTTTTAACATTTACAACTCAATTTATTTATCAAGATAATTAATTTTTATTCTAAAATTTTATGATAGTGTTCATTATATTATTAATTTGTTGAATTTTATCTTTAAAAAAAAGCGCTTAGGCGTTCACCTAACCGTCTAAGCACTAAGTTTCTATCAACCACCTAAGAAAGACTAGGGCCGTTTTAAATCTTAATAGCCATAATATAAATATAAAATATATTGATATCACCCTTTACTTAGAGTAAGATAAAATATCTCAATCCCCATTATGTATATATATAGATATATAAATACACACACATACACATTACTGGATATATATTGAGCTTTTTGATCTGGGATATGTATATTGAGCTAAATAAACGTGGTAGCTAGCATGCAATGAAAGCTTCGTGGTAGCTAGCATGCAATAAAAGCTTTGTGCTGGCGTTATTGAATAAAAAATGAAGAGTTTTTTTTTTTCCTTGCATGACAACTGATAAGAATTTTTTATTTTTTCTGCTGAACACTCCATTAGTCCATTCACTAATCTTTTGTTTGAAAGCAAATGATTAAAGGACGCCGAGATTCTTTTACGGGAATGCAAGTGAGCGACTACACAAGGCACCCAAAAATATATATTAAGACGAGTCTCAGGGAGAGAGAGAGGGGAAGGCAACAAAAAAAAAATGTTGTGATAGAAAGGAGTCAAGTCATACGAGTCACTCACTGGAGCTGCAGAGCATCGATTCGATCGGTCCCCATCAGCCTCTCTTCTCTGAGTCTCCACTCACTCCCCTCACTTCTCGCGGGAACTCATAAAACCCTTCTCGAACTCTCAATTTCTCAAACAAATAACAAAATCACACACTTCAAATACCAACATTTATTTAATGTACTTTTCGAAAAAAAAAAACATTTACTTGATATAAAATTATGAATACCAACTATGAAAAAGTAGAACTTGTTAATAAGCTGTATATGGAGGCGCCTTTGTCAGTCGAGTACAATCACGAGTCTCCCTAATGATCGACATATTGTAGTGATCGATACAACAAAGTTTAATTAATTGGTTAATTAATTTAAGTCTTGAAGGGTCATAATCGATGGCAGTACTCCACAACCTCGACTTTTTTGATCATTTGCTGCTTGCTTTTTCTTTCTTTTTCTGCTCTTAACTTTTTAACTGCTGGGGGACTATGATAGTATATGATCCCTATACCTAATAATAATAAACTTCCCCAATTCCATAACCCATTCAAAAATCTCCAACTCCCCCCTTCCCCTTGTAATCAAATTATTTCAATCCATTTCACTTCCAAGCGAATGGCATAGTGAGCCTCTCCTTTCTTGCTCTAGTTCTTGTCCAAGGTTTCTCTTTACCTCATGTATTTTGATAAAAAAATTGTTCTGGGCCCATTATAAGATGGGTGACAAGAAAGGGGACCCGACCAAGAAGCAGCAACCACAACAACCTCAGCAGCAACAACAAATTTTGCCTTCGCCAAACGACCCACTTGACGTTCATCACCAACAAAAACCACAACTACAACCACAACAGGTTGTTAACATCTCCGGAGCGGTAGTGGCCACCTCCTTCAACATTCCTCCTCCTTTGTTTGTTCCACCAGCTTCATCATCATTACCCTTTGATCAGCAACAACAATTTGAGTCCCCTGTGAATCCCAAAAGACCTAGATATACACCAGGCCAATGGAAAACCCTACCTTCACCATCATCCCAACAAAAGCAAACCCAAAAGATAATTCTTACCCCGGAATCAACCTCATCTCCAAATCCAAAAACGACCCAATTGGCCCTCCCTTATGTCACCACCAGCACAGCAGCTGCTTCCTCCACCGACACCGCCTCATCGACGCCGCCTCACTCTCCACTCCCTTCCCTCTCCGCCACCTCAGGGCAGGACACGGAAAAAAGAGAGAGAGATCCTCAGAACATTCACCACCTCCACCAATTCCGAAAGGAGAAGTATGTGAGCCCAGTTTGGAAGCCAAACGAAATGCTGTGGTTGGCGAGGGGATGGAGGATTCAATACCAAGGTGGTGGGGCAAGTTCTGAGCATGGGTCCGGCTCATTTTCACGGACAGAGCAATTGCCAGCAGAGTCAACTAGTACGCCAGGTCATCATCCCAGAACTAAAACGCGAGCTGATAAAGACAGGGAAGTGGCCGAGTTTCTTCAACAGCATGGAGTCAAGAGAGATGCCAAAACAGCAGGGACCAAGTGGGATAATATGTTGGGGGAGTTTAGGAAAGTTTATGAGTGGGAGAGAGGGGCCGAGACTCAGAGAGACCAAGTTGGGAAGAGTTATTTTAGGCTTTCGCCTTATGAGAGAAAGCTTCATAGATTGCCCGCTTCTTTTGATGAACAAGTCTTTGAGGAGCTCTCACAATTCATGGCTGGTAGAATGAGAACTCTTCAGAGCAGATTAGCCTCCGACGACTTTCGGACATCCCTTGGTTTGGCAAGAACCCTCACCCAACCCTCTCCTTTCAAACAAGACGACTTCCCTCTCTCAGGTATATAGAAATAATAAGTAAAAACAAACAGTACACAAAATCTAACAAGTTATGCATATATATAATGTGTTGGAATTTGGAGTTATGTTTCTGTAAGCAATGAAGGTTCTTGTGTTGTGTTTGTTGAGTGTGGAGCTCTACATGGCCTTTGAATCATATCATTGACAATGTGTTTTAGTTTTTTTTTTTTTTGGGCAAATGCTAACATGAATGTGTTTGATGGCTTCTATGTGTGTATGTATAACTATATATCTAGGTGGGACCAAGCAGCTAATGCTCATGAGCGGTGGAGGGGAACCGTTTTACCATGGAGGAAGAGGGGCGTTGCTAGGGTTTCATCACCATGATTCGTCTTCTTCCCTGGACTTGAGTGCCGGTCTCTCTTCGTCTTCTTTGTCCAAGGAGCTTCGTCGAATTGGGAGGATTCGAATGGTGTGGGAAGAATCGGTGAGTTTGTGGGCTGAAGAAGGTGAACATCATCGGGGTAGGGTGAGGCTTCAAGGCTCCAGCTTCTTGAATGCGGATGAGCTCACTTTCTTTGATGATTCCATGGTTGCTTGCACCATGGAAGCCTTTGAGGATGGAGCTCTTAGAGGTTTCTCCGTTGACCGCTTCGTCTCTGGTCAACAAGTTAAAGTCTTTGGAAGAAGAAAGCCTCCCTCAGCTACTTCAGGTAATTAAAAATTCAATTCATATATACACGTATATGTTTACTTAATTCCCATATAAACAATTAATGTTTAGTTAATATTTATTGTAATTAGGTTTCACTGAACGAATCCATCTTCCCTTGCTAGAATCTTTATCAAGATGTAAGTCCTAAGAACTAAAACTAATTTAAGTTTCAATTTAACTTGGCTCATTTTATGCCACGTTATTATATGCATTTGTATTGTTTACAGCAAGTTCTCCATACGAATTTCACGACCCAACAGAGCGCTACCTCGCATGTCTTCGAGTCCCGCCACAATCACTGCCAAGCTTATCCGATCTCCAATGGTACATACAAGACTCACCACCTGAGGAGCTCCGGTTCCCGCTCCGGAAAGACGTCTACCGTGACTTACCACAAGGAAAAGAGATATTCTTCACCACCTCAACCGAATTTCTAGATTGTAGAGCCATGACATACGATATCCTGGGTCCCATGATCCGAACCAACCACTGTCTTAGTGCATCCACTTCCACAAGTAGAGACTCTTTCATTCCCATTTGGGACGATTTCATCAACAGAATTGTCTCCAAGTTTTGTTCTCTCGAAATTGTTTTCATCCGCAAGTCAAATACTTCAACATCAACCGATCCTTTCCAAGATCAGTGGCCGAACGTGACCGGGTTTGTGAGAAATTTTTGTTTATGGAGAGGGGAGGAAACCGATCAAGTAAGAGAAGGACATGACACAAGTCGCACAATAGGTCAGAAACTTGTATGGACTTTCATGGATCTCCCCTACTTATTTGGCTACCATGCAATTGGTCATATTGTCACTTTTTGTGCACTGAGCCTTGACCAAACCCGAATTGTTCGTACCGATTTGTGCACATTCGACCTCTCATTGCCATCGGACAGACTCAAAGCTCTAGTCCCGTGTTATCGAATTGCCGGATTATTGCCATTGCTAGCTGACAAGTGCTTAGCTAATAGTCCTAATTATTGCAACGGTGGCTGCTACAACAAATTGTTACCCTACAGTGATTTTCAGAGGATTGACAAGGGAAATGGGAAAATAATTGAAATGACTCCCAGGACGGTGACACGATTTTTTCCCAATCTTCGAAAATTGACAGCGGCGAAAGAGATCTATGACTTCCTTAACCACAGGATTCCACATGCAGAGACGATACACAGAGTGTTGGATAAAGAGTTGGGCTTGGTTTTCAAGCCTAGAGGCTGCAAGATGAAGCCTACAAACTGTGAACAACTCATTGAGGCTCTCAAATACGTGACGACATCTTTGGTCGCGTTGCACGACTTGTCGTTTATGCATAGGGATATAAGCTGGGACAAAGTCTTGAGGAATGCAGAGGAGAAAGGGGAGAGCGAATGGTTTATTTGCGGGTTTGAGGAGGCGGTGGGAGCGCCACAAATATACCCACATAGGGTGGTGGGGGAGACAGCGAGTAATGGGAGGCACGCGCCGGAAATGAAGAGAGGGTTGCATGGGGTGAAAGTGGACGTGTGGGGAGTGGGGAATCTTGTGGAAAGCTGTGGATTGATCAATGTGCCGAAGATGTTGAGGGAGCTGCAAAATCGGTGTTTGGATCAAAACCCGGAGCATAGGCCAACTGCAGCCGACTGCTATCACCACCTACTTCAGTTGCAGTCAATCACACCTGGTGGTGTTATGATGTGACAGACTCTAGTCTTTATCTTATATTGCATTATTCGGAGTAATGTTAGTTGGATTTTTTGTATTTTTGGGTTAAGGATTAATATTATTCGCGTGCTTTTGTTATTATTAATTTTTGATAACTTAAAGTCCAAGAAAAGTTGTCTTGTTATCTTTGTGGGTTTTTGTGGGCGGTGAAAATGGCGGATGCTGCAAGTTGGAACTATTGGGTGCCTTCTTTCGCGGTGAAAATTGATGGGTATCGTTCATGTTGAAGTCTAAACTGCCAGCTGGCAGATATAGCAAGAGTGTGCATGAGAAGAATGTGTGCAGAGCTGGTTAACCGTTTTGTGAGTTCAGAGTGTGCATGTGTGAGTTTGCTTATAAAGCAAGATATGCAATAAATCTAGAATATCTAGGTGCCATGATGTGAGTGGTTGCAAGTGAGGTATTGCATATGGGTGTAGTTGAATTGTGAGAGAATTCCAGAACTCCGTATCAAACAGTTGGATTGCCTGATCCAATCTGTAATCATCGCTCGCTTATCTTAACTGATTTCAATCCACAATTTGATATATACATAAGGGACCTAATCTAATCACAAGCTAGTCCTGATATAATCGGTTTCAACTAGGAGTGTAAGGGGAGAAGACTTACCTGTGAAGTTGTGATCGTCTATGTCTTGTGTTCAATATGGTATCAGAGCTTCCACGATCTTGATCTGAGGCGTTTGAAGTATTGTGCGTGTTGACTAGCTCGTGTTGCTGTTGCGATCTAGTCAAAATCGTTAGATCAGGTGGAGAGTTGAGCGCACCTGTTTTTACAAGAATTAATTATGATTTCTAGTGTGTTAATATGAAGACGATTAAAAAAGCTTACGATCTCTGGAATATAGTGGATGAAGGCGTACCTGTGAGAGTAGTTAGACATGAAATACGTTACTGAAGATGTTGAGATGCAGTCGTCACATCAAAACCTGATCAGAGATGCCAAGGCTCTAAGCATTTTGCAAAATGCTGTTACTGATGACATATTTCCACGAATGCAAAATGAGGAGACTTCCAAGGCAACCTGGGATCTTAAAAAACGAGAGTACATAGGAGAGTCAAAGGTAAGGGTTGTCAAGCTTCAGTTTTATGGACTTGATTTTGAGTACACTAGAATGAAAGATGATGAATCTCTACTTACATATCTAGACTTTATTGTGTTGTGAATCAAATGAGATCATATAGAGAAGATATAGCTAAGAAGAGATTAGCTCAAAAGATCCTAATTAGGTTGACAAAACTTTTTGATCATATTGTGTCCATAATTGAAAAAACTAGAGATATGAAAACAAGTAATGTGGAAAATGTGATATCATCGAGTATAGTCTATGATCAAAGAGTAGAAATGCATGTTGAGGGTACAATTGAGAAAGCATTATCTAGTCTATCTATTGACACCAAATAGGATTACTCTCAAAGTAAGGGAAAAAAAAACTCTTTTAAGGAAAACAAGAATTGGAATCAGCCTTCTAGTGCTCAGAAGTCAAATTCCAACCAGAGTTCTAATTCAAGCAAGGGTGTAGGCAGTCGTACAATGTTTTTTTTTTAAGAAGTGAAAGAAAACTCATTATGGTGATTACTCGTCTATAGCTAAGATGAATTGCTATAATTGTCAAGAGTATGGATATATGGCAAGGGAGTGTCCTACATGAAACAGTGCAGAGAATTCTGTCATGTGAACTTAGAAAAGGAAGTAACAGAAGCTAAGAGGAATATGTTTCTTGCTTGTAATGCTACAACTTCTACTAAGGATAATCGTGTGTGGTATGTGGACATTGTCTGTATCAATCATATGACATCATAGGAATCACTGCTGGTGAATATAAATAGAGATATCAAGGTGAAAGTGAAAAATGAGAAATGGAGAACTTGCACAAGCTACTAGGAATGGAGCATTGGTTATACAGACCAAGCAGGGAGATAAACATATCAAAGATGTCATGCTCCTACCTAACCTGGATGAGAATATGCTTAGTGTTGGGTAAATAATAGAGCATGGTTACTACCTAGTCTTTGGTAATAACATAGCTGACATTTTTGAGGATAGGGAACTAAAGGACAGAGTCGCCAAGGTTCCTATGATAGGGAACAGATGTTTATCAATGACACTGAAGTGTGTGAATTGTATAGCAATGAGGTCAACCATTTTTGAAGACTTAGAATTATGGCATATGAGATATGGACATCTGGATTATGCTAGTTTGAAGGCTCTACAACAGAAAGACATGGTTGTGGGTTTACCTAAGCTCACAAGTAAGGACTATGTTGCGGGTAAGAAGCATGTAGAGACATTTGGCAAAGAGAAAGCATGCAGAGCATCCACACCTATGAAGCCTATACACATCCACACCTCTGGAGCTTATACAAACAGTTGTGTGTGGAACAATGCAAGAAAATACTGCAAGTGGGAACATATACTTCCTGACCTTTATTGATGATTTTACAAGGATCTGTTGGGTTTATTTCCTCACTAGTAAATTAGGAGTTCTGAATGTGTTCCAGAAATTCAAAAACATGGTGGAACTACAAAGTGGTTATAAGATCAAGTAGTAGAAAAGTGCCATGTGAGGTGAATATCTCTTAAATGAGTTTGAGAAATTGTGTGATGACATAGGATTTGTGAGACAGTTAACGATGGCCTATTCCCCTTAACAAAATGAAGTTGCTGAGAGGAAGAATAGGGCCATTGTGGAAATGGAAAAGGCTATGATGCATGATAAGGATGCTCCATACAAGTATTGGGGAGAAGCTGTCTATACAACAGTGTATTTACAAAATAGATGTCTTACCCAGGTTGTAAATGGTAAGACACCATTTGGGCAATTCTGTGGAAGAAGTCCAGGTTTTAAAGATCTAAGGGTTTTGTTTTCTATTCTCATATTCCTTGTCAACTAAGGTAGATGCTTGATGGCAAGATCACTAAGTGTGTGTTTATGGGGTATTATGGCTATGAGAAGGGCTACAGATTCCTCAATCTGCAATCAGAGAAGATTTTGATAGCTAGAAGTGTGATATTTGATGAGAATTCAAAATGGAACTGGAAAGCAGAAAAGGATAGTAGAGGAGGTTCAATTTACCTAAGCTATAGGATTGAATACCGAGGAATGGTCATTGAACCTCAAGATAAGAATGAAGCATCAACATCTCATGATGTTCCTATTGATAGAAGCATCAATGATATTTATGCATGGTGTCATATGTGCATTATTGAGCCTAAAACCTATGTGGAAGCTGGTAAGGATCAAGTGTGAAAATCAGCTATGGAAGTTGAACTTAAGATGATTCACAAGAATGGGACTTGGGATTGGTAGACAGCCCTATTGGCAAAATTGTAATTGGGGTAAAGTGTGTATACTAACCCAGGTTGAATATGGACGGTTCAATCTAGAAACACAAGGCAAGGCTAGTGGCAAATGGGTATGCACAGAAACTTGGATTTGATTTTAATGAGACTTTTGCTCTTATGGTACATTTAGATACATAATAACTCTAATTGTAACGACCGGAACCTTTGTAATTAATATTTTAATGCGAAATGACCATTTTGCCCTTAATGGGGAAAAACTTGACTTTTGACCCGGGAAATAATTAGGACTTTGGCACATGACTGTGACGTAGATCGGGATGTCACGAGTCCGTAGACAGGTGACATGTCGAAATCAGATTTCGTATGAGAAAGTTATGGTCACAGAAGCAATTTTGGCGAAATTTACGAACCGAGAACGAACTTAAAATAATATTAAAATATTAAAATCTGATCTAGCCCTAGATTTAATCTGGACCCTTGGATGAGTGACAGTGACAAGTGTCACTCATCCCATGGTTACTTTTCCCCAAAAACTGGATCTAACCCTATTGGCCCTTTTTAAATGTTTTATTTTCCCTCAATCCACCCCAGCCATTCAATTCCTGCCACCACTCAATCTGGGCCCTCCATTTTCATCTTCTTTTTCTCTTTATCTGCACGACTATCTCCTTCTCACTCCCATACATATTTTTCCACCCGTGAAGAACACACACGACTTTATCTTGCACAAACACCCAACCGACCACCACACCCATCGACTTGCCACCAGATAACACACACCGTCCTCACCACCTTCATCTTCATCATCAGCTACCACCACCCTCATCTTTTCCTCTATGTCTGCAACCCCAAACCCGAACACCCTACGACACCACCGTGACCAGTTGAGAGAAAGAGAGACAGAGGGACTAACTTGGATGAGCAGACGACGTCGTAGGGAGGAGAAACCACGGCTGAGATAGGGCGGAGAGGAAGGAACTCTCGAACCTGAAACCGAGCTTGAAACCCAAAAATGGAAGTTAGGTTTCCAACGGTTGTTTTTGATTTTTAATGTCTTCTAGGGACTACGACGACTACGTTGGACGAGTTTTCGAAGCAGGAAGTAGTCGGAGTTGAGAGTTAACGGCGACTGAAACTCACGGCGACTGTTCATCGAGGTAAGGGTCAAGAACCCGTCCGTTTTTTATGTTTTTGAGTAGATAGAACCCTTACTGGGAATTAGGGGATCGTTTAGGGACAAGTCTAGATTGAAATGGTTGAGAAACAAGGAAATGGTGGCTGGGTCAACTCGCGGGTCTGTACAACCCGATTGCAAGGATCCGGGTCGGCCCGCCGAGTGGTAGGAGATGATGACGTCAGACACGTGGCCTAGTCAGCATCTGACACGACACATGTCAGTGCACAGTTAGCACTGACATGTCAGGATGTGGCCAAATCATGGGCTGCCACGTGTCACTGACATGTCAGTGAAGTGGACCAGTGTCATGCTAACACGTGGCACCTGTCAGAAGCCGACACATGGTACTAACATGGCAGGACCTGGACTAATCCCATAATGACACGTGGCACTGTCAGAGTCTGACATGTCAGACCTGACAGTTGTCATATGACGTCAGTGATGACATCATCAATTATTGTAGCACAATTGACCGCGCGTTGACTAGGCCCATGGGGGCGCGTGTGAACAGTGTTTTTGGTGGGGCTGGTACCATTTTCAAGGTTTTGACGATACAAATAAAATGGCGGTGATTTCGTGTCAATTGGAGATCATTACAATGGTCAAAGTGGGGTTTAAAGCCTCAGGAATAGTGTCCGAGCTATGTTTTCAGGCCGATTTTGTTCTAGGATTTTAGGGTTGAACTAGTGGGGTCCGTTAGTGACTCTTGGACGTATTATTACAGGTTTAAGTGGTCGTTGAGCAGCTAGGGCCGTGTGTGAGTGAGCTATTTTATTTCTAAAGGATTGCATGCATAAACTGCTTTACTATTCCACTTTATAATTGAGATGGGGCTATTATGGGTATTATATGGTGAAGCTTATTACATACTATAATGTTTTGGGCATGAGACCCATCTGGATTATATATGGAATGTTTTCAGGGATATTCAGGGGACACATGGTAACTATACTATTATTGTGTTGTACGTTCCTACCTTACTATCATTATCTCCTCCAAGGATGGTCGTTGGCCTGGGTGGACCATGGAATAGTCACGGGGCACTGAATGAGGGGAGTTAACCCCCGTTGGGTTACTTATTCGTAGGAAGGCATATTGATTATACCTCGAGCAGTGACCTGGGATACCGAGCACTAGTGGACCTAGAGGATTTCTCGGGATTTCAGACTATGAGTGGCAACGCGTAGCTTTAGAACCGTGACATCATTATTAGACATCGGGGGTTCGGGGGTTGGGTTTTACAGTGCACTATTATGTTGGTTTTCCCTATTCGATTATTATATGATTTTGTGATTATGATTCTATTATGATACTATATTTACTTCAATGCATGCAAATTTTGGAAAACGGAGGGGTAAAACCTTAAGATTTATTTATATTATTAAATTGGTTTTATAAACTGTTTATTTTTGGCCCACTCACTTTTTAATGTTTTACTGACCCCTTTAGGCCGTGCTAAAAAATTAGAGCAGGATCCGGAAGACGAGACTTAGTCTAGTTTGCTGTGCACCTGTACACCCAAGTGGGTAGGTTGAGCACTATTTGTGTAACATGACTATTATGCTCATGTTTTGTATTGTACTATCACTGGTATGATAGTATATTACTTTGAACTTTTATTTTTATCGTTATTTATTTAAATTGAAGTATTTTTAGTTCGGTTAAGGGTATTTTTGGTATGTTTGGAGTCGTTGTCAAACGGGAACGGGACACATCCCCGGGTGGTCCTAATGGGATTGGGATGGGTTCTGTCAACTTGGTATCAGAGAACTAGGATTAGCAGTCAGTGTATTAGGTTAGCAATTTGTACCTTGTACATTGTCGGTTTAGATGTCATTTAACTGGTTTTGCCTCTTAATAGTTTTGATATGCCTCCACGACGATATCATTGTGCACGAGCCGAGGAGGAGGTAGGGTGAGATGTGGACACTACGAGTATCGAGCGGGCTTAGCGCCTGGGTGCTTCGATTTTTAGCGGGGAGACCGACCCCGAGGAGTCGCACCTGTGGATTGGCAGCTGGGAGAGGATCTTTGATGTCATGCATTGCCCACCCGAGGAGCGTGTGGTGTTGGTGACTTTCCTACTGGATGGGAGTGCCTATCGTTGGTGGCATAACCTCGTGCTAGCAGGAAAGACCGTTCAGACCATCACTTGGGAGACATTCAAGGAGCGTTTTTTCAACCAGTACTATCCGAGGTCGTTCCGCAATGCTCGGGAGGCAGAGTTCTTACAGCTCTAGTATGGGAGCCAGACGGTGGCCGAGTACGATGAGGTTTTTCTGTTGCTATCCAATTTTACCGAGGCTTATGTGGTCACGGAGGGGGATCGGTGCCGCAGGTTTAAGTGGGGACTGCGAGGAGAGATACAAGCGATGGTGACGTCGGCCCACTTCGACACATTGAGAGATCTGACTGATAATACGAAGAGAAATGAGGCCAACCTTCTCGTGCAGCAGGGGGCTGCTGGGGAGACATAGCGATGTGCTCGTCCTCATCTCAAATTTTTAGGCCATCGTGGCTCGAAGGGCGGCCACGTTAGGGGATCCTCATCTTCTGGAAGTCGGGGATGTTTCAGTTGGTTTGGGAGCCCTTAGAGGTCAAGGTAGAGATCCAGTTCATGGCAGCAGCAGTACTCACCCATTAGCGACTCACCTAGTGGATACTCGAGTAGGCCGATAACAGTTACTTGCTTTGCCGGGAGATAGCAGGGGCACTATGCATCTGATTTCCTGTTGGTGCAGGGCAGCACCAGTTCTATACAGAGTTCAGCATCACGTACTGCTAGTAGCCGCGGAAGTGGTGGAACACGTGGCAGTGATGGAGGAGCTAGGGGACGTGGTCGGGCGATCAGACCCCAGGCTCGTGTTTATGCAGTCACACACCAGCATGGCAGATCCGCCCCAAAAGTCGTGACAGGTACCTTACTCATATATGATATTACCGTTCGTGTATTGATGGATTCGGGGGCGACTCACTCGTTTATTTCACGGAGTTGTGCGAGTCTTTTGGGTCGCGAGGTGTCCGCATTCGAGAGTGAGATGGTGTGGGCACACCGATGGGAGTGATTGACCGATGGAACCAGGTGATACGGGCTTGTCCAGTGGAAGTAGAAGGTGTGGAGTTTTCGGCCGATCTGATCATATTGGATATGCATGACTTCGACGTCATACTCGGAGTTGATTGGTTGTCGGAGCATTATTCACTAATCGACTGCTGCAACAAACGAGTGACCTTGAGAAGTCCGGGTTTGCCGGAGGTGATCTTCTAGGGGGAGTGTGGAGACTCGTCACCCGAGGTAATATCTGCACTCACAGCTACTAAACTATTACATAAAGGGTGTCAAGGTTACCTAGCTTATGTGGTGGAATCATCTGATGAATATTTGAGGGTCAAGGATATCCCAGTGGTACAGGAATTTCCTGACGTGTTCCCAGAGGACTTGCCTGGGTTGCCACCACCCCGAGAAATTAACTTCACGATCGAATTACTCCCCAGGACACGACCGATATCCCAAACGCCGTATGGTATAGCACCGGCGGAGTTGTGAAAATTGAAAACTCAAATTCAGGAAGTGATGGATCTGGGATTCATCCGACCCAGTACTTCACCATGGGGAGCACTGATACTATTTGTTAAAAAGAAAGAAGGTAGTTTGTGGTTGTGCGTGGACTATTGGCAACTCAATAAGGCGATGATAAGGAACTAGTACCCCTTACCTATGATTGATGACCTATTCAACCAACTACGGGGAGCGCAGTACTTCTCAAAGATAGATCTACGATCGGGTTACCATCAATTGAGGATTGTTGATGATGATGTTCAGAAGACGGCTTTCCGGAAAAGATATGGACATTATGAGTTTTTGGTGATGTCGTTTGGGTTGACGAATGCACCATCTTCATTCATGGACTTAATGAACAAGTTTTTCCGATCTTACTTGGATAAATTTGTGATCGTGTTCGTCGACGACATTTTGGTGTATTCCAAGAGCGCAAGGGCGCATGAGAAACATCCACGGCTTGTATTGGGCAGGCTGAGACATGAACAGTTATATGCCAAACTGAGTAAGTGTCAGTTTTGGTTAAATAACATTGGATTTCTAGGACACATCATATCACCTGACGGGATTAGCATGGATCCCCAGAATACGGAAGCAGTGACCAACTGGGCCAGACCGACAATCGTGATGGAGGTACGGAGTTTCGTGAGATTAGTACGCTACTATCGGAGATTCGTGGAGGGTTTCTCCAAAATTGCCACACCTTTGACTCGACTGACCCGGAAGGGAGTGAAATTTGTTTGGGATGAGAGGTGCGAGCAGAGCTTTCAGGAGTTAAAGCATCGGTTGACCACTACGCCCGTCCTTGCACTACCTAATCACAACGGAGAATTTGTGGTCTACAATGACGCATCATTGCAGGGACTGGGCTGCGTGTTGATGCAGAATGGCAAGGTTGTTGCATACGCATCAAGGCAGCTGAAGACACATGAACTAAACTACCCTACCCACGATTTGGAATTGCCACCGGTGGTTCATGCTTTAAAGATCTAGAGGCACTATCAGTTAGGTGTGACATGCCGGATATACACCGATCATCAAAGTCTAAAGCATCTATTCACTCAGAAGGAGCTGAACATGAGGAAACAGAGATGGTTGGAACTGATCAAGGACTATGACTGTACAATTGAGTATCATCATGGGAAAGCAAATGTGGTGGCGAACGCACTCAGCAGAAAATCAGTAGGATCGGTTACACACCTGAGGATGGTGTATCTTCCCTTACTGGTGGAGCTCCGGAAGATCGGGGTTATGTTGGGGATGGACGAGCAGGGAGCTTTGTTCGCTAGCTTCCATGTACGACCTGTGCTGGTCGATAGGATTAATGAGGCTCAGCTACAAGATCCGATACTTTGTGGTTATAGAGGTGAGATTGAGGTAGGACAGAGACATGACTTCTCTGTCCGGGGCGACGGAGCGTTAGTGAAACTTAGACGTCTGTGTGTACCTGCAATGGCAGAGTTACAGAGGGATATTCTGGATGAGGCCCACAGTTCAGCATATGCAATGCATCCAGGAGGGACAAAGATGTACCGTACCCTCCGTGACTATTATTGGTGGCCAGGGATGAAGAGGGAGATAGCTGAGTTTGTCAGCAAATGTTTAAGTTGTCACCAGGTCAAGGCAGAGCGGCAGAGACCGTATGGAGCCATGCAACCACTTCTGATCCCCGAGTGGAAATGGGATCACATTACCACGGATTTTTTCTTCAAGTTACCGAAGACAGAGTGGTTTTGATGGGGTTTGGGTGATTTTGGACCAGTTAACCAAGTCAGCACATTTTCTGTAGATACGCGAGACTTATAAGCCCAATCGACTGGCTCAACTGTTTGTTAGTGAGATCATTCGACTTCACGGTACGCCAGAGTCGATAGTTTTAGATCGGGATCTGCGTTTCACTTCTATATTTTGGAGGAGTTTGCAGACTGCTTTGGGTATGAACTTACACTTTAGTACCGCTTTTCACCCACATGCCAATGGACAGTCTGAAAGGACGATACAGACACTGGAAGATATGATGAGGGCCTGCGTACTACAGTTCCAAGATTCGTGGGATATCCATTTGCCATTGATGGGGTTCACATACAATAACAGTTACCATGCAAGCATCGGAATGGCACCCTATGTGGCATTGTATGGTTGACAGTGCAAGACACCTGTCTGTTGGATGAAGGTCGGAGAGTGAACCACAGTGGGGCCAAACTTGATGGATAGGACCCAAGAGACAGTCCGGGTAATCAGGGAGCGGTTGAAGGAGGCCTAGGATCGTCAGAAGAGTTATGTGGATAGACGGATTCGAGACTTGGAGTTTAAGGTCGGAGATTTTGTCTTCTTGAAGTTATCCCCATGGAAAAGAATCAACCATTTTGGACGACGTGGGAAATTGAGTCCCCGATACATTGGACCTTATGAGATTATAGAAAGGATTGTCCTAGTGGCATATCGTTTGGCATTACCCCCAGAACTTTCTAGAGTACATGATGTGTTCCATGTGTTTTGCTACGGAAATACCTTCGGGATGACTCACATGCTTTACCAGAGCAACCACTGGAACTGAGGACCGACTTGCGCTTTGAGGAACAACCAAAGCAGATTCTGGATTGGAAGGACAAAGTTTTAAGGAACAAGACCATTCCCCTAGTGAAAGTGCTCTGGAGAAACCACGACGTCGAGGAAGCGACGTGGGAACCCGAGGACTTAATGAGAGATCAGTACCCGTACTTGTTTGAGTAATTTCGAGGACAAAATTTTTTGTAAGGTGGGTAGGTTGTAACGACCCGAACCATTGTAATTAAAATTTTAATGCGAAATGACTATTTTTCCCCTAAGGGGAAAAACTTGACTTTTGACCCGAGAAATAATTAGGACTTTGACCCATGACCGTGACGTAGATCGAGACGTCACGAGTCCGTAGACAGGCGGCACGTCGAAATCGGACTTTGCATGAGAAAGTTATGGTCACGGAAGCGATTTGGCGAAATTTACAAACCGAGAACGAACTTAAAATAATATTAAAATATTAAAATCTGATCTAGCCCTAGATTTAATCTGGACCATTGGATGAGTGACTAGTGTCACTCATCCTATGGTTACTTTTCCCCAAAAACTGGATCTAACCCTATTGGCTTTTTTTAAATGTTTTATTTTCCCTCAATCCACCTCAGCCGTCCATTTCCTGCCACCACTCAATCTGGGCCCTCCATTTTCATCTTTTTCTCTTTGTTTGCATGACCATCTCCCTCTCACTCCCACGCATATTTTTCCACCCGTGAAGAACATACACGGCTTCATCTTGCACAAACACCCAGCCGACCACCACACCCATCTACTTGCCACCAGATCACACACACCGTCCTCACCACTTTCATCTTCATCATCAGCCACCACCACCCTCATCTTTTCCTCTCTGTCTGCAACCCAAAACCGAACACCCCACGACACCCCCATGACTAGCTGAGAGAAAGAGAGACTGAGGGACTAACCTGGACAAGCAGACGACGTCGCAGGGAGGAGAAACCACGACGAAGAGGTAAGGAACCCTCGAACCGAAAATCGGGCTGGAAACCCAAAAATGGAAGTTAGGTTTCCAATGGTTGTTTACGATTTCTAATGGCTCTAATGGCTTCTAGGGACTAAGACGACTACGTTGGACAAGTTTTCGAAGCAGGAGGTGGCCGGAGCTGAGAGTTAACGACGACTGTTCATCAAGGTAAGGGTCAAGATCCCATCTGTTTTTTATGTTTTTTAGTAGATAGAACCCTTACTGGGACATAGGTGATCGTTTAGGGACACGTTTGGATTAAAATGGTTGAGAAACAAGGAAATGGTGGCCAGGTCAACGCGCGGGTCTGTACGACTCTGTTATAGAGATCCAGGTCGGCCCGTCGAGAGGTAGATGATGATGACGTCAGCATACTGATGTCATCATGTCAGACCTATCAGATACGTGGCCCAGTTAGCATCCGACACGTGTCACATGTGAATGCACAGTCAGCACTAACATGTTAGTGACGTGGCCCAATCAGGGGCTGCCACGTGTCACCAACATGTCAGTCACATGGACCAGTGCCATGCTAACATGTGGAACCTGTCAGAAGCCGACACGTGGCACTGACATGGCAGAACCTGGCCCAATCCCGTGATGACACGTGGGACTGTCAGAGTCTGACATGTCAGACCAAATAGCTGTCAGATAACGTCAGCGATGACGTCAGCAGTGACGTCAGTGATGATGTCATCAATTACTGTAGCACCGTTGACCCTGCGTTGACCAGGAGTGTAGGGGCGCGTGTGAACAATATTTTTGGTGGGGCTGGTACCACATTCAAGGTTTCGACAATACCGATCGAATGACGGTGGTTTTGTGTCGATCGGAGATCATTACGATGGTCAAAGATGTCAGGACCTGACCCTCCTCGGTCAGGACCCTACTCATCTAGCACCATATTGTCCGCTTTGGGCCTCGCCCTCACGGTTTTGTTTTCGGGAGCTCATGGTGCAACTTCCCAAGGGGGTCACCGATCATGGAATTGCACCAGCCTCAACTCGCTCAACTTTGGGGTTCCAATCCCCCCCAAAGCCATTCGAGCTCCCAAAAGGCCTAGTGCTAGATAGGTGTGTGCCTACACCTTTAAGGCACACCACCATCCCCTCCCAGACCATTCCCCCTCGCAGGAATGTGGGATTGTTCACCGTTCCCTCCAGGACACGGGTCTTACAATCCACCCCCCTTAAGGTCCAGCATCCTCACTGCCACACTTCCCGGTCGGGGCCTGGCTCTAATACCAAATTGTCAGGACCCGACCCTCCTCGGTCAGGACCCGACTCATCTAGCACCATATTACCCGCTTTGGGTCTCGCCCTCACGGTTTTGTTTTCGGGAGCACATGGTGCAACTTCCCAGGGGGGTCACCCATCATGGAATTGCACCAGCCTCAACTCGCTTAACTTTGGGGTTCCAATCCCCCCCAAAGCCACTTGAGCTCCCAAAAGGCCTAGTGCTAGATAGGTGTGTGCCTACACCTTTAAGGCACACCACCATCCTCTCCCAGACCATTCCCCCTCGCAGGAATGTGGGATTGTTCACCGTTCCCTCCAGGACACGGGTCTTACAATCCACCCCTCTTAAGGTCCAGCGTCCTCGCTGCCACACTTCTCGGTCGGGGTCTGGCTCTGATACCAAATTGTCAGGACCTGACCCTCCTCGGTCAGGACCCGACTCATCTAGCACCATATTGTCCGCTTTGGGTCTCGCCCTCACGGTTTTGTTTTCGGGAGCTCATGGTGCAACTTCCCAGGGGGGTCACCCATCATGGAATTGCACCAGCTTCAACTCGCTTAACTTTGGGGTTCCAATCCTCCCCAAAGCCACTTGAGCTCCCAAAAGGTCTAGTGCTAGATAGGTGTGTGCCTACATCTTTAAGGCACACCACCATCCCCTCCCAGACCATTCCCCCTCGCAGGAATGTGGGATTGTTCACCGTTCCCTCCAGGACACGGGTCTTACAAAAGAGAGGTTTAAAGTCTAGGTAATAGTGTCCGGGCTATGTTTCCGGGCCGATTTTGTCCTAGGGTTTTAGCATTGAACTAGTGGGGTCTGTTAGTGACTCTTGTACGTGTTATTACAAGTTTAAGCAGTCGTTGAGCAGCGAGGACCGTGTGTGAGTGGGCTATATTATTTCTAAAGGATTGCATGCATAAACTATTTTACTATTCCACTTTATAATTGAGATGGGGCTATTATGGGTATTATATGGTGATGCTTATTACATACTATAGTGTTTTGGGCATAAGTCCCTTCTGGATTATGTATGGAATGTTTTCAGGGATATTCAGGGGACACATGGTAACTATACTATTGTTGTGCTGTACTGTAACAACCCGTACCTACGGGAAGGGTAAAAAATGAAATTTTTGTGAAGTTTTGTAAAAAGGACGATTTTGCCCTTGTGAATAGTAAACGAAAAGTTGACTTTTTGTAATATTGATTGGATGAGTGTTAGCCCTTGACCGTGACGTAGGTTAGGACGTCACGAGTCCGTAGACAGGCGGCAGGTTCGATTCGGACAATCGGAGGAGAAGTTATGACGTACGGAAGGTTGGGGGCGTTACCGTAATTTTGAGCTAATAGGGAAAATGTTGACTTTTTGGAGGATGTGTGATTTTCACGTAGACCGAGGACCGTTGGATAGGTCTCGACGTCCTGAGTTCAACGACAGGCGGCACGCTGTCATCGGACGTCGGACGGAAAAGATACGGGTCTGGAAAGTCGGAGGGCAAAATGGTAATTTTGTGCAGGAGGGGCATTTTGGTCATTTTTCCTCAGCCCAATCAGATAAGGGCAAGTGGCAGATATTTTTGGGCTGGCCAATAGATGATAGACACGTGGGGGACCCTAGATGGTTCTAGGAGAAACTTAAGTGTGCACGGCCACACTTGGTCATTTTTGAACCGTGCACAAATTCGAAGGAAGCAGAAAAACAGAGAGAGGATTGGGTGAGGCGGTGATCGATTTGGAGGCTAGGGAGAGTGAAGAGTGACTGGTGAGAGTGACAGAGAGACGTGGGTGAGGTGCTGATCGTGTTTTGGGACTGGAATCGTGCACGGCGGCACGGTGGTGGTGCAGCGAACATTTGAGGAAAACAGAGGAGACCGTGGACGGTGGAGGCTGTTGTGCCGTGTGGTGAGGCAAACCAAGACGGTAGGAGACTCAGGAGGTTGAGGGGAGTCCCACGAGCACCGTGGTGGGTGACGGTTCTCACGGCGGCGCCGGAATCGAAAGGTAATTTCGTTTACCCTGTTTTTCGTGGATTTTTCAAATGCAAAGTCGTGACGTTGGGCTTAGAGTCGAGGGATTAGGAAGTCAGGGTGTTGTTCAGTGAGGTCTTAGGCGTCGTTTGTAGTGGTTGCCGTGACGGGAGGTTCACGGTGGGTGGTGGTTCGACGGCGGGTCCTCTGTACCCTGTTTTAGCCGTGAGTTTCAAACTTGAAGTCGTGGACTTCGGGGATGAATCGACGGATTCTGTGAGTTGGGTAGGACTAAGTAGGGTCCTAGGATGGTGCTGGTATCACCACCGTGAAGGGGGAAGCAGTGGACGGCCGGGAAGGAAAACAGGGCTCACGGGCAAGGTTTTTCGAGGTTGAAGACGAGGGGTATTAGGCCGTGATTTCTGGATTTTAGGATTGGATTTAGTTGTAGGGGACTGGACGAAGCTAACGGTATTGAATTGGAGAAGAATGGTGGGTGAACGGCGGAGAACCGGTCACGCCGGCTCAACACAGTTGAACCGGGTGACTCGAGGTTGAAGATGGACTGTAGCAGGCGCGTGAGGCCCACGCGCAGCCACTTTGGGCGGCGCGTGGGGGCGCGTGGGGAAGAATCCGGTTAAGCGTCCAACATGAGTTTAGCCCTAAATGTCCTAAGGAATCCAATGGTATAGCTTTCGGGTGAATCGGACGGTGTTACGGAATGGTTCGGGAATCCGTACGGTTTAGGGATTTGGATTAAAATATTAGTAAATTCCCGAAAAATTGGGGAAAATAGGGAAGGTATCCTTGATGTTATTGTGACCCTATTTGGTATCTATTGACAGGACGGGATACACCAGAGACGGTTGAAGAGCGCACGGAGCGCGAGTGACGTGTTGTAAACTGTGAGTGGACTCTTTCTTATTTCCGAGCATGCCAAACTATTTTAATTACTGTTTTATGATTTCTATGTGTGTTTTTATGTTTTAAATGATGGTTATACGTGATTGAGATGTTTGCACGTTTTTCGAGATATTTTCGGGATTTTGCACGTTTTTCGAGGAAAAGCGGGTTTTCAGAGTTTGATGTTATAATTCAGAAATTTAACCTAAAAATGTTTCCTGATGATGGTAAATAGGTTGTGGAATATGATTTTGGGCTTTTCCTATGGTTTTACTATGAACATGGATCTTTTTCCGGATTTGGGTTCGGAATGTCGGTTCTGAACGCCGGAAGGGCTTCGAACCGGGGATTTCGAATTCGAATTTGGCGATGGATTTTGAATTGGTTTTACACTGGATATGGATTGGATTTGCTGGATCTGGATATGGGTTTAAAGACCCGGATTGATATTGATGGGGGACGGGCCCGGATTGAGTTTAAAGACTCGGGAGTTTAAAGACTCGGATATTATGATATTACCCCCATAGGCCTATTGAGTTTAAAGACTCGGGAGTTTAAAGACTCGGATTATGTGAGGCCTGGTTGAGTTTAAAGACTCGGATAGGTCCAGCAGGTTTGATCGGGTTATACTCTGGTTTCTTATGATGTTTTATAGTGTATCTGTTTCTTATGGTATTTATAGTGTTTCTGTTTCTTATGATGTTTTTCATATTATGGTTTTTCTAATACTTCATGGGCATGCCTAGTTTTAAACCGGAGGGAACACATGATTTTATTTCCTTACGTTGATTTGCTGGTAAACGGTTTTAAAACTTTCATTATTTTTGGTCCACTCACACCTTTTGTTTTTAATTTTCCCTCCAGGTCGTGGTGATAGCGCCGGGGTGAACGTTGAGGCAGATATCGAGGCATAGGGCTTCCGACGTTCTTCCGTTGCGGACTTAGACTTGTAGGACTTTTGGTGCCCATTTTGTAGAACTATGCTCTGGCTTACTGTTGTATATATTTACTCCTTCGTCTGATGGTTATGCTTATAGTCGTATTAAGTTTATTTTTTTGGCATTGTAAGTGTGATTGTCAGACGGGAGCAGGGTTCATCCCGAGTATCGAGGTGATATTTGGGACGGGTCCTGACAATTGGTATCAGAGCATAGGTTGTGTCAATTTGTGTTGGGTCTAGGTTGTTATACTAACTCTATGCCTCTTTCAGCGTACGATTGATCATGCCTCCGAGACGTGAACCCCCTCCACGACCTGAAGATGAAGCGGCGAGAGGGACTGAGAGCGCTTCGATCGAGAGAGCCCAGAGGCTTGGGGCTACTACGTTCAGCGGTGGGGCTGATCCCGAGGAAGCTCACCGTGGATCACCCGACTAGAACGTATTTTTGGGGTGATGCACTGTCCTCCCGAGGATCGGGTATTGTTAGCCACTTTTCTGTTGGATGGAGCTGCCTACGAGTGGTGGTATACGCTGGAACTGTCCGGCTGGGATGCACATACCGTGACCTGGGAGACCTTCCGGGAGCGGTTTCTAGATCAGTACTATCCCCGTTCTTTCAGGGATGCGAAGGAAGCGGAATTCCTTCACTTGAAGCAAGGAAACTTGACAGTTGCTGAGTATGAGCAGAGGTTCCAGATGCTATCTCGTTTTGCTCCGGCATTTGTGGCGACTGAGGCGGAGAAGTGCCGCCGGTTTGAGTTGGGTCTCCGGGGAGAGATCAGGGCCATAGTGACAGCCGGCTCTTTTGCTACTTTCCGAGAGTTGTCTGATGCTGCTGTCAGGGTGGAGGCCAGTTTACCTGCTCGACCACAGTATTCGGGCAGTGTTCGACGCCGGGAGCAGTCATTCCCAGGAGCATCGAGTCAGAGGCCCCCGAAACGGGGTAATTTTGGTGGATCACTATCGGCTGGTGGAGCCCGGTATGGCAGACCAGGCAGTTTCCAGGGCTCAGGATTTCGAGGAGCTAGGTCACAGCCGACTCCTCAGGCGAGTGCAACTTCAGTGGCTTCTACAGGGAGGCATACCGGTGGACCCGGTAGGGACACTTGCTTCTATTGTGGGGAGCGAGGACATTTCCGTCGGGAGTGCCCATTGTTAGCTCCGGAGGGTGGAGCAGGCAGAGGTGCAGCAGAACCCGGGCGGAGTACTGCATCAGTATCAGGGGCGGCAGGCCCTAGGGGTGGCGGTGGTGCCACGAGCAGTTCCAGAGGGCGCGGTAGGTCATCGGGACCACAGGCGCGAGTTTTTGCGATGACTCAGCAGGAGGCTAGGTCAGCACCGGAGTGGTGACAGGTACACTTACCATACTTGGTCACACTGTTTTTGCTTTGATAGATCCCGGGGCTACCCATTCATTTATAGCTCGGAGTTGTAGTCTGGTTAAGGAGAGGGAGGTGTCTACTTTGGATTGTGCGTTAGGAGTGAGTACACCTACTGGGGAGGTGTTGGTAGTGACTCAGGTTTTGAGAGAGTGTCCGGTGATGGTAGGCCAGGTGGAGTTACTGGCAGATTTGTTACTCTTGGATTTACGGGACTTTGATGTGATCTTGGGTATGGACTGGTTGACGAGACATCATGCTTCTATCGAATGTTTCGATAGGAGAGTGACTTTTCGGAGTCCCGGATTATCAGAGACTACATTTCAGGGGGATCAGCGTGCACTTCCTATGGGAGTTATTTCGGCACTCGAGGCTAGTAAACTGTTACGGAAGGGGTGTCAGGGTTACTTAGCTCATGTGGTGGATACGCGTGCTACGCCAGAGAGGGCGGAGGTTATACCAGTGGTACGGGAGTTTCCCGATGTTTTTCCCGAGGAGTTGCCAGGACTACCCCCACACCGAGATCTTGAGTTTACGATTGAGCTTCTACCAGGTACACAGCCTATTTCTCAGACTCCTTACCGTATGGCACCTGCCGAATTGAGGGAACTTAAGGCCCAGTTGCAAGAGTTGGTCGATATAGGATTCATTCGACCGAGTATGTCACCTTGGGGAGCACCTGTTCTGTTTGTCAAGAAAAAGGATGGAGGATTGAGATTGTGTGTGGATTACAGGCAACTGAATAAGGTAACTATTCGGAATAAGTACCCCCTACCCCGGATTGATGATTTGTTTGACCAGCTCAAGGGAGCACAGTATTTCTCGAAGATTGATCTTCGCTCCGGCTATCACCAGTTAAGGGTTAAAGAGGAGGATATACCGAAGACAGCTTTCCGGACCAGGTACGGTCACTATGAGTTTGTGGTGATGCCTTTTGGTTTGACTAATGCCCCAGCAGCTTTTATGGACCTTATGAACCGAGTGTTCCGGCCCTACTTGGATCGTTTTGTGATTGTTTTCATTGATGATATTTTGGTGTATTCGAAGAGTGCGAAGGCGCATGAGAAACATCTGAAGATCGTGCTTAAAACGTTGAGGGAGCATCAGTTGTATGCGAAGCTCAGTAAGTGTCAGTTCTGGTTGACCAGTGTTGGATTTCTTGGCCATGTGATTTCGGCCGAGGGCATTCGTGTGGATCCTCAGAAAGTTGAGGCGGTAGCCAACTGGGAACAGCCTAAGACGGTGACGGAAATTCGGAGTTTTCTGGGTTTGGCAGGGTATTACCGGCGTTTTATTGAGGGCTTTTCTATTCTTGCAGCACCGTTGACGAGGTTGACACGGAAGGGAGTTCGGTTTGAGTGGGATGAGAACTGTGAACAGAGTTTCCAGGAGCTTAAAAGGCGGTTAACATCTGCTCCTGTGTTAGCCCTTCCAGATGATAGTGGGGAGTTCGAGGTGTACAGTGACGCTTCTCTACAAGGTTTGGGATGTGTCTTGATGCAGCACGGGAAAGTGATTGCTTATGCTTCCCGGCAATTGAAACCCCATGAGGTGAACTACCCTACACATGACTTGGAACTGGCTGCGGTGGTTCATGCATTGAAGATTTGGCGACATTACTTGTACGGTGAGAAGTGCAGGATCTTTACGGACCACAAGAGTTTGAAGTATTTGTTCACCCAAAAGGAATTGAACCTCAGACAGCGCCGTTGGTTGGAGTTACTTAAGGACTACGACTGTACTATTGAGTATCATCCAGGGAAGGCTAATGTGGTAGCCGATGCTTTGAGCAGAAAGTCAGCTGGTTCTTTGTCGCATCTGAGGACAGTACGGTTACCTTTGCTGGTTGAGCTCCGTAAGTTGGGAGTAGAGTTGACTGTGGATGATCAGGGAGCACTCCTAGCGAGTTTCCATGTGCGACCCGTTTTGATTGATCAAGTGATTGATGCTCAGTTTGAGGACCCTATTCTGGGCATCATTCGGATTGAGGTCGAGGCTGGAGAACGACAGGATTTTGAGATCCGTGAGGATGGAGCCTTGGTTAAGAATGGACGGTTGTGTGTACCTGAGGATGAAGTCTTGAAGAAGGTGATATTGGATGAGGCTCACTGTTCAGCTTATGCGATGCATCCTGGTGGGACCAAGATGTATCGTACACTTCGAGAGCATTACTGGTGGTCAGGGATGAAACGTGAAATTGCAGAGTATGTCAGTAGATGCTTGATTTGTCAACAGGTAAAAGCCGAGCGGCAGAGACCTTATGGAGCAATGCAACCTTTGCCGATTCCCGAGTGGAAATGG
Organism: Prinsepia uniflora; assembly: GCA_032719365.1. Lineage (NCBI taxonomy): Eukaryota > Viridiplantae > Streptophyta > Magnoliopsida > Rosales > Rosaceae > Prinsepia > Prinsepia uniflora. The sequence continues at coordinate 16,810,619 of CM064870.1, forward strand.
GATCACCTGACTATGGATTTTGTGTTCAAGCTTCCGAGAACACCGAAGGGACACGATGGTGTGTGGGTTGTTGTGGATCGACTTACGAAGTCTGCTCATTTCTTGCCAGTACGGGAGAACTTCAGGCTGGAACAGTTTGCACAGTTGTTTATTAATGAGATTATTCGATTACATGGGACTCCGGAGTCGATAGTATCTGATAGAGATCCGAGATTCACTTCTCGATTTTGGCAGAGCTTACAGGAAGCTTTTGGGACTAAATTACACTTCAGTACTGCTTTTCATCCTCAGACTGATGGGCAGTCTGAGCGGACTATTCAGATCCACGAGGATATGATGCGAGCTTGTGTGCTTCAGTTTCAGGGTACTTGGGAATCACATCTGCCTTTGATGGAGTTCGCTTACAATAATAGTTTTCAGGAGAGCATTGGGATGGCTCCTTACGAGGCTTTGTATGGACGGCAGTGTCGAACTCCATTGTGTTGGACTGAGGTTGGTGAGAGGAGGTTGTCCACTTCTGAGCTGGTGGAGCTTACTCAGGAAAAAGTGGCGTTGATCAGGGACCGATTGAAGGCAGCGCAGGACCGCCAAAAGAGCTACGCTGACCGTAGGATCAGGGATTTGGAGTTTGCTGTTGGAGACTGGGTTTTCCTGAAGCTATCTCCTTGGAAAGGAATTGTACGATTTGGAAGACGAGGGAAGTTGAGTCCTCGTTACATTGGACCGTATGAGATTTTGGAGCGGATTGGTCCTGTAGCTTATCGGTTGGCCTTACCAGCAGATTTGGTAAAGGTACACAATGTCTTTCATGTTTCTATGCTTCGGAAATATATTCGAGATGATTCGCATGTTTTAGAAGCACAACCAGTGGAACTGAGGGAAGACTTGAGTTTTGAAGAGCAACCTGTTGCAATCTTGGATCGGAAGGATAAAGTGTTGCGAAGGAAGACGGTTCCCTTAGTGAAGGTATTGTGGCGAAATCATCAGGTCGAAGAAGCTACTTGGGAACCCGAGGCCTTGATGCGAGAACAGTACCCTTATTTATTTCACTGAATTTCGGGGACGAAATTCTTTTTAGGGGGGTAGATTGTAACAACCCGTACCTACGGGAAGGGTAAAAAATGAAATTTTTGTGAAGTTTTGTAAAAAGGACGATTTTGCCCTTGTGAATAGTAAACAAAAAGTTGACTTTTTGTAATATTGATTGGATGAGTGTTAGCCCTTGACCGTGACGTAGGTTAGGACGTCACGAGTCCGTAGACAGGCGGCAGGTTCGATTCGGACAATCGGAGGAGAAGTTATGACGTACGGAAGGTTGGGGCGTTACCGTAATTTTGAGCTAATAGGGAAAATGTTGACTTTTTGGAGGATGTGTGATTTTCACGTAGACCGAGGACCGTTGGATAGGTCTCGACGTCCTGAGTTCAACGACAGGCGGCACGCTGTCATCGGACGTCGGACGGAAAAGATACGGGTCTGGAAAGTCGGAGGGCAAAATGGTAATTTTGTGCAGGAGGGGCATTTTGGTCATTTTTCCTCAGCCCAATCAGATAAGGGCAAGTGGCAGATATTTTTGGGCTGGCCAATAGATGATAGACACGTGGGGGACCCTAGATGGTTCTAGGAGAAACTTAAGTGTGCACGACCACACTTGGTCATTTTTGAACCGTGCACAAATTCGAAGGAAGCAGAAAAACAGAGAGAGGATTGGGTGAGGCGGTGATCGATTTGGAGGCTAGGGAGAGTGAAGAGTGACTGGTGAGAGTGACAGAGAGACGTGGGTGAGGTGCTGATCGTGTTTTGGGACTGGAATCGTGCACGGCGGCACGGTGGTGGTGCGGCGAACATTTGAGGAAAACAGAGGAGACCGTGGACGGTGGAGGCTGTTGTGCCGTGTGGTGAGGCAAACCAAGACGGTAGGAGACTCAGGAGGTTGAGGGGAGTCCCACGAGCACCGTGGTGGGTGACGGTTCTCACGGCGGCGCCGGAATCGAAAGGTAATTTCGTTTACCCTGTTTTTCGTGGATTTTTCAAATGCAAAGTCGTGACGTTGGGCTTAGAGTCGAGGGATTAGGAAGTCAGGGTGTTGTTCAGTGAGGTCTTAGGCGTCGTTTGTAGTGGTTGCCGTGACGGGAGGTTCACGGTGGGTGGTGGTTCGACGGCGGGTCCTCTGTACCCTGTTTTAGCCGTGAGTTTCAAACTTGAAGTCGTGGACTTCGGGGATGAATCGACGGATTCTGTGAGTTGGTTAGGACTAAGTAGGGTCCTAGGATGGTGCTGGTATCACCACCGTGAAGGGGGAAGCAGTGGACGGCCGGGAAGGAAAACAGGGCTCACGGGCAAGGTTTTTCGAGGTTGAAGACGAGGGGTATTAGGCCGTGATTTCTGGATTTTAGGATTGGATTTAGTTGTAGGGGACTGGACGAAGCTAACGGTATTGAATTGGAGAAGAATGGTGGGTGAACGGCGGAGAACCGGTCACGCCGGCTCAACACAGTTGAACCGGGTGACTCGAGGTTGAAGATGGACTGTAGCAGGCGCGTGAGGCCCACGCGCAGCCACTTTGGGCGGCGCGTGGGGGCGCGTGGGGAAGAATCCGGTTAAGCGTCCAACATGAGTTTAGCCCTAAATGTCCTAAGGAATCCAATGGTATAGCTTTCGGGTGAATCGGACGGTGTTACGGAATGGTTCGGGAATCCGTACGGTTTAGGGATTTGGATTAAAATATTAGTAAATTCCCGAAAAATTGGGGAAAATAGGGAAGGTATCCTTGATGTTATTGTGACCCTATTTGGTATCTATTGACAGGACGGGATACACCAGAGACGGTTGAAGAGCGCACGGAGCGCGAGTGACGTGTTGTAAACTGTGAGTGGACTCTTTCTTATTTCCGAGAATGCCAAACTATTTTAATTACTGTTTTATGATTTCTATGTGTGTTTTTATGTTTTAAATGATGGTTATACGTGATTGAGATGTTTGCACGTTTTTCGAGATATTTTCGGGATTTTGCACGTTTTTCGAGGAAAAGCGGGTTTTCAGAGTTTGATGTTATAATTCAGAAATTTAACCTAAAAATGTTTCCTGATGATGGTAAATAGGTTGTGGAATATGATTTTGGGCTTTTCCTATGGTTTTACTATGAACATGGATCTTTTTCCGGATTTGGGTTCGGAATGTCGGTTCTGAACGCCGGAAGGGCTTCGAACCGGGGATTTCGAATTCGAATTTGGCGATGGATTTTGAATTGGTTTTACACTGGATATGGATTGGATTTGCTGGATCTGGATATGGGTTTAAAGACCCGGATTGATATTGATGGGGGACGGGCCCGGATTGAGTTTAAAGACTCGGGAGTTTAAAGACTCGGATATTATGATATTACCCCCATAGGCCTATTGAGTTTAAAGACTCGGGAGTTTAAAGACGGAGGGGTAAAACCTTATGATTTATTTATATTATTAAATTGGTTTTATAAACTGTTTATTTTCGGCCAACTCACTCTTTAATGTTTTACTAAACCCTGCAGGTCGTACCACGTAATTAGAGGAGGATCTGAAGGACGAGGCTTAGTCTAGTTTGTTGTGCACTTGTACACCCAAGTGGGTAGGTTGAGCACTATTTTTGTAACCTGACTATTGTGCTCATGTTTTGTATTGTACTATCCCTGGTCTGACAGCATATTACTCTGAACTTTTATGGTTAACATTATTTATTTAAATTGAAGTAGTTTTAGTTCGGTTAAGGGTATTTTTGGTATGTTTGGAGTCGTTGTCAGACGGGAGCGGGACACATCCCTAGGTGATCCCAATGGGATTGGGACGAGTGCTATCACTAATTGCATTAGCAGCACAAAGAAGTTGGAAGTTATACCAACTAGATGTAAAATCTGCCATTCTAAATGGAACTCTGGAGGAAGAAGTCTACATAGACCAACTAGAAGGCTATGCTGTTCAGAAAAAGGAAGGAAAGGTGTATAGACACAAGAAGGTTTTGTATGGATTGAAACAAGCTCCTAGGGCTTGGTATGGTGAGATTGATTCTTTTATATCTCACTGTGGTTATATCAAGAGTTCTATTGAGGCAACATTGTATGTGAAGATAGCAAGGGATGGTGGGATCCTAATTGTTTCAATCTATGTTGATGACACATCTACACTGGGTTTAGTGTGGAACTCATGAAGAAATTTAAGGCTGACATGATTAACGAGTACGAAATGTCTAATCTAGGTCTATTGCACCATTTCATAGGGATAGGAGTAATAGAAATTAGCATAAACATTTTCATCCATAAAAGGAAGTATACTGCTACATTGATTGAAAGGTTTGGTTGGGACTGTAAACCAGTAAGTACTCAACTCGTTCCAGGAGACAAACTAAGAAAGGCGGATAGTAGTGAATTTGCAGATGAGTCACTCTACAAGAAGATTGTTGGGAGCTTGCTTTACTTGACTTCAACAAGATCATATATCATGCATCCATTCTCTTATATCTATTTATGCATGGCCCTACTAGCAAGCACTATGGGACATCCAATAGGGTTTTGAGGTATATTTAGGGTACATTATCCTATGGCATTGAGTATGTGTAAGGAAAGTGTTCTACACTGATAGAATTTTGTGAAAGTGATTGGGGAGGCTCTGAAGATGATTTGAGAAGCACATCAGGTTATGCCTTCACTATTGGGAGTGAAAGGACCCATCCCAATCCCCTTGGATTATCGTAAGATGTACTCTGCTTCCGTCTGACACCACGTGCCAGACTAAGGATAAAACTGTAACCTCCTCTTGGTTACTAGAGTGCGCAGTGACTTGTGGAGTATGCAACGACATGTGTTGTCTCGGTCTCAGTTACAACCCGCATCCACGATCAACTTGAAGGGTATCAAAAACCATAAAAGTTGTGTGTGGACAAAAATAATTAGTTTATAAAACTATTTAACGAAAAGACATTTATACGCTCCACGTAAAAGGATGCATGCATCAAAAAACAGTATCTTAAATACTTTATTAAAAGAAACACGTATTGCTTTTCAAATCAATATACAGTGAAAAATGCTTCTCAATCAAAGCCATTTCCTCAGTAGGGTATCATCTCAAAACCAAATCACGTAGGGTCTCAACCCAAATCAAAACCACGTAGGATCTCAGCCCAAAACAATCTCATAAATCATCACAACAGGGCCTCTACCCGAAACATAGACTCATATCCGGAGTCTCATGAAAACAAGAGTAACCAATCCTCTTTATCCAATATCCAATAAATCATCGCACTAGTCAAGATATCAGCGCTACGAGTGATACTCGGGATTACACATCCGAGTATACACTTGGCTCTAGAGCTCGTGGCTCGACGTCTAAGTGTTCTAACTGAGGCTCGGAACCCCTGACTTGACGTCTGCAAAATGTTCATCTTTGACACTCCTGCAGGTAGTGCCCTCATGACCTCTCCAGGATCTACGACGGCTGGAGGCTACAATCACATCATGGAGGATGGTATTGTGGAAAACATTTCACAAATAATCTCAAAACATCTTAATGGGGTCCACGCCCGAAATATAGTTCATCAAATAAGTTTCCACAAAACCATCATAAAATCAGTGCTCAAAACATTTCTCAAATCTAAGATTCCTTGAATCCTATGAAATCCAAACTCGTAAATCCAAAACAGGGTCACAGGCCCGATATATCATATCATAAATCAGAACTGAGTCGCATGCCTAATATATTTCACGTTTTACTATACTCTAAGTCAAAACATAAATCAACAGGGACACAATCCGAAATATCATTTCTAAATCCGAAAACCATTTCATTATTCAAAAGCACCTTTGACTATCATTCAAGTCAAAGTCTAAATAAATTGGGTGTCATGCCCGAAATACCAATTTCACGCATCTCCGTGAAATCACTTAAATCATATAAATCAAATGAAATACCTCATTAAAAACTATAAATAAACTGGGCATTTCAAACCATATTCATAAACCATATATATGCAAGCATTATTTAGAAATGAAAGTCTGCTCACAGGCCGTCCAAACTGCGTGCTCACAATTCACGTCGTAAGCCACTCAAAGAATAATCCACAATCTCTGGGACATCCGGACATGTCCAAATTATATCCAAGGGTCACTAATCATCTATACAAGTCTATACCATAAACCTTCAAATCTCCTGGAACAGTAAATGTGTCTCGAACATGTTTCCCGAGGCTAAAATCCTCTAAATGACCTCTCAAACGATCTCCGATCGACTTGAAACCACTACTAATTAATTCAGATTGTTGAAACATTTCGAACCAGATCAGTGTGACCTGAAAATTCGTGCCCACGCGCCCTCATGTAACGATCAAAGTACGGTTCACGGCGGTCAACGCTAATGTCAGTTGCAGACGTCAGCCTGACAACTCTGGCATCTGATACATTTGACAGATGCCACGTGGCAAGAGAAATTGCAACCATGTTACAAGCGTACCTAGAAGTCCTTATCAAAGAAACCGAAAATGAGAAGTCTCCTTCACCAACTAATCATATATGTTAACAGCTACTGTAGCGATCCTCCCTCCCACGATTTTATCACTCCTCAAATCAGCGCAGCTTTTACAAGCTTATACATCCATGAGTGATGAATATAGTTCACTTAAGCTGACACGTGGTAAGGAATACTCGTCCCATACCATCTCCCTGTCCAGCTGCTTTATCAAATATAACTCTCGAAGTTCCATCGAATTTCGACAAAGAACACTAGGGTTCCCCACAATGACATTCCAAGTTAACTTAATCCCAATTCCACCAAGTCTTGTAATTGAGCTCTCAAGCTCCCAACTCTGGCCGTACCTTCCGACAAGGTGGTTGCAAGTTGGGTTACGGTCTGTCTTTCATCCTACCGATAGGTGGTTCCATCACCGTACCAATCTAAGTACTAGCTCGCACGTCCCAAATCTATGGGATCAACTCCTGAGCACAAACTCGTGCAATCCATCGAAAGATAACTAGGGTACTTTTCACCACTCCAGGCATACCCTGTTCCTCTAGTAATCCAACCAAACAAGAAGGATACTGTGATCACACTGAGCCACTCGGAATCCTTTCTGTCCTGTTCATCGATCACTACTACTCGTACGGGCATACGTACGAACTCAGAGCTAGAGACAACCCACGTCTAAGCTCCCTAGTAATCACATCCTATCGACGCACTTGACGTCCTCCAGAATCATCTGTCCGTTTCTGTATTCCATCTAACTCATCTCGGTCATCTCGATCACTACTGAGATTCCGTCAACTTATCTCCACTGAGATGTCACACTAACACTCTAGTCTTATTGCCAAGACCCGACACAAACCGACGAATCCTCATCGTCTCAATCATCATTGTGTCATAAGCATACCATGAGAAAGTCACAAACCTCTGCTCGTACTTAACTACCATATCTTCTGTTCATGTCGGAGGAACACCACCTTTCGAGATAAACTCCACCTCCAGAGAGAACTTCACTTCTTGAGATACTTCACCTCCCTCGTATGTCGATAATACTAGGGTGAAAAGAACGTAAGTACGTTCCTCGAACGTTACCCAGCCCTCACTAATCTCATTCACGTTCATCGATAGCGATGTCTGCCATAAACCTCATGCAAACCAATCCATAAAAACTATGTTATTGATACCAAATACTCATAATGAAGACTCATAACCCGTATAATCCGCTCAAAAGCGTGTAATCCACTGATTGGTCCGTCCGGGAATCCAATCCACAAGTACCACTTCTCTGGTAACTTGTTCAACCATTATCAAAATAGGGTCATCCACGATCACATCCATCCTAACCAATTGTTAGTCACATGTCCTCGAAGCTACCATACTAGGATAACTGGTATCCAATCGACCAGTAACTACTATCTGAGGATCTCATCCACTCGTAACTCTACGACCTCTAGTTACTGGGCACAAAAGAACTCGGCCCTCCTAGGGTCTAACACGCTGAAACACGGCACACCATGCCAACCAGAATTTATCCGGGGTTCATTTCCACTTAACTTTCCTATTCTTACCCTCACTATCAGGTTGATGACGGGATGACGATAGCCCAGAGACATCACATTCGGTATATGCGCAACACTACAAGAGTAAGCTAGTGCTCCGATACCAAACTGACAGGAGCCATCCCAATCCCTCTGGATTATCGTGGGATGTGCCCTGCTCCCGGCTGACACCACGTGCAAGATCAACGATAATCAGAACCAACTCGGGGTTACTAGAGTGCACAGTGACTTGTGCAGTACGCAGCGACATGTGATGTCTCGGTCTCAGTTACAGCTCGCATCCGCAATCAACCTGAAGGGTATCAAAAACCTTAAAAGCTGTGAGTGGACAAAAATAATCAGTTTACAAAACCATTTAACGAAAAGACATTTATACCCTTCACGTAAAAGTATGCATGCATCAGAAAACAGTCTCTTAAATACTTTCTTAAAAGCATCTCGTATTGGTTTTAAAATCTATACACAGTGGAAAATGCTTCTCAATCGAAGCCATTTCCTCAATAAGGTCTCAACCCAAAACCAAATCACGTAGGGTCTCAGCCCAAATCAAAACCACGGGGGATCTTAGCCCAAAACAATCTCATAAATCATCTCAATAGGGTCTCTGCCGAAACATAGACTCATATCCGGAGTCTCATGAAAACACGAGTAACCAATCCTTCTTATCCAATATCCAATAAATTATCTCACTAGTCTCGATATCAGCGCTACACATACGACTCAGGATTACACATTCAAGCATACACCTGGCTCTAGAGCCCGTGGCTCCACGTCTAGGTGTTCTAACTCAGGATCAGAACCCCTAGCTTGACATCTAAGCGATGGCATCTATAGGCTCGAAACTGCTGGTTCGACGTCTGCAAATTGTCCATCTCTAACACTCTTGTAGGCAGTGTCCTCGTGACCTCTCTAGGATCTACGATGTTTGGGGCCTACAATCACATCATGGAGGATGGTATTGTGGAAAACATTTCACAAATCATCTCAAAACATCTAAAAAAGGCCCACACCCGAAATAGAGGTCATTAAATCAGTTTTTACAAAACTATCATAAAATCAATGTTCAAAATATTTCCCAAATCCAGGATTCCTCGAATCCTATCAAATCCAAACTCATAAATCAACAACAGGGTCACAAGCCCGATATATCATATCATAAATCAGAACTGGGTCACAAGCCCTATATATTTTACGTTTGACTATACTCTAAGTCAAACCATAAGTCAACTGGGACACAAGCCCGATTATCATTTTCAAATCTGAAAACCATTTCATTATTCAAAATCACCTTTGACTATCATCCGAGTCATAGTCTAAATCAATTGGGTCTCATGCCTGAAATACCAATTTTGCACATCTCCTAAAATCACTTAAGTCATATAAATCACTTGAAATAACTCATTCAAAACTATAAATAAACTGGGCATTTGAAACTATAGTCATAAATCATTCAAAAATATATATGCATGCATCATTTAGAAATCAAAGTCCACTCACAGACCGTCCAAGCTGCGCGCTCACAATCTGCGCAGTAAGCCACTCTGAGGCTAATCCACAATCTCTGGGACGTCCGGACCTGTCCAAATCATACCCAAGGGTCACTAATCATGTATACAAGTCTTCATCATAAACCCTCAAAACTCCCAGAACAGTAAACGTGTCCCAAACACGTTTCCCGAGGCTAAAACCTCTAAATGACCTATAAAATAATTTCCTATCGATCTGAAACCACCACCATTGGATTCAGATCGTCGAAACTTTTCAAACAAGATCGGTTTGACCTTAAAATTCGTTCCCACACGCCTTCACGCACTGGTCAAAGTACTTTCCACGGCGGTCAACTCTAGTTAACGACGATTAACGCTCACGTCACGCTGGTCAACGCCGACGTCACCTGGTGGCGTCAGATTGGCAACTCTGACATCTGTTGGCTCTAACAGCCGCCACGTGGCACACCCTGATTGGAGCCATGCATCCTACCACTTGTCACTGATAACTCTAACACGTCTCTGACACCCTGCCACATGGCACCACCCCACTGGTCTTGTGGTTTGACAATGCTGACGTGGACCTGCCATGTCAGCTGACACGTCACTTGACAGATCCTGACACCCTGCCACATGACACCCTCTCACTAGTCCATGTGGTTGGTCAACGCTGATGTGGACTGCCACATCGACTTTGACTGGACCTGACACTTGTGCCACTTGTTACTACCTGATTGGCTACGTGGCCTGATAGTTGATGATATGGCTTACCTTGTCATCATCTTCAACCTCCTGCGGGTAGACTCGTTTGACTGTAACGGGTAGATTTCACCTGCGAGCTCAACCTGGCCAGAACTCAACTGTCCAGCCACCATTTTCCTTCGTTTTTCTTCCTATACACTCGTCTACTTCCCAAAAAGGGTTCTATGACCTCAAAATCACGAAACAAGGACGAAACTTACCTGTGCTAATCCAAATCTTCATTATGACCTTTGAGTTCGAACCTTGATCCATTAATGGTAAGGACTCACAAAACACTAACAAGGCTTCAGAACGTGTCCCAAACGTTTGAAAAATAAAAACCAAATTGTAATCACAATGGGCTTCGGGTTTACCTTTCTGTGGGTTTCCACAGGCGTCCACAGCGGCTCAGCCTCTCACCACGGGGGGGTGGGGGAGGGCGGCTCAGCCTCTCACCATGGTTCTCCTCAGTCTCTCTAGTCTTTTCTCTCTCTCCCCCAGGTTAGAACTAGAATTTTGGGGGGGGGGGGGGGGGGGGGGGGGGGGGGGGTGATGGTTTTGCTTTGGGGTGGGTTTTGGTTTGGGTCGAAAATGGAAAAGGGAAAAAAGGTGATGCATGTATGTGTTGTGTGGCCCAAAGGATGGGTGACACTTGTCCCTCATCCATTGGTTCACACACAATTTTTTGGGCCCACTCAAGTCAAACTCAAAAGTCAACCATCTCGATTTTCGTGCAACCATAAATAATACGAAAAACCATCCTTGACCCGTAACTTTCTCGTACGATGTCTAATTTCGACGTGCCATCTGTCTACGGACTAGTATCGTCTCGATCTACATAATGAACCTCAGTCCACGTGCATTTGGCTTCTCGGGTCAAAAGTCGACATTTTCACTCCTCTAGAGGTAAAACCGTCATTTTACCCCGATCGTCCGATAATCCTCGGTTAGTCATTGATAATCCTCAATTATCTCTTAATTAATCCGTAGATTCGGAACGGGTTGTTACAGGGAGTGGTGTGTTCTCTTGGGCCTCTGTGAAGCAAAGCGGTGGTTGCTTTGTCCACTGCAGAAGCTGAGTATGTCAGTGCTGCAGAAGTAACAACTTAGGCAATCTGGTTGCGGTTTGTTCTAAAGGATTTTGATGAAGAACAATGTGAGCCACAACTCTGTTATGTGATAATATGCCAGCTATTGCTATAGCTAAGAATCATGTGTTTCATCAGAAGACAAAATACACCAACATGAGGTACCATTTCATTCGAGAAGCATTGCAGGAGAACAAGATCACCTTGTTATATTGCACGATTGAAGACCAGTTTGCTAACATCTTCACCAAGGCTCTACCTAAAGATAATCTAGGGCGACCAAGGCTTCTCTTAGGAATCAAGCCAGTTTCCAGCTTAGAGATGAGTGTTGAAGTCTAAGCTTCCAGTTGGCAGATCTAACAAAGTGTGCATGAGAAGAGCGTGTGCTGAGCTGGTTAACCGTTTTGTGAAGCAAGATATGGAATGGATCTAGAATATCTAGGTGTCATGATGTGAGTGGCTGTGAGTGAATATTGCATATGAGTGTAACTGAATTGTGAGAGTGTACGAGTTGTATGTATACATGATTCATAGTTTACATTGGATGAATTAAAAGTGTGATGAAATCTCAGAATCAAGAGTAAGAGAATTCAAGAAGTTTGTGTGAGTTTGTACAAAGGAATTTTATCAAACAGCTGAATTCCTGATCCAATCTGTGATCATCAGTCTCTTATCTTCACTGATTTCAATCCATAATTCGATATATAGATATAAGGGACCTAATCTAATCATAGGCTAGATCTGATACAATCGATTTCAGGTAGGAGTGTAAAGAGAGAGGACTTACCTGTAAAGCTTTTGAAGTTGCGATCGTCTAGGTCCTATGTTAAATAGTTCACACACACCTGGTGCAATATCGAATTTTCCCTTAAAATTTCCATGCTGCCACCTTTAGCATTTGACACCTCTCGCATCCTCCTTCTACCTCATTCTTCTCTTAGTCTCTATTTCTCTTCTCTCTCAACCTCGTTCTTCTTGGAATAAAAGGATTAGGGTATGGAGAAAGAGAGAGAATTCTATCTTCCCAAAAGTAGGCGATTTTGTCCTTGGAGGGTATCTTTTGCAGAAGTCGGAGAAAAACGGCCTGGCAGGGGTGACTACTAAAGTTGCGCCAATTTCAGAGCTAGAATGAAGGAAGATGGGGGAGGTTTGTTGTTTTGTAGATCTCTTTAGCAAATGATTATGCTTTCCTTTCATTATAAAGTGTTAAGTATTAAATTCTTTCGTTACAGTTTTAGTTACGTAAATTTATTTGCTTACTGATCTGATTCAGCATTATGAGACTGAATTTATGTTACTTAAGCTATAATATGTTATCATGTTTGTCCTTCTAGGATACAACTATTGGGTATGATTTTATTCCTCTTTTGTTTTAATTCATTGATTTTACTGAAAAGTTTTGTTCTTTGGATTTTATTTTAAAAGTTCTGTGTTTTGTTTCGAAATCTTTCATCTTCATGTTAGAGATTAAAATTTAAATTATGAAAAGTAAAGAAAATGGACTTTTGGGTTGGGTGTTTGAGTTTGGGATTTCAAAATTGTGTCTTAACTCCTCTTTAATCATGAGTTTAATTTGACAAATTTTTGGTCGGGTAGAAACTAGAAGAGGATTAGACTCTGTTTGATCTTGTGATGATTTGATAGGTCATTGATGGCCTCAAAATTGGGAGAACATTTAATGAAAAAGTAGGAAGAAAAGAAACCCGATTTAGAATTTATGGGTAGAATTTTGAACATAATATAAAATGGATTTATGGATTCGGTGTCGTGAATAAATTTCCAAATCGAGTGTAGGATTTCAAAATTAGGTTCTTGATGTATATAGTTAGCTGTTTCTTTGAACTCATATAAATGAATTTGGGTGCCGAAATAGATTGAAATTTTTTTAACAAATCATGAGAAAAATTCTGACTTTCTTTTTTGGAAAGAATTTTAGTTCATGAGCCTTGATTTGGCTCAATTTTTTTTTTCCCACCCTTAACTATTTTCAAAAATGTTTTAATGACCTCAAACTAGAATAGAAAGCTTTATATATATATTTGTTGATTTCTGTTGAGAATTGAGCCACCTAAGTTTGATAAAAAGTTGGGGGAAAATTGTAAAATTTGGAAATATGAATTTTCTAGTAGAAGTCTTCTCATGAGCCTATCTTTGTGCTCGATTTCTCTTTTAACCATAATTCTGATATGAAACATTTTTGTTGGGGTAGAAACTATAAGTGACAAGGATTAAAACCTATTCGATTTCTTTGTATTTGGTGATGATTTGATAGGTCATTTACGATTTCAAAACTGAAAGAAAAGTTACTGACATAAAAGTTACTGAAAAAAATAAGAGAATTTTATCTTTTTCTTTAAGGAAGATCCAGGCACCTGTAATAACTATAGGGAAGGGTTTGAGAAATTGCTGAGAGAAAGCAATAAACATTTTAATTTTATTTTTGAATTAGTTTTCATGGTGATCCATCTCTTACTTATCAAGTTATTGGTCTACTCTTGAGAGATAATAAAATTGAAAACTAGATCCTTTCTTTATGTTGCAAAAATGTTGATAAATCTTTGTTTGCTTTTCATCAATATTCTGATTATTGCTATTTGTATTGCGTGCCTTCATTGCTCCTCCAAATTTTATTATTGTACTAATTAATAGTAGAATGGGAATCTTTATCTCTAATTATGACTTTCATACTAATTAATCTGATTATTGAGTTCAGTTGATTGACGTCGGGTTTCTTATTGTTTTCGAGGGATTGTTGGGTAAAGATTTAGAAAAATAAAAGATTTTAGAGAGGAGCGGTAGGTTAAGGTTTTGAATTTTTATGTGCTTTGATGTACAGTATACTAGAAGCACCCAAGGAGTTTAGTGAATTATGTAATAGATATTATATATGTGAACACGCAGTTGAAAAGTAGTGATCGATTGATGATTATGTTAAGTGTTATGGTGGAGGGTATTACGCATTTGTGTCCTATTTTTTTTTGTATTTTGGTTTATGATTAGGCCATTTCCATTGCTGTTATTCTTTTTAAATGTAGTTGAAAGGTTTATGAAGAAATCTCCATATATGAACCCAACATCTATTTCATGGATGCAATTCTTTTTTCTTAACAACCTTTATTGGTGAATACTACTAAAATATAGATATCATTAGATGTTAATTGAGTCGATTCTTTTTACGGCGTTAAAGGGCTTAGAGATTTCGATTGGATAGAGATTCACAAAGATAAAAGATTTTAAAGAGCTATGGCATGTTAGGGTTTTTGAATTTAGATGATAAATGGTGGTATGGAGATGGTTTTGTTAGCTTTCTAAGTTTACTATTTTATGCTTTCACTTCAAGTTATTGACTGGAATTACTCGGGTTTCAACAAGATAGTTTTTGGATATTATTAACTATGAGTAGGGATGGGAAAAAATTCCAACGGGCTTATGTACCCATGAGATTTACTATATGGGTAGTGAAACAACCGGATAAAATATCCCCATTGCTAATCAAGAGAGGGCAAAGGAAAACCGTCGGGTGCACTCACTCGTTCAAAAATAGCGCTTTTCGATCTCTTTGACTCTCACCACCGGCATTAATGTAGCCTAAATACTTACCCATTCACCTGTAAAGTGACTAGAAGAATCAGAATGTGACAGCTGTGAGTTTGTTAGAGCTGTGAGGGTGTGTGTGTGAGTGTCTTAAGGATCAAGTAAAATCATGTAGTGTGTGTGTGATGAGTGAGGCAATTAATTCCAGCCGTGTGAGGTGGAAGTGTGTGTGTATGTGAGGAGAATTCATCACAAGAATCAATATAACAGAAACTATGTGAATCTCTGAAAATTACTTTTTTCAGAGAAAGCGCTAAAACAATTACTCAGATGTTCTCTTGGGCATTTTGACAAACACTTGGTGTTTATCATCATTTTCTCTTCTTCATTGTAATCAATTCAAATTGTTTTCAATCCAAATTCAAACACAGTCATACACAATCCTAAACTAGCCCAATCCCATCGATTTTCAGCTAAGAGTCAAGTTATGAAGTGTACCTGATTGCATTATCTTCATCTTCAAGTTTCTGAAAGCAAACTGATCCTTCCTCTGCTCAATCATCTGAAATCAATATGGTATCAGAGCAATCTGATTCATGATCTGAGGGCACTGGGGCGTGTACTGTGAAGGAATTGTGTAGCTAAAATGGCAGGAACAGGAAGTGAGCTACGAGCTCCCTTATTTGATGGAAGCAATTATGAATTCTGGAGTATAAAGATGAGAACCTTACTGAAAGCACAAGATCTGTGGGAATTTGTGGAAAAAGGTCTGAACACTGATCCAGAGGGTGCTGATGGAGCTATTGCTGTACCAACACGTGCAGACTACATCAGAGATGCAAGAGCCCTGGGATTCATTCAAACATCAGTGGTGGACACAATTTTATCCAGGATAGCAAATGAGGAAAGTTCAAAATCTGCCTGGAATTTGTTGAAAAGAGAATTCCGAGGAGATCAAAAAGTGAGGTCAGTCAAATTGCAAGGTTTGAGAAGGGACTTTGAGTATATAAGAATGAAAGATGATGAAACTCTAAGTACATACTTGTCTAGACTGTATACTGTTGTAGATCAAATGAGATCATATGGTGAAGTAATAAAAGGATCAAGAATGGGACAGAAAATTCTCATTAGTCTAACTAAACCATATGATCCTATTGTTACAATCCTAGAAGAAACCAAGGATCTAGAAGAAGTAAATGTACAAGAGTTAATTGCATCAATCAAGGCTTATGATCAGAGATTAGAAATTCACTCTGAAAATTCTCTAGAAAAGGCATTTTCCAGCATGCACACTGGAACCTCTTCAAATCCAAACAAGCCTAAAAAGTTCTCTAGAGGAGGATTCAAGTCTTGGAACAAGAAACCAGAGTCCTACTCTAAGGAAGGGAACACTGGATATCAGAAAACTGAAAACAGACCAGAAAATGATCCTAAACCTACCTGTAAAATCTGTTCAAAGAAGCACTATGGAAACTGCTGGTTTAAGACCGGAAAATGTTCAAAATGTAGCAGGATGGGTCACTATGCAAAGGATTGCAGGGTCAGAGAGAATGTTAATACTGCTCAACATGCTGAAGATGATGGGACTTTGTTCTATGCATGTCACACGGCCACAACCTCAAGGAATTCAGAAACCTGGTACCTTGACAGTGGCTGTAGCAATCATATGACTTCAAATGAGTCATCTCTGATAAACCTGGACAGAACTTTGAAGTGTAGAGTGAAAATGGGCACAAGAGAGCTAGTAGAGGCCAAAAGGAAAAGAACTCTGGTCATTAAAACCCAGAATGGAGACAAGATGATCAAGGAAGTTATGCTGGTACCTGGCCTAGATGTGAATCTGCTGAGTGTGGGGCAGATGGTGGAGCATGGATACAATCTTGTATTTGAAGGCAGGCAAGCCACAATTTATGACCAAGGACAAAAGATTGCTTGTGTTGCCATGACAGGGAACAAGTGTTTTCCACTGTCCTTTCAGGAAATTCTACCTGTGGCAAAGGTTGCAATTGAAGAAGGCAGTAACTGGCTATGGCACGGACGTTTTGGTCAGTTAAACCAGTCCAGTTTAATCTCCTTAGCAAGTGAAGACATGGTGATTGGGCTGCCAGGAATATCTAAGAAGGAGGGAGTATGTGAAGGCTGTGTTATGGGAAAGCAACATGTTGAAACATTTGCCAGAGACAAAGGCTGGAGGTCAACTAAGTTGCTAGAACTAATTCACACTGATGTGTGTGGACCTATGCAAACAGAAACCTTTAGTGGAAATAAGTACTTTCTAACCTTCATAGATGACTACTCTAGAATGTGCTGGGTTTATTTTCTCAGACACAAGTCTGGTGTGTTTAATGCCTTCAAGAAATTCAAAGCAATGGTTGAACTTCAAACAGGCTGCAAGATTGTCAAAGTTAGAAGTGACAGAGGTGGAGAGTACACCTCACATGAGTTCTTAAACTACTGTGAAAACCTGGGAATTCAGAGACAGCTTACAGTTGCATACTCTCCACAACAGAATGGAGTTGCAGAGAGGAAAAACAGGACAATTGTGGAGATGTCTAAAGCTATGATGCATGATAAGAGGATGCCCTATGTTTTCTGGGCAGAAACTGTGAACACTGCAGTTTACCTGCTTAATAGGTGTCCTACTCAGGTTGTCAAAAGGAAAACACCTTTTGAAGTGTACAGTGGAAGGAAACCAGGTGTGAAACATTTGAGAATATTTGGTTCAATCTGCTACTTTCATGTTCCTAATCAACTTAGACAAAAGTTGGATGCATCAGCTGAAAAAGGAGTATTTGTTGGATATGGGAGTTGTGAAAAAGGGTACAGAATCTATTGTCTTAAAACTAAGAAAATAGTTGTATCAAGGTCTGTGACATTCAATGAGAATTCTATGTGGAACTGGGAAGCTCAAGAAGAGTCAAGTGTTCTGTTTCCCTCTGAAGTCACTGTTGAAGTTACCACTGAAGTTGGCACTGAAGTAACAGCGGCAGACAATGATAACTCAGAAACAGATCAAGAAATGCAAGGAAATCAGGTGAATTCTGGAAGTGAGACTGATTCTGAACCTAGCAACACTCCTATCAAGCTAAGGAGTTTGAGTGATGTCTATGCTAGATGTAGTGTGGCCATTGTGGAACCTGAAAACTATGTGGAAGCAGCCAAAGATAAAGCATGGCAGAAAGCCATGGAAGCTGAGTTAGAGATGATAGAAAAGAATGGCACATGGAGTCTTGTCCCAAGACCATCTGAGAAACCTATTGTTGGGGTTAAATGGATCTACAAGACTAAACTCAACTTAGATGGGTCAATTCAGAAGTTGAAAGCTAGATTGGTCGCTAAAGGATACACACAAAAACCAGGAGTCGATTTCAATGAAACCTTTGCACCATTTGCAAGATTAGATACCATCAGAACTCTGATTGCACTAACAGCACAAAAGAGAGTGGAAGCTATTTCAGTTGGATGTAAAATCAGACTTCTTGAATGGTGTCTTGGAGGAAGAGGTTTATGTGGATCAACCTGAAGGGTATGAGTTAAAAGGTCAAGAAGGGAAGGTCTATAAGCTGAACAAGGCCCTCTATGGTCTAAAACAGGCACCAAGGGCCTGGTATGATGAAATTAACTCATATTTACTTAACTGTGGTTTCCAGAGAATCCTAAGTGAAGCTGCACTCTACTTGAAGGTCAAGAAAGATGAGGGGACTTTGATAGTATCAATCTATGTGGATGATATCATCTACACAGGAGATAGTGTGAGTATGATGAAGGAGTTTAAGCAGGAAATGATGGAAAAGTATGAAATGACTGATCTTGGTTTACTGCACCATTTCCTAGGCATGGGAATCCTGCAAAGTACCTCTGGTATCTACTTACATCAAAGAAAATATGCATCCACACTGTTGGACAAATTTGGGCTTAAGGGATGCAAACCAGTGAGCATTCCCTTAGCTGCAAATGAGAAATTACAGAAAGAGGACAACAGTGAACCTGCAGATGAACATGTCTACAGGAAAATTGTTGTAAGTTTACTGTATTTAACAGCCACAAGACCAGACATCATGTATACTGCTAGTCTTCTATCAAGGTTCATGCACAGGCCTACCAAGAAGCATTATGGAACTGCTAAGAGGGTGTTAAGGTACATTCAAGGAACTCTAGATTTTGGCCTTGAATACAAGAAAGGGCAATCAACTACCCTAATTGGATTCTGTGATAGTGATTGGGGAGGTTCTGAAGAAGACAGTAAAAGCGCATCAGGCTATGCTTTTACATTTGGAAGTGGGGTATTTTCTTGGGCCTCGGTTAAGCAATCAAGTGTTGCTTTGTCAACTGCTGAAGCAGAATATGTCATTGCTACAGAGGCTACAACTCAAGCAGTTTGGCTCAGATTTGTCCTACAGGATTTTGGTGAAGAACAGATGGAACCTACAGTCCTAATGTGTGACAATATGTCTGCAATAGCTATGGCAAAGAATCCAGTTTTTCATCAGAAAACTAAGCATATTAACAGGAAGTTTCACTACATAAGGGATGCAATTCAGAATGGAGAAATCCAACTACATTTCTGCAAATCTGAAGATCAGCTAGCTGACATTTTCACTAAACCTCTCCCTAAGATCAGGTTTAACTACCTAAGGTCCCTACTTGGAGTTAAATCAGTAAGCAGGTTAGGAGGGAGTATTGAAGATTAAGCTGCTACTGCACTGTGTGTGATCATGCTGCAGGGCAGCTGATCTAAACACTCTCTAAAAGGTTCTTGACACCTGTAAAGTGACTAGAAGAATCAGAATGTGACAGCTGTGAGTTTGTTAGAGTTGTGAGTGACAGGACCCATCCCAATCCCCCCGGGATTAGTGCGGGATGACCCTGCTCCTGTCTGACACGAAGTGTCAGACAAGGGATATTTTCGACCTTTTCTCTCCCGGGCTATCAGAGTACGCCAGGATCCGGAGGAGGTATGTGATATCTCAGTTTCTGCTACAATCCACATCCGATGTCAACCTGAAGGGCAGTCAAAACATTAAAAACTGTGAGTGGACAAAACAAGAGTTTATAAAACATTTCATAAGGAAGACATTTGTACCCTTCACTAAAAAGCATGCATGCATTCGAAAACCATTTAACCAAATGAAACCATATGTGGGAACTAAGCCCAAAACCAAGATTGAAAGAACCATAATGAAAACGACCATACGGGACTCAGCCCAAACCATAGTAAAACCACGTACATGGGCCACTGCCCAAAACCTGTGCATATCACATATCATACATCATATCATATATTGCATACATCACGTATACATATAATTCACACAACCAATCCTGTCACGGTTTCCAAAGCTATGCGCGTGCTACCCAGGTCTCAATCCGAGTCTTCTCAAAGTCAAGATCAATGTCCGCAGACCTCTGACCCTACCCGAGGTAATAGTGATCATAGCCTTCCTGAGAGTAAGGAACCCAACTGGGGGGTGACTCCACTCAGTCGGTGCTCCGTGACTACTCTGGGGTCCACCCAGCCAACGACCCTCCCCGGAGGAGATAATAGAAGTAAAGGAAGGTATATGAATACATATATATACATAACATAAACATTCATGCCCGGTTCCCTTGAACCATCATGATCCAATAAATCCATAACAAGGGTTCATGCCGGTTCCCATATACCGTCATGAACCAGAATGACCTGACAAAGGTTCATGCCAGTTCCCATAAACCGTCATGAACCACAATGACCTTTCCAGAGTTCATGCCGGTTCCCATAAACCGCCATGAACTTGGAAATCCATCTAGGGTCCCTGACCCGAAATCATCCGTGTAAAACAACTACGTCTCGTGCCCGAACATATGACTCAACTGGGCACCGTGCCCGATATCTAAGGGTCAGTCACGACTCCGATCATAGTGATGCGTGCAACCATCCATCCAGGACAGCTCTCAATCCTGGTATGTCGCCGTGAAGGAATCAACCGACGCGACCACCATAAGATCATAGTGCACTCATCACCGATCGTTATCCTGAACCATCAGCACTTCGAAGTCGAGCCTCCCCAGGCTGCCCGACCACGAATCGTGCATCGTGACCTCTCCGGAAGGAACACATCCCAAACCGGAGGCGAGCGTCGCATTGTTGATCGCCGTGCACATAACACCCGTCGCGACCACGATTTAGACCCGATGGTCGTAAATAGCGTCATATGCCCGAGACAAAACCAAATGGGTCTCATACCCGAGTTTATTCTTTTAGAAATCCAAAACCATTTCATTAAAACCGATAAAGAAATACAGACCCGTATAAGCACCGTATAAGGCTGAAACCTCGAAATACGTGCTTATACGTAACCACATACAAATGCACCCATGTCATCATCAACCATGTAATAAAACATATAATAAACATTTATGCATACACCAATTTAGAAAAGAAAGTCCACTCACAGACCGTCCGAGCTGCCACCTCGATTTGTGTGCCATACGGCTCCCCGAGCCGATCACTGTCACCGGGACTCCAAAACATGTCCAAATCGTAATAGAAGGTTACTAACTACTTAATTAACCTCCTACCAAAGCCCCGTAATTTTCTGATATTTTTAACTATTTTTAAAACCGAACCTAAACCTTCCGATGCCCCGAAACATATCGAGACGCTGTCCGATTGACACGAAACCAGTCCCAAAATGTTCGTTACATCGAATAGAAGATTTCACATGTTGAACACATCCCCAAATTCTCCCCCACGCGCCCACACGCGCCTCCTGAAGTGGCTGCGTGTGGGCTTCACGCGCCAGCTACAATATCGTCTCCTACTTCGGTCAGACCGGTCCGATTTTTCTTGCAACTTGGACCGGCGTAACCGGTCCAGGTCTCCTTCTCCCTCATTTTCGGTCCGTTTGCTTCCATTCCAATTCCTAAATTCCTATTTCTTCATTTCCTATCTAACCCAATTAACCATAACTCCTAAAACCTTCGAAATCGATCCCTAAAAATTAACCCCCCCGGCCCCTGTTTTTCCTGGCCACCTTCCAGCCTTCCTCCGCCGTGAACCACCCTCCAAACCCTCCTAAAACTATCCTAGCAACCTATTTAGTTCAATGAAACCATCCAAATCGGCCCATAACAATTAAAATGGAAAATGAACAAAATCGGGTAAAACCGATTACCTCGATCGCCTCCTCCTTCGCCGTTCACGGCGGTGTGTCCTGGGCCAATCACCACGTCCTCTGGTCCTCTCTTCCTTCTCTAGTCTCTCACAAATGGTCATGGATAAAGGGTTTGGATTGTGGAGAAGAAAATGGTGGATCGGGTTTGTGTTTGGGAACAAAGAAAAGAAATGGTCGATGGTGTGGGTTATGCATGAATGTGGGCTAGTGACTAGTGGATGAGTGACACTTGTCACTCATCCATTGGTTGCTGAAAAGTAAATGGGCCCACTAAAGACAAAACTCTCCTTTTTGTCTCGTAAAACGTGTTGTCGGGAATAGTATCCCGAAACTTCCGTGAACCGTAACTTCGCCGTCGAACGTCCGAATTCAACGTGCCGCCTGTCTACGGATTCGTATCGTCCTTATCTACGTAACGGTCTTTGGCCCTCGGCCATTGGACCTCCCGGTCAAAAAGTCAACATTTGACTTCCTATTCACCCAAATTACCGAAATGCCCTTGGGCTTCCGAATGTCATAACTTCCTCCTCGAACGTCGGAATTGAACGTGCCACCTGTCTATGCACTCGTGACGTCACGAACTACGTCACGGTCATCGGTCAAAATCCATTTGACCGTCCGATTGAAAAGTCAACATTTTGCCACGACTAGGGGCAAAACGGTCATTCCGCATCGTTCGTCCGATTTATCCTAACTAATCACCGATTAACCTCACTAATCGTGATTAGTCACTAATCTAATCATGAAATTTGGGACGGGTCATTACAACCTTCCCTCCTTAATTAATTTCGTCCTCGAAATTCCTACCGACCTAATCTTAACCGTTCTTCCCTCCTTAATTTATTTCTGTTCCCGAATCTCCAACTATCATGATTCCACATCCTCCACCTCGTGGAAATAATTCGATCTCACGACACGTGTACACCAGTACACCCACTAAATAGAATAATACTCGTTCGTACCCAGACGTACCACTAACACTCACGCCACATCGACTACACTCGACCACATCGACTACACTCGACCACATCGAATGACCGTAGCCATACGTTACGAATTGACACCACTTGTCAAATCTACCAAGTCGCTGACCCAACCAGCTAGACGGTTCCTTCCTCAATCTCAACCTATCCTGCTATCTGCTCTCACAGGGAGTTACTAGATCACACTAATCTATCCACGCTGACACCTTCGACAAACTGTCACCACTTGACAGTCGTCAGTCGAAAACTGACACTATACCCTCGTGGTTACACTAACCACCAACTCACTCAACCTGAGTAAACACTAACCAACAAATCACCCGACCTGTGTGTAACTAGACCCATCAGAAATACCATGACCCAGTGCACAGTATCCAATATCCAGTCCACGACCTCAACTAATCCAATGGTATCGGAACCAATCCGACTACCAACACGCTTACCAACGTACTACCGGTATAACCTATATACCGTCACTAGGCACCACAAGTATGCCCAGTATTGTACCTCGAATTATGTACCAGGTACGTACACCTACCCATCAATCAGACTATAACCTCCTATGTCATAGCCAATCACGTTTCAATTATGGAGTTCACTTGTCAAATCCAGTATTAGACAAATCGAAACTCCAACCCATCATCCGTTTCCAAATCTGAATTCGAATCCGCAATTTCGTAAGAAATCCCGAATCCAAACCCAGAAATCATATCCCTAACCATTTCCCAAATTCGAATCCAAAATCATCATTCCGTAAACTAGTATTAGGAATGACCATTCCGTAAACTAGTATTAGGAATGACCATTCCGAACCCAAATCCATAAAAGAAAATCCATAGTCAAGCTCCAGAATCAAATCCTGAATCGTCACCCAGAATCCGATTCCAAAACCCAAATACAGAAATCCTCTTTCAAATTCCAAAATCAAATCCTGAATCGTCATCCAGAAATCTGATTCCAAAACCCGAAATCTCGTTCATGTCTACCAAGACGCATCAAAACCGAACCTATCGGTTGCCCGTTTAAACAATTACCTCAATACCATCGATTGAGTTCATAGGGAAGCCAATCCCAACATCAACACATCTAGGCTGACCAAAATCCGACCATATCGGACACTTACTCACCGGACAACTACTCAGGCGAGTAATAAGCCATATGGGATTTACCGCGAAAAGAAGTTCAGTCCCATCATGCTTCACTCAACATCCAAGTAAGAGTAATAAACTCTCCACCTATCTGGATCATCAAAATCACGATCCAAATCCATCACTACTTCACCCGACCATGAACGTCACGATCCCCGATCGTCACGACGTCCAAAATCCTCAACCACTTCCCATATACCGTCATGAACCAGAATGACCTGACAAAGGTTCATGCCGGTTCCCATAAACTGTCATGAACCACAATGACCTTTCCAGAGTTCATGCAGGTTCCTATAAACCGCCATGAACTTGGAAATCCATCTAAGGTCCCTGACCCGAAATCATCAGTGTAAAACAACCACGTCTCGTGCCCGAACATATGACTCAACTGGGCACCGTGCCCGATATCTAAGGGTCAGTCACGACTCCGATCATAGTGATGCGTGCAACCATCCATCCAGGACCGCTCTCAATCCTGGTAAGTCGTCGTGAACGAATCAACCGACGCGACCACCACAAGATGATGGTGCACTCATCACCGATCGTTATCCTGAACCGTCAGCACTTCAAAGTCGAGCCTCCCCAAGCTGCCCGACCACGAATCGTGCATCGTGACCTCTCCGGAAGGAACACATCCCAAACCGGAGGTGAGCGTCGTATCGTTGATCGCCGTGCACATAGCACCCGTCGCGACCACGATTTAGACCCGAAGGTCGTAAATAGCGTCATATGCCCGAGACAAAACCAAATGGGTCTCATACCCGAGTTTATCCATTTAGAAATCCAAAACCATTTCATTAAAACCGATAAAGAAATACAGAACCGTATAAGCACCGTATAAGGCTGAAACCTCGAAATACGTGATTATACGTAACCACATACAAATGCACCCATGGCATCATCAAACATGTAATAAAACATATAATAAACATTTATGCATGCACCAATTTAGAAAACAAAGTCC
Source organism: Prinsepia uniflora (assembly GCA_032719365.1). NCBI lineage: Eukaryota > Viridiplantae > Streptophyta > Magnoliopsida > Rosales > Rosaceae > Prinsepia > Prinsepia uniflora. Next base: position 16,835,762 of record CM064870.1, read on the forward strand.
ACTCACAGACCGTCCGAGTTGCCACCTCGATTTGCGTGCCAAACGGCTCCCCGAGCCGATCACCGTCACCGGGACTCCCAAACCTGTCCAAATCGTAATAGAAGGTTACTAACTACTTAATTAATCTCCTACCAAAGCCCCGTAATTTTCTGATATTTTTAACTATTTTTAAAACCGAACCTAAACCTTCCGATGCCCCGAAACATATCGAGACGGTGTGCGATTGACACGAAACCAGTCCCAAAATGTTCGTTACATCGGATAGAAGATTTCACATGTTGAACACATCCCCAAATTCTCCCCCACGCGCCCACACGCGCCGCCTGAAGTGGCTGCGCATGGGCTTCACGCGCCAGCTACAGTATCGTCTCCTACTTCGGTCAGACCGGTCCAAACCGGTCCGGTCCGGTTTTTCCTGCAACTTGGACCGGCGTAACCGGTCCAGGTCTCCTTCTCCCTCATATTCGGTCCGTTTGCTTCCATTCCAATTCCTAAATTCCTATTTCATAATTTCCTATCTAACCCAATTAACCATAACTCCTAAAACCTTCGAAATCGATCCCTAAAAATTAACCCCCACGGTCCCTGTTTTTCCTGGCCACCTTCCAGCCTTCCTCCGCCGTGAACCACCCACCAAACCCTCCTAAAACTATCCTAGAAACCTATTTAGTTCAATGAAACCATCCAAATCGGCCCATAACAATTAAAATGGAAAATGAACAAAATCGAGTAAAACCGATTACCTCGATCGCCTCCTCCTCCGCCGTTCACTGCGGTGTGTCCTAGGCCAACCTCCACGTCCTCTGGTCCTCTCTTCCTTCTCTAGTCTCTCACAAATGGTCATGGATAAAGGATTTGGATTGTGGAGAAGAAAATGGTGGATCGGGTTTGTGTTTGGGAACAAAGAAAAGAAATGGTCGATGGTGTGGGTTATGCATGAATGTGGGCTAGTGACTAGTGGATGAGTGACACTTGTCACTCATCCACTGGTTGCTGAAAAGTAACTGGGCCCACTAAAGACAAAACTCTCCTTTTTGTCTCGTAAAACGTGTCGTTGGGAATAGTATCCCGAAACTTCCGTGAACCGTAACTTCGCCGTCGAACGTCCGAATTCGACGTGCTGCCTGTCTACGGATTCGTATCGTCCTTATCTACGTAACGGTCTTTGGGCCTCGGCCATTGGACCTCCCGGTCAAAAAGTCAACATTTGACCTCCTATTCACCCAAATTACCAAAATGCCCTTGGGCTTCCGAACGTCATAACTTCCTCCTCGAACGTCGGAATTGAACGTGCCACCTGTCTATGAACTCGTGACGTCACGAACTACGTCACGGTTATCAGTCAAAGTCCATTTGACCGCCCGATTGAAAAGTCAACATTTTGCCACAACTAGGGGTAAAACGGTCATTCCGCATCGTTCGTCCGATTTAGCCTAACTAATCACCGATTAACCTCACTAATCGTGATTAGTCACTAATCTAATCATGAAATTTGGGACGGGTCGTTACAGTGAGGGTGTGTGTGTGAGTGTCTTAAGGATCAAGTAAAATCATGTAGTGTGTGTGCGATGAGTGAGGCAATTAATTCCAGCCGTGTGAGGTGAAAGTGTGTGTGTATGTGAGGAGAATTCATCACAAGAATCAATATAACAGAAACTGTGTGAATCTCTGGAAATTACTTTTTTCAGAGAATGCACTAAAACAATTACTCAGAAGTTCTCTTGGGCATTTTGACAAACACTTGGTGTTCATCATCATTTTCTCTTCTTCATTGTAATCAATTCAAATTGTTTTCAATCCAAATTCAAACACAGTCATACACAATCCTAAACTAGCCTAATCCCATCGATTTTCAGCTAAGAGTCAAGTTATGAAGTGTACCTGATTGCATTCTCTTCATCTTCAAGTTTCTGAAAGCAAACTGATCCTTCCTCTGCTCAATCATCTGAAATCAATATGGTATCAGAGCGGGTTATCCCACGTGGATGGCTTAACCGCCACACGTGCCACACGTTGCCCAGTCACTCGCTGCGTGGGGGCGTAGTGACGACAACCTGCTAGTGGTTGAAAAAAAAAAAGAGTTGAGAGAGGTACGAGACAATGGGCTCATACGAATGTTCGACAATGGGCTCACATCATAACGTGTTGGCTGGAAGAGCCGCCACACGTGAGGGGGCGTGTTGGGATGTGAGGATAAGAGTCCCACATCGGAAAAGAGGAAATAGAATGTGTGCCTTATATAGCCTTGGGAAACTCCCCCTATCACCAATTGGTTTTAGGGTCGAACTCCCGAGTCTATATAATGGCCGGAATCCCGATCTCTAACAAAAATTACCCTTCTCTCGCTTTCTTTGACTTTCACCAACGGCCTTGATACAGCCAAAACTACGTACCCGAAACCAAAACCATTGTTGAATCCTATGAGTCTGTTGATCAAGATCGCAATGGGACTAAGTTCTCATCACCACTATGACCACCGTAAAAAATTAGAAGGGATGAGGAGGGAGAGAGATTTCAGAGGTAGTGAAGCTTGTATTTGAAGAGAGGGAAAGCGAAGCGGTAGCCATGGATGTACATTGAAGTTAGCTTAGCAAATGAGGATGGAGATGAATGTATTCAGTGGTGTTTCCTTTCGTAAATTGGCGTGGGCTTATTGTTTTATTTTAGAATAAATTACGCTTACTACTTTATAATTAACACCCAATTATACGATTATAGTTTTACGTTTATATCTTATATTTTATTATCATGTACTTTTAAAACGTACAATCTTCATCTCTGTTAATTCATCTATTAAAATGATGGTTAAATAGTGATACGTCATTATGGAATCTACCATTTAATTTAAGTATCTGACAAGTAAGCGCCAAGTAGAAAATATTAAAAATAATTAATTTTGAATATATTAAAGCTAATTTATTTCAAGAAGAAATAGAAAGAAGAAAAATGTTATTGCTTTTAGGAAGAACACGCTTTCTGCAACTCTTCTCCCATTGCGGCCACTACCAACCCCTCCCCTTGCTCTTCCTTTCTCTCCAATCCCGCTCGTCTACATCATGGAACCCACAAAACCCCAGGTTTTATCTCCCCAAAAACTTGTAAGCGATTTGCAGATCTCGTTGTCTTTCTCCGTGGCTTTCCATTATCCAGCTTCAGTTGTCTTATTTTCCCTCAGCCCAGGTTGAGTAGAATCAAAACCCTTGTAGAAAATCTTCCTCAACAATCCCAATTGGAACACATTCCATTAATTCTAAAACATTAACATTAAAACTCCAATGAAATTTTTGGTATTTAATTTGTTTATATCACTCGATTCAAAATCAATCTTGGATCTCTAGGGCTAGATGATCAAAAACCGATTTTGTTTTCCACCAATTGAGTGAGATTGGAGGGCTTATGGGGAGTTTGGTGTCCCATGACAATGGAAACGATGTAATTACTATTATTTGTACATGCCTCTTAATAAAAAAGACAAATGAAATTCTTTGTGGCCAATTATCAAAAATCAAATAATATTGATGTTTTGTGATTTTCTTCTAATATAGACTCACATGTTTGATAAACTCATAACCACAATTATATGAGGGCTAATTATAATTTATTACTATGTGGTTTATACAAAATTATAGAGATATGCTTATTTTTTCAAATCTTGCACTTTACTACCTTAAACTTTCTATTTGTTTCAATTGTAGCCATCCGTAAATTTTTTGGTTAATTTGCCAGTTAAGTGATGATGTGTCAAAATAAAATCCACTTTTAGCTTGTGTGGATAATCCACTTTTAGTGAATTAGACACATGTGCCCAATAACTAGTTTTCTTAGAGTATGGTTGGGACTTTTATGTGTTGTAATCACTGTTCAAAATGACAGCCGCCTAGTCCACCTAGGTGGCGCTTAAGCGCTCAAAGGTGAGAAACTGTCCCTTATAATAGCTAGACGCCTAGCTGGATTTGCGTGTATATTATGATATATATATTTGGTTATATAAGTTCTTATATATATATATATATTTAGTTATATAAGCTATTTTATTATTTAAATACTTAGTTAATAACATAAATATTAATTAAAACAAAGATAATAATTGAAAAAACACAAAATGTTGTTTAATAAAATTAATAAAAAATTTTACATTTTCAGAATTTATTATTCCCAACTCAATTTACTTCTATAGGTAATTATTTTTTGTTATCGTATTATTTGATAGTACTCATTATATTATTAATTTGTTAAATTTTGTTTTAAAAAAAACCGCCTAGCCCTACCTAACCTCTTAGGCACTAGGTCCTTATCAACCGTCCTAAGAGCGCCTAGCGCCATTTTGAACATTAGTTGTAATGCATATCTGTATTTGATTGATGGTATAAACAAGATCATGTGTGATTAAAGCATATACAAGTTCCCGCCATCCTAGAAGAAAATTGGTCATTTGGCACACTTGTCTAGGTCACTAATATTGTTTTTGGATTATCCATATAAGCTAAATGTGGGTCCTATTTTGACACATCGTCAATTAATAAAAAAAGTAACAGAAAATTTAACGGACGACTCCAATTGAAACAAATCGAAAGTTTAAGATAGTAAATTGTAAGATTTGAAAGAACATGACAAGACCCCTGTAAAAAACACTTTCATAACTGAGTCTTGCTTTGCTCCTGTTTGACAAATCAACCGAAGTTTTGAAAATTCTTTTAATACTTGTGAGACAAGAGATAACCATATTGACGTTCTGATCATGCCTCCACCTCTAGACCAGCTCGATTATCGTGCAACGGTCTGGAAGGTTAATAAAACCATTGAAAGTGTGAGTGGACAAAAATAAACATTTAAAAGAACATTTTTCGAAATTATAAAAATTTACTCTCCAATTATAAATCATGCATGCATATAGTAAAACACAAATTTCTATAAACCGTGGGACCCACAAATCATCAAAAGCATGTAGACCACATTTTCTTGGAATCCCTATTTATCAATCATATCACAAACTCTAGACACCAATATCGATAAGAAATCCAAAATCAATCATTGACTCCCCTGAGAATCAACTATCTGGGAAACACCCTCAGTTTTGGCTACCTGAAAATAATTACAATGGTCAGAGCGATAACCCTGAGCATTAGCCGTGTGGAAACACCCCTAACTTCAACTGCCTGGGAAACAATACCTTGAGCATCATCCTTCTGGGAAACACCCCTAACTTTGGCTGCTTGGGAAACAACACACCCCGAGCATCAGCCGCCTGGGAAATACCCCTAGTTTCGGCTGCCTGGGAATACCACAACCCCAAGTTTTAGTCATTTAGGAAACACCCCTAGTTTCGACCATTTAGGAAATCATTACGTCAACAGTGGAAACCGTTCATGAATTCAATCCAAAACCTTTATTTTGACACAAATCATTGGCTTACATCCAAGTCAAAACCATTTCCCAATCGGGTTTGAGCCCAAAGCACAACCTTCACAATACCAGAAAAATCTGTGTCCACAAATCAGTTAATAAATTTCGGAAATCATTAGATAATCACGTCAAAATGTTTAATTATGTATGCATCACAGTTTATAAAATAATGTCCACTCATAGACTATCCAAGCGGCCCAATTTCCGAGCTTTATGTTCCTCAGATACCAGTCATCTGTCATGTCAAAAACCACCACTAAGGGTTACTAAAATCCCAAATAATCTCACATTAAAATTCTTTAATTTTCGAGGATAAAATACATATGAGAAGGATAGGCTGGACGCTGGCCTCGTGCTGGGCTGGATGCTCCATGCCGAGCCATGCCATGCTACCAATTTCATCAAACCTACCCCTTTGGGCAAAATTTTCACCATGATTTCACCCCAAAAATCATCTATTCTCATCATTTCACTTTTTAATTTTTTCAATTGTAATTTTCAATTTATTATGCACTTTATTTTTTAGATTTTTTGGAACTTTCCCTATAAATAGGGAAACCATTTCATTGTTTTAGGAGTCCCCTCTTAGTCCCTCTAAGTCCCCTTTTAGTTCATTTTTCTCTATTTTTGGAAAGATGTTTTGGAACCATTTTTTTGCTTTTTGTACATTTTCTTCCTAGTTTTCTTCAAAATTTTGTTTTTAGATTTTGTTTTTAGATTTTTTTTCTTAGTTTCATTTTCTTTACTTTGTTTTTAGATTTTCTTTGACTTCTCTTTGTACAATCTTTTATACTTTCCTTAAGAAAATTCTAGGCCGAATATTTCCGAGACAATTTTAGATTTTAAGTCTGTAATTCCGTATGTTTCTTCTTCCATCTTCACAAGATTGCTTCTGTTGTTAAAGAATTTTCTGAATAGCATTCCATTTTCCCAACCATCTAAGAATCACAAACTATTCTTGGATTCTGAAAGTGTAACCTTATTCCATCTTTAAAACTCTTATTATTGTTCTGGTTTACTTATAATTCAATATATGTGTTGGTATTTTCTTTCTAAACTTTTGTAAATGTGAATACAATCTCCATGTGTTTTACTTTCTGAATTTTATTTACTTCATACGTTTTGGTGCTTAGATTTCAATTTAACGCTAAGTGTTTATGACCGTTGTTCGGTGCACTTAGAATAGAATTGAAGAGATTTAAATGTTTGATGCACATTCAAATAAAAAACGTAAGGTGAATCGTATTATAAGTGTTTATGACCGCTGTTTGGTGCATTTATAGTATTGAAAAATATATGCATATAAATGAGATGATGACGACAGGATTTCGTGATTGGTTCAATATGAGCAAAATGTTGAGTGTTCGTGAAATTTGTGTTTAAAGAAAGTCTATTGTACAAAGGATAAAGAAGGAGTAGTTTAAATAATGTGATTGCTAATTTGAATTTATTTACGTAAAAGTTTCTGTTTTGTCTATGAAACTAATCTATGGTTTGTAAATTCTAGTTAGCATGAGCATTCACATTTAAATTCTTAGTTCGTTAAAATGTAATTTCAGCTAATTCTTTAATTCATTAATTCATTTATTATTTTATTCTTTGTTTATTTATTATTCTTTTTCACTAACCATTATGAATGTTCTCTAATTTCTCAGGTTAAGAATGATCCTTATGTACCAATACTACATCTACAAAAAAAGAGTTTAAATTGCTTATATTTGAATTATGTGTTTATTTAAATGCATAGTCCAAGCCGTATCAATTTTTAGCATCGTTGATGTTGCGCCATGGAAATGGATTGGGTTTACGATGGTGGGTTGCAACACGAATGGATTTGGGCTCGCAATTTGGCTGATCAAAGACTGGTGGGCTGGATTCTGTAGCTTCCAACCAAAATTCCTTGAGATTTTCAGCGGCCTATCTTATTTCAATCATATTTTCTTCGTTATAATTTCGATTGGACGATTCTTTCGCCAAAATGCTCAAAATTCCAAACTTTATTCATTTATGCAAATTTCCCACAAAATATATTATTTTCTCCAATTGTTCGTAAAGGGTTTAAAATAATATAAAGCTCAATTAAAAACCTATCAGTTCATAGGCGGAAAAATGTAAGATGGTGGAGCCATTTAAGTCACGAATAGTGGGTCAAATTGAATTCGAAAGCTTTGATTCAAGAACTTTCAAATTCATAGGGCAATGTTTACACCCGAAAAAAATACATTATGGGCCAGGATAAGGATTTTTCAAATTAAAGACCCAATCTAACTAAAGACCAAAGCCAAAGTAGCATCCACACGATGGATCATGCGGTACTTCAAGCGTGATTGACGTAATCATGCTGACATAACGGTAAAAATGTCAAAAAGTAAAATGGAGGTGCAACAAAGTCTCCACAAAGGGTAAGCATGCATGGATGCAGGTGTCGACTACCCTCACACTAATGCTATCTGTAAAAGGAGAAGAAGCATTTTTCTCAAAAGAACAACCAACAACTCAATCAAACAAATGAATTCATCAAACTCAATCAATTTTAACAAATGAAAACCCTAAAATATTTCTTCGTTACCCAAAATTTTGCCTTTTTTGGAAAAGAACATGTTTATTTTTATCTAAGATCAAGATTTAGTTCACCTCTTAAGTTTTCACAGTTATTACTCTAAGAACACCAAGCTTCCCTTCATTATGACTTGTATTCAAAATTAGATTCTGAGGATTTTCTGACTAGATGACTTCATCGCGACTTACTTCTACAATTTGTTTTGAAGGCCACCTAACACCTATCTCTTCCCGATTGCGACAAACCAGTCTGTCAGAATTTCCCATTCCCACTCCTCAGACATCATCTCATTCCTACTACTCTGCTAGCCTTTTTTTATGATTCCAACATATATTCATCTAGTTGATGGTCTCTCGATCAACCGGCCAGTTCATGGTTTAGTCTAGAAATGTTTTACCTACAACACTTGTAATTCATTCCTGACTTTAAGTATTCAAGCAATTTACTTTCTAATTGGTTAATACAATTGATTTCTTCAAGTTTGATCTATATATCTAAAATATACCAACCAATGTGTTCTATGGCTGATAAGCCATGAAACCATCTTTGTGTTCTGGTCCTGTGATGTCATTCCAACTTGAAGAGATTGATTTGTCTAAATCCCACCTAATCTAAACAACAAGCTACTTTGTTGAACACGCCGTAAAACGAACTTGGACTAGGTGAAAAAGAAAATATTCAAAGTATCTAAAAAGGCATAAAAAAACAGTGCAAGTAAGATGCCCGCTTGCTCCACCATCACTTGATTAAAATTAAGGTTCTTGGGCTGCAATTTAGAACCATTTCTAACCTTTCTAGCAGCAGCTTCTACTAGGAAGACCCCTATTTTTGAAGTCAGTTACAAGGCGAAGTCAGATAGACCAATCCATCTAGAGCAGAAGCATGATAATATGGCCCAAAACCTACAGTTTTCAGCTCATATGCACTAGTCACCAATACATCATATTCACTCACTCGCTACAACAAGGAGATCCATCTTAGACACCTGCGAGTCCACTTCTCCAAAAGAGAGCCACTGAATGGCAACTTTGAATTCAGGTACGAAAAAATTTTAGGCACGAACAACTTGCAACTCAATAGCGATTCCCTCATTGGTTGTAGGTCCAAACATTACAGCTGACTTTTCTAGGTTAACATACTGACCATAAACTTTCTCATAAATTGAGAAAATCTTCCTCATTACCCGGAATTCCTCATGCTTTGCATCAAATAACAAGAAAATGTCATCTTCAAAGAATAGTTGAAATATTAAAGGGGTCTCATGTGACACAACCACACCATGAATTTCATTTAGTCTTTTAGATTTTTTTTTTAAAAGGTGGAAATCCCTCTGCACATATGAGGAAGAGAAATCAACATATCAATTACAAAATAATATAATTTTAGATCAAAATAATGATTTGATTTTCATTTCCAGAACAAAATAATATAATTTCCAGAACAAAATAATATAATTTTATATCAAAACCTAGAGAAATCAACATATCAATTACAAACTTTCATTCTACGCCTTCACATGTAGAGTTTTAAAGCCATTTTTGCATTGCCTTAAAAATGATAAGGATATTATCAGTAATGTTCTTTTTAGGAACAAATGTACTATGCTCTTCAGAAATTACAAAATGCAAGCTGGATTTAAATCTATTCGCTATATCTTTAGCTACAATCTTCTACATCACATTGTATAAACTAATGCGAGGATATTGTGTAACTCTAGTGAAAATAAGACTTTGGGAATGAAAGTGAATAGAGTTAAATTTACCTCTGTTAAGCTTCTCTACCATTAACTACTAGGAAGCACCACAAGCACAAGCTGATAACTCACAACAAGCTAGGACTTCTGGAAGAACATAGTAGGGAGGCCATCTTTGTTAAAGGAAAGAAAATAGTCAACGATTGTAATTAGACTGATTCTAGGAGTCTCATGTAGTAGGCTACAATTAGTCACACTTAATTAGAATAGGATACAACCTTCTTGTATAAATTCGCACTTGGTGGTAATCAATTAAGTATTCCTACACTAGATTTTCACATGGTATCAGAGCACCAACATTCGTGACCTTGTTCAAACACCCTTCCGCCACCACATACAACAGATACCACATCACAAAAAAAAAACAAACACCACATCACAAATAGTAAAAAAAGTACCAATATGACTGAAACAAAACCATCAAGTTCTAGAGGCAATATAGCCGACCCACTTACACTTCATCATTCTGATTTACTAGGTCTTGTGCTCATCTCAAAACTTCTAGAAAGGCACAACTATGTCCAATGAAGTCGATCAAAGCGAATTTCTCTCAGCGCCAAGAACAAAGTTGGGTTTATTCATGGAATCATTACAACTCCCGCAAGAACAAATGTAAAATTCCCTTTTTGACAACGTTGTAACGACATGATCCTGTCATGGATCTTGCAATTGGTGAACATCAACATCGCTGGTAGTATACTTTACTGCACAACTGCCGCTTTAGTAGAGGGTGATCCCAAGGATCCCTTCTCGCAAAGCAACGACTCTAAAATCTATCAGATTTGCAAAGAGATCGTTGAACTCCAATAAGGACAACTCTCCATCTCCAAGTACTACACCATAATGAAATCTCTCTGGGATGAATTGGTTTCATACCATGGACCTATTCTTTTAAATGGGAGGAATTGGAGAAACTCACAACTTGAAATGAAAAGGAGAGAGTTATGCAGTTCCTCATTGGATTGAATGACTCTTATGCCATCGTCTAAGGATCCATCTTACTAGTGATGACCTTTCTTGATACACGTTGTGTACATGGCCTCATTCTTCTGTATGAGTGATAGGACCTGTACCTAATACACCTTGAAAGTCACGTCTGATCCTGCTCCTATCTATTCAAACTAATAATCCATATCCATTTCTAGCCCTCTAACTATCCCGAGCTCATATACTCGTCTCACAATCAAGTTGTGCACGAGGCTTGCATCTCAGAGGCATGATCTCAGCAAGAGCAACTCAGAACGTTGCTCTAATACTAAGTTGATAGGACCCATACCTAATTCACCTTGAAAGTCATGCCTGGTCCTACCCCCGTCAGACAAGGGATACTCGTACTCTTTTTTCGGTTCATGCCTCTGTCTCTCAAACAACCTCGCACTTCATGTAACGGCTCTAGAGGTTTAATCAAACTACAAAAACGTGTACGTGGACAAAAATAAGAATTTTAAATAAATGTGGTTTGAAAACATACGTAATTCTTTTTACCCTCCGTTTTCAAAAACTATGCATGCATATGTAAAAACACCATATCTTGATAAAACAGATAATAAATAAGAAATCTCAAAATACGTGCAAATGCTAGTAACTCAACCAGTATCCATAGACCAACGCATACACGAAAAGATCAATGCATAACAATAACAATCACACAAAACCAACCCATCCTCGATGCTCAATATTAGTCATCGTATCAACCACACTATCGGTAGGCCAATCACTCAGGAAAATAGAGCCTAGATTTGGACATCTAAATGTGGACCGACCCAAGAAAATAGAGCCCAACTCTGGATGTCTGAGTCATAGCCTAAATAACCACTCACTGGAAAACAGAGCCCTGCTTCGGACATTTGAGACTAATCAGCCACTTAGGGAAACAGAGGTCGACTCTGGACGTCTGAGCATAAACCATAACCGCATCCCTAGAAAGGTTGTTCACAACACAACAATCTGCACACATATTTCGAGAAAACACATAAGTATAGCATGTAACCATTTCTCAAACCATTTTAAAACTATGCATAACACTTCGAAAAGTTAAAATTTCCTCGAGATGTTGTCCATTTTTCTTGAAAACTGTACCAATATGTTCATAAGATTGACTAATCAAAGAGCCGTGTCGATCGCATCCTTAAGCAAGGTGACGTGCACCCTCACGCGTCTCTTACAGTCTCTGCGTGTGAGCCTCACACGCCTTGTAGAGGTTGTCTTCAACCTCTAGTGGGTCAGACCATGTTCCTGGTTTCAGATCTTTCGACTTGTGAGCATGACCTACTTCTAAAACCTAATTTTTATGTCTATTTTTCACATTTTAATTATCCAACTACATCCAAATAAATCCAAGAGATGTTGTATAACCTTAAAACTAAGTAAATCGTGCTTGAAATCACACACACCTACCTTCAAATTTTGGCCATGTTTCGAAGACGATTTTTACAATTTATCCTCATTCAAAATCATGAAACTTTGGTGCTTCGTGGTCGTCTGAGTTCAGGGAAGATCATTATGATCTTCGCTTCAAGCTTCAATGGCTTAAACGCCAATTGTGATTTCAAAAAATTAACAGGTAGATTTGGGTTTCGTCTTGGTTTTCGATTGTAAGTGTGTCTTCTCCTCTCTAGTTCTTTCCTTATTCTTCCCTCCCTCAGGACTCTCATCTTCACACCAAACACACACACACACACACACACACACACACACACACACACACACACACACACACACACACACACACACACACACACACACACACACACATATATAAGGCTAAGCTAGTGGAAGGAAGGAATTAGGGAGACAAAATTCTAGACACTTGTCATTATCACAAAAAATCTCCCTTTGTTAAATTACCAAAACACCTCTTTTATGCCAAAATAACTAAAGTGATCCTATTAAATTTTGACCCATATCGAATCTATTCAACCTCTAATTCCAGCATACTACATGTTCATAGATTTAGAATTTTGAGACCTATGGGACGTACTCACGGAAGATCCAAAAAGCACATAGCTCCTAAACAGCTCATAGATAGCTCCTAGACATTCCTTGGTCAACCCGTGGACAACCCTATTGTGTTCTATTCGAAGTCTCTAATTAACTTGGTCCTGCATTCCCAAGTTTCTACCGAGGTGCCTCTCCTTCAGTCCTATTGAGCTCCTAAAACCTGTACCTAACATGAGTCCTTGTGTGTGCCTGGACCAATGAGAAGCCAGTGACAAACCCTTGGAACCACTGTACTTGATTTCTAGACCTATCCTTGCTAAGGGCCAGTGGCACCCACTTTTGATCCCTTTGTGTAATTAGTTTATGTTACGAATTTTGGCCCAAGTGATATGCACTTGAGACACACTTTTAGCCTATTTTCCAAGCAAATAATCAAGGCCAATTTGGAGAATCTTTCAAAATGACCTAAACTAAGGCCAAATTCATGTTTGATGATGGCCTAAACCATTTTTAACTAACTCTCACTGCGTAGGAAAAATGCCAACCACCTAGATGGTCACTGACACGACCCATCTCGATCCCCTTGAGACCGCCCGATGATGTGCCATGCTCTAGTCTGACAATAACCGTTAATGAACTTTAGAATTAAACAAAGTTAAACATACACAAGGTGGGTTCTACATTGTCCGACTAGGGATAATACATAACCGAAATCAGAAAAAAATGTCAAATTAAAAAACAGTGCTCAACCTACCCAAAACGAGTTTTCAGGTGTGCAACGATAACAAACTATGCCTCGGCCTCCGGATCTGCCTCTACCTCGGTGTCACGGCTTGGAGGGGTCAAGAAAACAAAGAAAGTGTGAGTGAGCCGAAAATAAAGAATATTTCAAAACCATTTACAATAAATAGTCAAATACTATTTTACCTCTCCGTTTTCAAACATGCATGCATTTGAGTCAAACATAGATAATCATAATTGAATCGTAAATCACATAATCACATATAGTAGAATATATATATATATATATATCCATCATAATTGTGCACCTTATACCCAAACCTCGACATCCCAGATGTCTGACGTCCCAGACGTCCACTAAAGTCACGATCCTAAGGCTACGCGTGCCACTCGGGTCTCAATCCAAACCCTCCCCTGAACCCAGTTCGGGGTATGACATCCCATATGTTTAAAGCAATCCTGATCGTGAGCCTCGCTATGGTTTCTCGCGTAGAGCGACCCCTCTCGGGCAATGCGGCGTGACTACTCCAAGGTACCAAATATCTGGAGGAGACAATAATCCATAAGGTCAGTATGTACAGTGCAATAGTATAAACCAATGAAATCCATGTTTTACTCCAAAAACCAAACATTACAATATCCAGACGGGTCTCATGCCCAAAACCATGTAATACGTATAAAGCTTTTATAAACAATACCCAAAGTAATCCAAATTCGATCATATAGTAATCTAGTGAAAATAGTTATGCATGAAATCCATTGAGAAATCAAAAGCCCACTAACAGACAGTCCTCGCTGCGCAATAGAACAGCCTAAACCTATCCCGAAGTTAAATTACAGTCTCCAAGCCAGTCCAAACATAGTCAAAGGTTACTAAAGGACTCTACAAGTTCATAACTAAAACCTGTGAACAATCCCGAGGCTTTAAACCCCAATTTGACTTAACAAACGGTCTCCGATAGACCCGAAACCTCCACTAGTGGATCCAGATCGTCGAAACCTTTAAAATGACACTGGTCCCACGTGCGGGTCAAAGTGAAAGTCAACGCTAACCAAAAAGTCACTGCTGATGTCAGCAAAAACTCAATGCTGACCTCAGCAAAAGTCAATGCTAACGTGAGGTCAACGGTCAAAGTCAATGCTGACGTCATTTGAAAGCTGTCAAGTCTGACACCTGTTAGCATTTGGTTGGTCCACGTCACTGACATATCAGTGACACGTGGCAGGCTCTGATTGGTCCACGTCACTAACATGTCTGTGATGTCTGGGCACTTACATGTAACACGTGTCGACTTCTTATTGGGCCACCGAGCCTGACAGTCTGTGTAAGACCCGTGTCTTTGAGGGAACAGTGAACGATCCCACATTCCTGCGAGGGGAATGGTCTGGGAGGGGAATGGTGGTGTGCCTTAAAGGTGTAGGGACACACCTATCTAGCACGAGGCCTATTGGGAGCTCAAGTGGCTTTGGGGGGGATTGGAACCCCAAAGTTAAGCGAGCTGAGGCTGGTGCAATTCCATGATGGGTGACCCCTAGGAAGTTGCACTGTGAGCTCCCGAAAACAAAACCGTGAGGGCAAGGGCAAGGAGGCACAAAGTGGACAATATCATGTTAAATGAGTCGGGTCCTGACCGAGGAGGGTTGGGTCCTGACCGAGGAGGGTTGGGTCCTGACAGTCTGACAGATGATGACGTCACCTTACTGACATCATCTTATTCAACCTCCAAGGATCCCTGTAACGGGTCGCTTAGACCCATGACCTCACCTAGTCTCGTCTTCCCTATTTCTAACCCGTTTTCGAACCCGTTTGATCCTACATGATCGTCTAGGTCCCTAGAGAAGATCCATGGGTTTAAAAACACGAAAAACCAATTAGAAATTTACCTTTAATCAATGTACAATAACGTTGATCTTGCAAAATGGTTTCCCGTTGATCCTGGCCTTCTTATTCCTTCTAACCCGTTTCCCTACCGTGCTCAATCGTCTCTCTCCGTTCCTCTGGTCTCTCACACTCTCAAACACTCATCCAATGATGAAGATGATGGAGAAATAGAAGGGTAAGGTGAGGTTATGTGTTTGAGTATCTAGGTTTGGGAGGTTTCGAGTTACACTGAGAACAAAGGAGAGGAATAGATGCATGAACCCAAAAGTAGATCCAATTGCATGGGAGGATGGGCCAATGGGATGGGTGACACTTGGCACTCATCTATTGGTTTCACGAGATATTTTGTTCCAATCAGATAAAGACAATTGTACACTCGCCTCGATTTACGTGAATAGTGTCAATTTATTTCCATGATCCATAACTTTCCCGTCGAATGTCTGAATTCGACGTCCCTCCTATTTATGGACTTGTGATGTTCCGATCTACATAACGGTTCTCGGTGAGTCCAAAAAGTGTCTCGGGTAAAAAGTCAACAATTCTCCCTTTCTAAGGTCAAAAGGGTCATTTTACAAGAAAATTCCAACTTTACCAACTCATAAAAGTTCGGGGGTTTACAACCTACCCACCTTACAAAAATTTCGTCCTCAAAATTCACTTAAATAAAACGTGGATACTATTCCCTCATCTGAGCCTCTGGCTCCCACGTGGCTTTCTCCACGTCATGATTCATTCACAATACTTTCACCAAAGGAATCGTCATGTTCCTTTGAACCTTGTCCTTCTAATCCAGAATCTATACTAGTTGCTCCTCGAAACTCAAATCAGTCCTTAGTTTCAACGGTTGTTCCAGTAAGACATGTGATTTCTCACGTACATACTTCCGATGCATCGATACTTGGAACACATCATGCACTCTGGAAAGTTCATGAGGTAAAGCCAACCGATACGCTACCGAACCAATCCTCTCGGTAATCTCATAGGGTCCAATATATCAGGGACTCAGCTTCCCGCGTCGACCAAATCGAACAATTCCCTTCCAAGGAGTTAATTTCAAGAATACCCAATCTCCAACTACGAACTCTAGATCCCTGATCCGTCTATCAGTGTAACTTTTCTGGCATTCTTGTGCCGCCTTCAACCTTTCCTTGATAATCCGGTCCTTCTCTTGGGTCATGTCCATAAGAACTAGCGTCAAAGCTACCCTTTCGCCTACCTCAGTCCAACACACAAGTGTCCTGCACTGCCGACCATATAGTGCCTCATAAGGTGCCATTCCAATACTCGCTTGATAACTGTTGTTATAAGAAAATTCCATCAAAGGCAAAAGAGTATCCCAAGAATCCTGAAACTGTATAACACAAGCTCTCATCTTGTCCTCCAATATCTGAATAGTCTCCTCAGACTGACCGTCCGTCTGAGGATGAAAAGCTGTGCTGAAGTGTAAGTTTGTACCAAGAGCTTTTTGTAGACTCCGCCAAAATCTCGAAGTAAACCTCGGATGAATTATCCGGATGATCTTGTTTGTAAAACAATGTGCCAGCCGGTTAGGTTTAAACGTTTCACGCATAGGCAGAAAATGTGCTGATTTCGTCAATCTGTCCACAATCACCCAAAATCCATCATTACCACTTTGTGTCCTAGGCAGTTTGAATACAAAATCCATTGTGATGTGATCCCAATTCCACTTAGGAATCAGAAGTGGTTTCATAGCTCCATACGGTCTCTATCGTTCTGTTTTCATTTTCTGATAGGTCAAACACTTGCTAATGAACTCAGCGATATCCCATTTCATTCCGGCCCACCAATAATAATCTATAAGGGTACGGTACATCTTCAACCCTCCTGGATGCGTAGCATAAGCTGAGCTATGGGCCTCCTCCAAAATCTCCGTCCTCAACTCTACCATTGCAGGCACACACATACGAACCTGCTTCAATAAAGCTCCGTCGTCCCTGATAGTGAAATCCTGCCGGTTACCTGTTTCAACTTCAATCCGATAAACAAATAGTATAAGGTCCTGAAATTGAGCCTCAATAATCCGATCTATCAAGATTAGTCGTACATGAAAACTGGCCAATAGAATTGCCTCATTATCCACCGAAGAATGACTCCAGCCTTCTAGAGGTCCACTAACAGTGGCAGGTACACCATCCTCAAGTGTACTACCGAACTCGCTGACTTCCTACTCAGAGCATCAGCTACCATATTTGATCTTCCTGGATGATACTCGATCGTGCAGTTGCATGCCTTAATCAACTCCAACCAATGTCTCTGCCTCAGATTCAATTATTTCTTCGTAAACAAGTGTTTCAAACTCTGGTGGTCAGTAAAGATAGTGCCTCCAAATCTTTAAGGCATGTACAACTACCGCCAACTCCAAATCATGAGTGGGATAGTTCAACTCATATGGCTTTTGCTGTTGTGAGACATAAGCAATCACTCATCCAAGCTGCATCAGTACACAACCCAGTCTCTGTAGTGATGCATCGATGTACACCTCGAACTCCCACCATTATCTGGAAGTGCAAGAACTTGCGTAGTAGTCAATCGTCTTTTCAATTCCTGGAAACTTTGCTCACATCATTCATCCCAATCAAACTTAACCCCGTTCTGAGTCAATCGGGTCAAAAAAGCTGCAATGGTAGGGAAACCTTCTACAAATCGCTGCTAGTAACCTGCCAATCCTATGAAGCTCCGAACCTCGGTAACCATCTTTGGTATTTACCAGTTGGTTACTACTTCCGTCTTTCTAGGGTCCACACTGATCCCCTCAGCTAAAATGATATGACCCAGAAAACCGATATTGTTCAACCAGAACTGACACTTGCTCAACTTAGCATACAACTGGTTCCTCCTAAGCATGCTCAACACTAGTCTAAGATGTTTCTCGTGCGCTCTGGCACTCCACAAATAGACTAAGATGTCATCGATGAACACGAAAAACTAATCCAAGTATGATTCAAACACACGGTTCATCAGATCCATGAATGCAGCTGCCGCATTTGTCAACCCAAATGGCATTAGCAGGAATTCATAATGTTCATATCTTGTCCGAAAAGCAGTCTTTGGAACATCTTCCTCAGTAATCCTTAGTTGATGGTATCCTGAACGAAGATCAAAATTAGAAAAGTACCTTGCTCCCCGCAGCTGATCGAACAAATTATCAATCTTGAGTAAGGGATACTTGTTCCTTACTCTCACCTTGGTAAGCTGCTGCTAGTCCACGTACAATCGTAAACTTCCTTCCTTCTTTTTGACAAACAACACCGGTGCTCCCCACCGTGAAGTACTAGGTTGGATAAATCCCAGATCCACCAACTCCTGTAGTTGAACCTTCAGTTCCCGTAACTCGGCCGGTGTCATAGGATACGGCGCCTGTGATATTGGTCGTGTCTCGGGATGTAGTTCAATCGTGAACTCGACCTTTCGATGCGGTGGTAAACCCGATAAGTCCCCCTGAAATAGATCTGGAAATTCCTACACCACCGGTATGTCCTCGGTCCTTAACGGGACATCACGCGTCTCTACAACATAAGCCAAATACCCCTAACAACACTTTCGTAATAATTTAGTCACTGTATGACACGACCCATCCCAATCCCCCGGGATTACCACGGGATATGACGTGCTCCCGTCTGACACGAAGTGTCAGACAAGGGATAACCCGACGCCATTGCCCCTACAGCAGCCAGAGTGCGCAAAGATCGATGGAGGAGGCATGCGATGTCCCGGTCCCCTGCTGCAGTCGCATCCGAGATCAACCTGAAGGGCATGAAAAACCAAAAGCTGTGAGTGGACGAAAATAAACAAGTTCGTTAAAAACATTTTATAAGACAACTATGCCCCTCAGTAAAAACGTATGCATGCATCAAAAACCGGTAATCAAACATTTATTAGAAATAACCATTAGGGCCTTAGCCCGGAAATCATCAATCAAATCCGGAAACCCATCATAACTCCATGTTCATCAAGTCTCATAAACCGGGCCACTGCCCCAACACGTTTCAAACGATCAGAAATCAACAATACTTCATAAACAAATCTTAAACACGGGAACTCAATCCCAAAACTCATCAAAGCCAGTTCATCCGGGTCATTGCCCAAAACCAGTGAAAACTGTAATCACACACGTTTGCTGGATTAAGTGCGCCCGAGTCTTTAAACTCAAAACCATGCGCATAAACAGGCCTTCCCGGGATATCAACGAGTCTTTAAACTCAAAACATAGTAAATAGGCCTCGGGGGTATCACGAAAACCGAGTCTTTAAACTCACGAGTCTTTAAACTCAATCCAGGTCTTTAAACCCAATTTTCCGGGCCCGCCCCCGTCATCAGTTAACCGAGTCTTTAAACTCAAAATGTGCTCCAGCAATGGCACCCGGGTCTTTAAACCGGAACTATTTCTATAAGACACAATCAATCAGGATCCCTCACGATCCGTTTTCCGAAAAGCATCCCGAAATCACAAATATAAAACAACTGGGCCCCTGGCCCGAATTCACTTAATACTGTCTCATAAAATCGTATCCAACCACAATTATGGAAATTAATACAAATCCAGAAAATCTCGATTTACGCGCATATCCGTAAATCGCCTCGAAATGCGTGAAATCATATAAATCCGCCGACATCCAAAATAAATCATATAATCACAATTATAAAAATCATGAAACAGTTATGCATGCATAGAATTTATAAAAACCAAATGTCCACTCACAGACAGTTTAACCAAGCACCTCGATACGCGTGCCACCGGCCTCCCCGGGCCTCGTCACTAACACCGGGACTCTCGAACCTGTTCATATCACATTAGAGGGTTACTAACCTCCCCAATAACACCCTATTCAAGCCCCGACTTAAAACCTTCGGACATCCCGAACAACATCCGAACGAGATCCGAATGACACGGAACCAACGCTAAAATGTTCGTTATAGTGTATAGGACAAAATTCGTGACAACCCGCGCGACAACCCGGTTCAATCCCTGCGAATATCCACTTAATTCCTTCCATTAAACTCTCAGATAGCATAGTAATGGACCTAATTTAAGTTCTGTTTTACTCATTCACATCGACATGGCCTAAAGCCAGCACGATCAAATACAGGTCCTAGTCGGGTCCAAAGTTCCCATTCATTCCACAGTCTCAGTTTCTCTCAATTAATCAGTTGGGAAGCTCCGTATGCTCATTATAAGGATGATTACACAGATAATTTCACGAGAACTAACCTCAATCATCACGACTCCAAGCTTGGATTTTCCGGCCATCCACCACGTCTGTGCACGGCTCCAGGAGCCTCGAAAATGGCCCCATTTGGTCTGGATCGACTTGTGAAGGTTCCAGGAAGCTCAATCAATCTTCAATTAGTCATGGGCTGGCCTAAAACCGGAAGTTCGAATTTGAATTTCACCCAGTACCCGCTCGGGTTTTCAGAGCACTCATTCACCGTTTTCCTCTCACTTTCTTCCTCTCTCCATCTCATAATACTCCTCTCATCCCCTTAACTCTCTTCCCGCTTACAAAACACTCAGTTTTGGCCTTGGGACGGCTGATTGAGTGTGGGGAACAGTCCTCTGTTCCAACCCGCACCAGAGACACCAGCCATGCCCGTGCACGCTCCTCCTGCAGCCAATGCCTCCCACTTACACACCCATTATCAATTGAATACACTTTAGCCCATAATCCGTTCCAATATCAAGCATAAACAATTCACTCGTGCACTGATCGTGATTCCCAAATACGGATGCAACGGTAACCGTTCAAACAATACCCTGTGAAATTACATTTCTGCCCTTGTGCAGAAAATTACCAAAATGCCCCTCACGCAACTAGGCCCGTAACTCGGTCATCCGGACTCCGATTGATGCGTGCCGCCTGTCCACAGACTCAGGGCATCGAGACCTCCCTAACGGTCCTTGGTCCTCGGCCATCGGACCTCCCGATCAAAAAGTCAACATTTTCCCTTATTTCGCCAAAATTACGGAAATGCCCCTGGACTTCCGAACGTCATAACTTCCACCACGAACGTTGGAATCGAACGTGCCGCCTGTCTATTAACTCGTGACGTCCCAAACTACGTCACGGTCATTGGTCAAAGTCCATTTGACCGTCTGAACTAAAAGTCAACGTTTCGCCCACGACCAGGGGCAAAACGGTCATTTTGCACCGTTCGTCCGAGTTCGCCCAACTAATCACCGATTACCCCTGCTAATCATGATTAGTCCGTAATCTAATCCCGAATTTCGGGACGGGTCGTTACAACCTTCCCCCCTTAAATAATTTCGTCCTCGAAATTACCAAATATCCTTATTCCACATCCGCCTCGTGGAAATCATTTCGATCTCACACCTGTGTACACTCGTACACCCACCAAACTTGTCTGTACTCAGACGTGCCATCACGGTTTCTCACCGTTCCGACCACACTCGACCACCGCGAGTGAAGTCGATCACCTGATCCTTGTGAATATTGCTTGTCAATTTCACCATTTAGCTGACTCCTTCAGCTTGCCGGTTTCTTTCCATCATTAATATATCTGACGTCTGCTCCCCCCTGGGAGTCACCAAAACACACCTGTCAACCCATGCTGACACCATCAGTCAAACGGTCACCACTAAGCTTTACCACCCTAATAAAGCACCAACCATCGGCCAATCGGTAATAACACCTCATCCTGCTACTCGCTCAAGTAGCGTAAGATCAACCACGTGATCTCATCTCGCAGGGCAACCCAATCCTGCGACATATATCCATCTCAAGTCCATAACTGTCAATTCCCTCAGCGAACCATAACGCTGGAATCATCTCGGTGTGATAACATCACGCAAGGCCACACGTAGTGAAGCAGTCACCAACTCACTCATCCTGAGTGTGCGTATACCGTCATCATACTCAATCAGGTGGTGTAACTGACACACATTGAATACTAGCCAATCAGTGTTTGCCCAACTCCACACTGGGGTTCACTAGCCATCCGTGGCTAAGAGCGCCTGCTCATGAAATCACTGAACCCAACAAAATTAACTCCGCCCAGTGTATAGTACTCAATGTCCAGTTCACACCCACCACCAAATCTAATGGTGTCGGAACTAATCCGACCACCAACACGTATAACCATACGCCACTGGTACCTCACATGTGCTATCACCAGGCACCACACGGCCTGTCCAATACCGACCCTCGTACACCGTGCAGGATACGTACATCCATTCCCCAATAAGTCCACTGCATGGCCCACAGTCAATCATGATCCGATATTGGGGTTCTCCTGTCCAATCCCAAACTAGGAAAAACGCTCATCCCAACTCATCATCCAGTCCCAATCCAAATCCGAGTTCGAATCCACAATTTCATAGGAAATCCCGGATCCAAACCCAAACATCACATCCTTAACCCGTTTCCGAATCCGAATCCGAAATCATTATTCGGTAAGCTAGCATCTGGAATAATCATTCCGTACCCAAATCCAGAAATCCCGTTTCAAGTTCCGAAATCGAATCCTGAATCGTCACCCAGAAATCCGATTCCAAAACCCGAAATCTCAACCACGTATACCCAGACGCGCCAAAACCGAACCTATCGGTTACCTGTTCAATCCATTCGATTGACTCCATAAGGAAGCCAATCCCAACATCCACATATATCAAAACTGACCAACTAGACCTCGTGGAAAAACCACACTCTCACCAGTTAAATCTTCGAGTCAAAGCGTAAGCGTTCCAACACACTCGAGTACTGATTAACTTCGAGAAGAAGTTCAGTCCAATTAATCCCGTATCCAAACATGTGGCAGAGCGATAAGCTCTTCACCTAACCTCACCCAAACGGTCACAATTCAATTCCATCACCACGTCACCAGACGGGTACCATTACGATCCCAGATCGTCACTATGTCCAATGTCCATTACAATCCAGATCCGTCTCGGATCCACACACGCTCACGTGGCTAGGAATACACCTGGAATCCGATCGTAGGGTCCTACACCCTCATGAGTCCTTGTCCACCACACAACACTTCTCCAATCATTTCCACATACAATCATACATTTACAATGGGACACAACAACATTGTGGGTCACATCCAATTACTTCGTCTCGATCCTTGTCGTTCCACCCAGGAAGATCAAGAAGAATCCAAATACAGGAAATCATCATCCATCCTATGTGAGTGCAGACACAACTCACAGCACTCACCATACCAAGTGATCCAACACCGCCTGCTACCAAGCGGAACATGGGAAACTTCATTTACCCAATTTCGAATTACGCAACTCCACCTGGTGACCCAAACCACACATGGGTCCACCAACCAATACACACTCAACATACCGATAACCACAACAGCGTCTGCCAGGGCAGAAAATAAGAAGTCAATCCTAATGACTTCAAAGTACCTATTACCAATGCGAAAACGAGCACTCCTCTCGTCCGCAATCACAACTCTTCTCGAAACCAACGTTCCAACCATGTTGGGAACAGACATACTCCCAATGAGATGTCAAGTCCAACCACTGGACCTCCTACGTCCTCAACTCACCTGGACAACCACGTGTCCTCAATCAATCCAATAATCAGACCTCACGTCTGATAATAACCATTTATGCACACATCCCGATTCCGAATGGGAATTACTCCACTCTTTTTGAACGTGCATACATTACTGCCTTCACCTCACATCACAACCTTTACGGATTCAACCCTCAAGTTCCCATGTGATTCACAATCACAAAATCTCACATCTATACCACCAATGGTTTTCCTCGTCTTTTCCAATTCCAGTCATTCCTTGTACTTTCTGAGGATATCAACAACACCCAATCATACCAATCTTGGAGTTGACAACAACTCCCTAAATCCACCAATTCTCATGGCATAGGGATCATCATCCCTAGATTCCTCCTGTCTCAACATACCGTTATATCCATCAATCACTCGTCGTCTCGACACTGTTGGGACCTTATCCCAACCCCTCACAACCTGCACTAGATCCTATCCAGTCCATGACTCAACCACCACTGGGTCGCAGTTACTGATCATATGTCCATCAGGACAGAGTCACATTCCATCTCGTGGCTCACCACAATCTCAATCACCAACACCATCACCAATGCTAGTATCATCAACACTTGCATCAGCACACAGGCATCCAAACATCCACACTCGCACACGAACACCCGCACTAGCAAGGATGTGCAAAGTTGATACCCTGGATCTCCGTTCATACCGAACGACGATCCCGTATCAACACTCGTACCCCCCAACTATGGGTACCCCCAATTTGACCATCCGCACATCAGCATAATGAACGTTCCCTGATCCTCAAGTGTTAAAACCACACTAAACACCCTCGATAGCTTGTCATCTCGACACAACTGTCAACCAACAGTCATCGCTGTCGAGATCCATATCCACACCTCACACTATTATTCGATCCAACACATAATTCCACATCTTATCCCATAACCGGACCCGTGGATCGAATCCCAAAATCCTGACTAGACTCATTAGAGTCGTCCACATGGTCATCCATGACCTTCGCCACTCGTCGCAGCACAAGTTCTCATTTAAAGTTCACTTTTCCAGGTCCATCAATCATAAATTAGGATTCCAAAATCACACCCTAGGGTTCCACCGAACCCAACTGCCCTTCGCAGTAAAATCCACAACATGACCGACCCCGCGATCCCGACATCGTATAGACGTCAAATCCAGCCCAATCATCAATTCATCGTGGGTTCCACCACGAAGGTCATCGGCTAACTCCGATGCACCAACACCCTGCACACTAGCCAATACTACCAGGGTCCATATTTTAGACCATTACTCAATCGAGTTTCGCATTTCCCAAAATTACCACTCAAATGGGTTCCCCGAACCCAGTTGTGCCCAGCTGCACAACAATCCATTACCATATGACCGAACCTACGGTCCCACATTACGAGTTCATCGTACACAACCCCGCTTGGGTTGAATCGCATTAACGCACGGCGTATGAGGCCAATCCTACACTATCCACTGACCGGGATCCAATCCCGCCAACCATCCATCCGACTACCCTAGCTATCAGGTTGATGACGAACCGCAGCCAACAAGGGACACCACATCCTCGACCTGCGCGCACAAAAGGAGCAACCCTGCTCAGATACCAAGCTGACACGACCCATCCCAATCCCCCGGGATTACCACGGGATGTGACGTACTCCCGTCTGACACGAAGTGTCAGACAAGGGATAACCCGACGCCATTGCCCCTACGGAAGCCAGAGTGCGCAAAGATCGATGGAGGAGGCATGCGATGTCCCGGTCCCCTACTGCAGTCGCATCCGAATCAACCTGAAGGGCATGAAAAACCAAAAGCTATGAGTGGACGAAAATAAACAAGTTCGTTAAAAACATTTTATAAGAAAACTATGCCCCTCAGTAAAAACGTATGCATGCATCAAAAACCGGTAATCAAACATTTATTAGAAATAACCATTAGGGCCTTAGCCCGGAAATCATCAATCAAATCCGGAAACCCATCATAACTCCATGTTCATCAAGTCTCATAAACCGGGCCACTGCGCCAACACGTTTCAAACGATCAGAAATCAACAATACTTCATAAAAAAATCTTAAACACGGGAACTCAATCCCAAAACTCATCAAAGCCAGTTCATCCGGGTCACTGCCCAAAACCAGTGAAAACTGTAATCACACACGTTTGCTGGATTAAGTGCGCCCGAGTCTTTAAACTCAAAACCATGCGCATAAACAAGCATTCCCGGGATATCAACGAGTCTTTAAACTCAAAACATAGTAAATAGGCCTCGGGGGTATCACGAAAACCGAGTCTTTAAACTCACGAGTCTTTAAACTCAATCCGGGTCTTTAAATCCAATTTTCCGGGCCCACCCCCGTCATCAGTTAACCGAATCTTTAAACTCAAAATGTGCTCCAGCAATGGCACCCGGGTCTTTAAACCCGAACTATTTCTATAAGACACAATCAATCAGGATCCCTCACGATCCGTTTTCCGAAATGCATCCCGAAATCACAAATATATCACTTAATACTGTCTCATAAAATCGTATCCAACCATAATTATGGAAATTAATACAAATCCAGAAAATCTCGATTTACGCGCATATCCGTAAATCGCCTCGAAATGCGTGAAATCATATAAATCCACCGACATCCAAAATAAATCATATAATCACAATTATAAAAATCATGAAACAGTTATGCATGCATAGAATTTATAAAAATCAAATGTCCACTCACAGACAGTTTAACCGAGCACCTCGATACGCGTGCCACCGGCCTCCCCGGGCCTCGTCACTAACACCGGGACTCTCGAACCTGTTCATATCACATTAGAGGGTTACTAACCTCCCCAATAACACCCTATTCAAGCCCCGACTTAAAACCTTCGGACATCCCGAACAACATCCGAACGAGATCCGAATGACACGGAACCAACGCTAAAATGTTCGTTATAGTGTATAGGACAAAATTCGTGACAACCCGCGCGACAACCCGGTTCAATCCCTGCGAATATCCACTTAATTCCTTCCATTAAACTCTCAGATAGCATAGTAATGGACCTAATTTAAGTTCTGTTTTACTCATTCACATCGACATGGCCTAAAGCCAGCACGATCAAATACAGGTCCTAGTCGGGTCCAAAGTTCCCATTCATTCCACAGTCTCAGTTTCTCTCAATTAATCAGTTGGGAAGCTCCGTATGCTCATTATAAGGATGATTACACAGATAATTTCACGAGAACTAACCTCAATCATCACGACTCCAAGCTTGGATTTTCCGGCCATCCACCACGTCTGTGCACGGCTCCAGGAGCCTCGAAAATGGCCCCATTTGGTCTGGATCGACTTGTGAAGGTTCCAGGAAGCTCAATCAATCTTCAATTAGTCATGGGCTGGCCTAAAACCGGAAGTTCGAATTTGAATTTCACCCAGTACCCGCTCGGGTTTTCAGAGCACTCATTCACCGTTTTCCTCTCACTTTCTTCCTCTCTCCATCTCATAATACTCCTCTCATCCCCTTAACTCTCTTCCCGCTTACAAAGCACTCAGTTTTGGCCTTGGGACGGCTGATTGAGTGTGGGGAACAGTCCTCTGTTCCAACCCGCACCAGAGACACCAGCCATGCCCGTGCACGCTCCTCCTGCAGCCAATGCCTCCCACTTACACACCCATTATCAATTGAATACACTTTAGCCCATAATCCGTTCCAATATCAAGCATAAACAATTCACTCGTGCACTGATCGTGATTCCCAAATACGGATGCAACGGTAACCGTTCAAACAATACCCTGTGAAATTACATTTCTGCCCTTGTGCAGAAAATTACCAAAATGCCCCTCATGCAACTAGGCCCGTAACTCGGTCATCCGGACTCCGATTGATGCGTGCCGCCTGTCCACAGACTCAGGGCATCGAGACCTCCCTAACGGTCCTTGGTCCTCGGCCATCGGACCTCCCGATCAAAAAGTCAACATTTTCCCTTATTTCGCCAAAATTACGGAAATGCCCCTGGACTTCCGAACGTCATAACTTCCACCACGAACGTTGGAATCGAACGTGCCGCCTGTCTATTAACTCGTGACGTCCCAAACTACGTCACGGTCATTGGTCAAAGTCCATTTGACCGTCCGAACTAAAAGTCAACGTTTCGCCCACGACCAGGGGCAAAACGGTCATTTTGCACCGTTCGTCCGAGTTCGCCCAACTAATCACCGATTACCTCTGCTAATCATGATTAGTCCGTAATCTAATCCCGAATTCCGGGACGGGTCGTTACACTGTATGTTTAGAAATTACCTTAGGTGGTGAAACTCTCCGCTCTCCTTGGAAAGTCACCTCCTGTAGACCTAGACCCCGCAAGGTCACTAGCTTACTGCAACAGTCAATAACAGAACAATGATCCGTCAGCTAGTCCATCTCGAGTATGACGCCGAAATCATGCAAGTCCATGATAATCAAATCAGCAGTCATCTCCACATCTCCTACTTTCACTAAACAATCCTTCATCACTTAGTTCACGATGTAAATAACCCCCATCGGTGTACTAACACCCATCTCACTCTTTAGTGCCGACACCTGCCAAATGAATGAATGTCTAGCTCTGGGGTCCATCAAAACACGAACATCAATATCAAAAATAGTACGTGTACTAGTAACAATACCTGCAACTACCCTAGCCTGGTGCTGGGTCACTGTATAAACTCTAGCTATTGATTCTGTCTACCGACCACGTCCTCGTCCTCTGACTCCACCATAGCCTTTGCTACTTGTGGCATCCGAAGTCGTCGCTGCATTCAGCTTGGGTGTTACTGAGCTCTATCGAGCCCCATTGCCACCAACCAAAATCAATGGACACTCCTTGGAAAAATGTCCAAACTCTCCACACGAGAAGCAAGACAACCCTCTCGGCCCTAAAGAGCCCACAGAAGTACCATTAGTTATCGTATGCTATGGCATGTAGCTAGATCCCGCTCCTGATCTCCGAGGACTCCCAAATCTGCCAAACCGTCCTTGCATAGGAAATGATGATCTCCCACCATAATGTCCTCCCTTCGAGCCCCTGTGGCTTGATGGTCCAAGATACAGACGATCCCTACGTCGTCCCTCACTGGAAGTGTGCTGCTGCGCCGATAAACTGACCTCTACTCGCACTGATGTGCCAGTCAGATCTTTTAGGGTGGTGTACGTCCCCCAGTAAATATAGCACGGATATCTCCCCTGAGTCCCTGCTCGAAGCGATGACACTTATCTGCTTTGGTCCTCACAAAAGCGAAGCAAATCGAGACAGCATCAAGAAACTCTGCTTATACTCCGTCAAAGTTCACCTCCCCAGCTGGAGCTGTAGAAACTCAATCTCACGAGCATCCCTAAATGATCGTGGATAATACTGGTCCAGGAACCTCTCCCTGAATTCATTCCAGGTTATGGTGCTGGCACTCTAGCCCATCATTTCTAGTGCGTACCACCACTTGTAAGCACCGCCATCAAGCAGAAAAGTAGCCAACAGTCACCTCTCCTCAGGAGAACAATGCATCACAGCAAAGATCCATTCCCATCTAGTAATCCATTGCTACGCCTCCTCGGGGTCTGCTCCCCCACTGAAAGTCGTAGCTCCAAACCGTTGGGCTCGCTCAATACTTGCGCTCTTCATTTCTCTCGCTATCTCTTCTTCAGTCCGTACACGAGGGTCGCATCTCGGAGGCATGAACAATTGTTAGGTGGCATAGATTAGTTATGACATTTAAAGTTTTTACAATACGTTATCCTAGTGCTCTATTCTGATACCATGCTAACAGGAACCATCCCAATCCCCTTGGGACCACCCGGGGATATGCCCTGCTCCCGTTTGACATTCACCCTTAACGTACTTTAGAATTAACAAAGTTAAACATATAAGAGGTGGGTTCTACATTGTCAGGCCAAGGATAATACATAACCAAAAGCGAGAACAAATGTCAAATTACAAAACAGTTCTCAACCTACCCAAAATGGATTTTCAGGTGCGCAACGATAACAAACTATGCCTCGGCCACTGGATCTGCCTCTACCTTGGTGTCACACCCTAGAGGGGTCAAGAAAACAAAGAAAGTGTGAGTGGGTCGAAAATAAAGAATATTTCAAAACCATTTACAATAAAAAGTCAAATACTGTTTTACCCCTCTGATTTCAAACTTGCATGCATTTAAGTCAAACATAGATAATCATAACTGAATCGTAAATCCCATAATCACATATAGTGGAATATATATATATATATATCCATCAAAATAGTGCACCATATACCCCAACCTCGACATCCTAGATGTCTGACGTCCCGGACGTCCGCTAAAGTCACGGTCCTAAGGCCACGTGTGCCGCTCGGGTCTTAATCTGAGCCCTCCCCCGAACCCAGTCCGGGGTATGCCATCCCAGATATGTAAAGAAATCCTAATCCTGACCCTCGCTACGGTTTCTTCCGTAGAGCGAACCCTCTCAAGAAATGCGACGTGACTACTCTAGGGTACCAAATATCTGGAGGAGACTATAATACAAAGGGTTGGTATGTACAGTGCAATAGTATGAATCAATGAAATCCCTGTTTTACTCCGAAAACCAAAAAATACAATATCCAAACGGGTCTCATGCGCAAAACCATGTAATAAGTATAGTGCATCCATAAACAATACCCAAAGTTATACAAACCCACTCATATAGTAATCTACCAAAAACAATTATGCATGCAATCCATTTAGAAATCAAAAGCCCACTCACTGACAGTCCTCGTTGCACAATCGAACAACCTAAACCTGTCCTGAAGCTAAATCATAGTCTTCGGGCCTGTCCAAACATAGTCAAAGGTCATTAAAGGACTCTACAAGCTCATACCTAAAACCTGTGAACAGTCCCAGCCTAGGAACGCCTCCCAAACAAGCTTTTCGAGGCTTTAAACCCCAATTTGACATAACAAACGATCTATGATCGACCGAAATCACCACCATTGGATCTAGATCGTCAAAACCTTTAAAAAGACACTGGTCCCACCTCAAAATTCGAGCCCACGTGTGGATTAAAGTCAAAGGCAACACTAACCAAAAGCTCAAAACTAATTTCAGCAAAAAGTCAACGTCGACGTCAGCAAAAGTCAACACTGGCATCACTGTTGACATCACCCTAATGCCATCTGATAGCTGTCAGGTCTGACACCTACTAGACTTGACAGGTGCCACATGTTAGCATCCGGTTGGTTCACCTCACTGACATGTCAATGGCATGTGGCAGCCTCTAATTGGGCCACATCACTGACATGTCAGTGCTAACTAGGCACTGACCTATAACATGTGTCGACTTCCTATTGGGCCACTTGGCCTGACATTCTGAAAGATGATGACATCACCCTACTGACATCATCGTCTTCAACCTCTCGCTGGATCCCTATAACGGGTCACCCAGACTCACGGCCCAACCCGGTCCTATCTTCCCCATTTCTAACCCGTTTTCGATCCCGTTTGATCCAACATGATCGTCTGGGTCCCTAGAGAAGATCAATGGGTTTAAAAACACGAAAAATCAATTAGAAATTTACCTTTAATCGATGCACAATAACGTCGATCCTCTAAACTGGCTTCCTATTGATCCTGGCCATCTCAGTCCCTAAAATCAACACCCCACGAGTTCGCACTGGTCCTCCGTCATGGGTCCTTGCCGTGCTCATCCGTCCCTATCTGTTCCTCTGGTCTCTCTCACTCTCAATCACTCGTCCAACAATTAAGATGATGGAGAAATAGAAGGGTAAGGTGACGTTATGTGTTTGAGTATTTAGGTTTGGGAGGTTTCAAGTTACACAGAGAACAAAGGAGAGGACTAGATGCATGAATCCAAAAGTAGATCCAATTGCATGGGAGGATGGGCCAATGGGATGGTTGTCACTTGTCACTCATCCATTGGTCCCACCAGATATTTTGGTCCAATCAGATAAAGACAACTGTACATTGGCTTTAGTTTATGTGAATAGTGTCAATTTATTTCCTTGACCCATAACTTTCCCGTCGAACATTTGAATTTGATGTGCCGCCTGTCTACTTACTCGTGACATTCCGATCTATGTAACGGTCCTCGGTTAAAGTCCAAAAACTGGCACCGGTTAAAAGACAACAATTCTCCCTTTCTATGGGCAAAACAGTCATTTTACAAGGAAATTCCAACTTTACCAATTCATAAAAGTTCGGATTGTTACAGTCACCAGGTGTCCTAATTGTAGTCTAGGAAGTATCTTTTTGTCCACGATCTACCGAAAAATTTTTATCCCTTTACTTGGCTAAATAAGACTCCAAATTTTAGATGGAATAGGTTCGCTTATCAATACCCGCTTTGTGACAACTGAAAATTCTATGTTTAAAAGGATAAATCATCATATATTCTTCCTAATTTTTTACTTTGAAAAACATCCTAAGGATCCAAGAAAGGGACTTTTACCTATCACCTTTCTTGTCATTCAAGAAACTTGAAAATTTTTCCTATTTTGGTCTTGTTGCCTATCGAGCTTTGAAACAGCTGTCTATTCTGTTTTCTGAGGGGATTTCTTCCATAATCATTCCCTAAAATATTGGGAATCATCTCTTATTTAAAGGCGTCACAAAGGCACGGCCTAGGGCTTCTTTTCGGTTCTAACTTATGCCCTAACCACATAGACTTATTTCTAGTTTTTTAGACTCTGTTATTTTTGGATTTTGTTCTTAATTTTGGACGTGGAGCTAAGGAGAAGGAGGTATTTCTGTGTTTACTACTTGCATCATTGTCCTCGTGGATTTTTATTTGAAACTTTACTCACTTAAAATTTAATACAATTCAATTTCATTATGCTTTCGTTTATCATTACGTGTGGGTAGTTTTTAATTGAATTAGGGCTGCTTGAAGCCCTGACCATAAAAGTCGAATGATGTGCTCAGTTATGAATTTACATTATTATGAATGTTCTGGATGAGATTGTAATTACCATGTTTATGTAATTGATTGTTTTTCAGTGGTTATTTGACTCAATGAATTATTGGTAAATCATCGCATGCTGATTAATCATCATAGTGTAAGGTAAATGATTCCATGTTGATTGATCACCATCGTGTAATTGTTAGAAACGAAGGTAGTGCCTTAGATCTTACTTGTAATCCAATCCATGACCCTTTAGGCTCACAAGTCACACTTCTAGGGATAGTGTAATATCATTAAATTCGTCTCGTTCTTCACACGTTTAATTGTTAAAATTGAATAAATATCCTAAGGTGCACATCATGTCTAGGATATGCTAAGGAGGAATAACATGTGTAGGGTGACTCAACATCAGGGCCCTGGATTCATACATTCATTGGTAGCATAATCTTGGAAACACAATAGAGACTCAATTGCTTAGTGGTCGATAGTTTGCCTTAGCTTACTTAGTTAATTAATCAACAAATGTGAACACTTCCTTGCTGTTTTTACTATCTTCCTATTCAAATATTTGCTTTCCCATTCAAGTCAAGCATAATCAAAACCCCCCATTTTTTTGTGTTCGTTAGTGCTTGTTTTGAGTCTTGAGTCTTTGATATTGACATTATTTTGAGTCTTCGATCGAGTTAAAAGTCTAAGTTAGGTGTCACGTCCGTTGTAGAAGTCCATGTGGAATCGACCTTTGCTTAATGCTTTATTATTTTCTATGTCGTTGCACGCTTGCAAAGTTTATAACTAGGATTGAATAGGTTTCATATGTTTGTGCTTGTTTAATACCTATCTATTTTTTGGCACCCTTGTCGGGTACTTTTCCCTTAATGATGTCCATGTTCTTTGGATTACTTGACTTAATCTTTTTGTCCTTGTTAGTGGAAGGATCTGTTCATGGTTTAAGTTTAGGTTCAAACTCACCTTCTCATATCACCTTAAGTCCTTCTTCTCAAGCCTCTTCAATCCACAGCTGACCAACTCCCAACCCCCACAAGGCCAATCCGAGCGACTGAGCCTTAATCCCACCATCAGCCCCACAGCTTCTCAAGGATTATACTGTCCCACTTATCTCGGAAGATTAGTTTCCCATAATCTTTCCAAGTCCACTACGGCTAACTTTAAGCTAAAGTCAAGCACCATTCACTTGATGCCTACCTTCCATGGTCTTTTAAGAGAGACCTGCACTTAGATATCAAGGAGTTGGTGCAAGTATGATCCACACTTCATATTCATGGCATGATGGAAGCTAAAATTCGCCTTCGGCTTTTCCCCTTTAGTTTCAAGGACCGTGTCAAGGAATGGTTCCGCTCCTTAGCACTGGCTTCTATTCATACATCGTGGGACTTGTCATCCAAGTTACTTACACAGTACTACGCCATCATGAAGGTGAATGAGTTCAAGGCTAAGATCACGGCGTCAAGGGTATGACGAGCCTTCCTATGAGTATTAGGAGAGGTTTAACAAGATGTATTAGGAATCCCCACACCACAACATAGATGATCATCATCTCAAGCTCTACTTCTATGGTGGTTTGACATTCGGTGATAGAACGATTGTCAACTCACAGTCCCAAGGTATCTTAGAAGGCACTACTGTGGATGCAAGGACAACATTCAAAAATATTTCCCAAGGTGAAAAACAATTCAGTTATAGGGGCCATGCCTCTATGCCTACTCATGGAGCTCATTCTCATGGCAAGGAAGATGCCATTTCTTAGCCCACAGACATGGTCAAGAAGCTTTACAATGAGAGGGAGAAGAATGTGCAAGTCTGTGAGGTATGCTCAGCTCAAGGGTACACTTCACAAGAATGTCCATCCATGGAGGAGGCTAAGTTTTCAGGAGGATTTAACAATTTCCAAGGGCTCCAGAATGACCCTCACTCTAACATTTAAAATTTGGGGTAGAGGAACCATCCTAACTTCTGATGGAGCAATCCCAATGCTATCCAGAATCCACAATCAAATCCAGACTGGGATTCTCACAACACTTGGCTGCACAAGTTGAGAACTGTGGCACCTCACAACAACATGGCAGTGGTACCATGCCCTTATAAGACCTCATTCAGAGCCTGGCTCAGACCATTCAAGATCAGATGGCCAACACTAAAACTTACATGGCCAAGACCGACATGACCCTTACAAGCTTGGAAACTCAAATTGGGCAACTTGAATCTCAAATGCAACATCGAAACCTAGGCAAGTTTCCAAGCTAAACTACAGTCAACTCCAGGGGACAGCAGCACCCTACAGCTAAAGCTATCATCTTGAGGAGTGGGAACAGCCTATATGACTTTATCCAACAAAAATACCTTTATAAGGAACCCGAAAATGCACCCGAGAACACGGTCCAATTGTAAGGTCCTAGAGCACCCATCGAGGCACCACCATTGCTTCCCCGCCATTTGACTGTTCCTGGACCTTCATTACACCTGTTCACACTTACACCCCGGTATATGCTACCAGGACATGACTTGTACACCACAGGGCTGGCCCAAGACACTTCAGCATTAGGCGCAAGGCCGGCCCAAGGCATGCTAATGGCTCAGCCCGAGCACTTGGTTCGAGCACCAGTACCTACACCTGTGGGATTCAAGTCTTCAACATCCTTAGCACCCACTGATTCTGCAATGTCAAGTGCACCTAGTGCCCTTATTTACGCCTTAGTCCCGCCAAGTCTTAACGACAATGGCCTTCGACTTTCTAACTTTAGGTCTCGTACTTTAAAATCTAAAAAGTCTAAATATATGTATGTTTATTTAGATCCTAATGTTCCTACATTTTTTTCTTGCAGGTTTCAGAACCGGAACGAGAAGAATGTGGAGCTCAATGAGGAAATCCTCAAGATGCTCAAAAAGCTCCATATCACTTTGTCGTTTGACAAGCTCCTCAAGCATATGCTCGCCGTGTTTGTCAAAGTACTTAAGGATTTAGTAGCTGGGAAGTGAAGCTACGACAACAACTATATCATTGATCTCCCAAAACCATGTTTAAATGCACAGCTCAGTAGAGCCAATGACCCGGGGACCCATCATTACCTTTTGTCATCAATTCTAGATGGTTCAATAATTGGTTGTGTGTCATAGGGGCCTTGTCAATATCATGCCCTTCCACGTATACAAGTAACTAAACCTTGAGGCACTGAAACCAACACTCCTTTGTGTCTGACTAGAAAATGTCGTGGTTACTCATCTCATGGGAGTACTCGAGGATGTCCTTGGTCAAATTGGGGACAGTTATATTTTAGTAGACTTTTACATCTTCAAGATGGACCTGGTAAACCAGAATGATGAGCCTCCCTTGATCTTTGAGAGAACCTTGCTAGCCACAACTAACTGTATGATTGATGTAAGAAACGGGAAAGTGTCCATTAAAGTGTTGGACAAAACACAGACTTTCTCCATTCATGAAGATGTCCAATACCGAGCCGAGCCTATCCAGGACTTCCCACTTAACATAATGGACACCGAATTCCCTCAAACCTTGGAAAACACATACTTTGATGATGATTTGGGCATAGCCCTTACACAATCTACTCCACCAGAGACCTTACAGGATGAAGATGTTGTTAAGGACCCCAAATCTCTCATTGTTGTGTGTTATGCTTCTTGGAAACAACCGATCAAGAAACTGCTCCATTTAGATGACAAGACTCTACCCTTCATCATGAGACCCTAAATCTCGAGCTTATGCCCTTGCCCAACCACATCAAGTATGTCTACTTGGGAGGTAATTAAACTCGACAAGTTATTATTGCATCAAACTTAAGTTCGATAAAAGAAAAAGGCTTTCGTGTAGGTTTTAAGGAAACATAAAACAGCCCTTGGGTTGTATCATTGTAGACATTAAAGGCATAAGTCTATTCGAGTGCATACACCAGATCCTACTTGAAGGTGAGGCCAAATCGTCTTAGGAAGCAGCCAACTCAACCCGCCTATGAAAAAGGATGTCAAGAAGGAAGTACTCAATTTTCTTGATGTGGGGATAATCTACTCTATCTCTGACTCCAAATGGGTGTGCCCTATTCAAGTTGTATCTAAGAAAAGTTGGATCATGGTTGTGAAGAATGAAAGGGCTGAGCTCATGCCACAAAGAGTGCAAATAAGTTGGAAGGTGTGCATTGACTACCGAAGGCTGAACATTACATCCCGCAAGGGCCACTTCACCTTACCCTTCATCGATCAAATGTTCGAAAGGTTGGATGGAAACTCTCACTACTGATTCGTTGATGGAAAATAAGGCTACAACCAGATTATCATCGTCTCAAGGATAAAGAGAAAATGAACATTCATATGTCCATACAGTACGTTTGCTTATTGCCAAATGTCCTTTTAGTTTATGTAATGTTCCTGATACTTTTCAAAGATGCATGATGAGCATCTTCTCTGACATGGTTGAGGATATCATTGAAGTGTTCTTGGATGAATTCTTGGTATTTGGGCATTTGACCTTTGTTTGGCAAACTTGACCCATGTACTTGAAAGGTGCCAAGAGTACAATTGATTCTCAATTTTTAAAAGTGACACTTCATGGTACAGTAGGGCATTTTCCTCCTAAATGTGATATATAGTCAGAGTATAGCAGTTGACAAGGCCAAGTTAGACATTGTGGAAAGGTTTCCCTGCCGAAAAACCTTGAAAGATGTGAGATCCTTTCTAGAACACGCTGGTTTTTACTGTCACTTCATCGAGGACTTCTTGAAGATCACTAGACCATTGGGTTCTATATTAGCCAAGGATACAGTGTATGGCTTCAATAAGGACTGTGACGACTCAACTCCCTTAACATGATATTGTCCGTTTTGGGACAAGCCCTCACGGTTTTTTTTTTTTTTGGAAGTAACATGCAATATCCCAATGGGTCACCCATCTTAGGATTGCTCTAGCCCAATATCTATTAACTTTAGAGCTCCAACCAAACTCAAAGCTAGTGAGCTCCCAAAAGGCCTCTTACTAGATAGATGTGTGCCCACAAATATAAGGTACTTCACATTCCCCTCCTTGAGTGATGTGAGATTGCTCTTCGGTCTTACTTCCCAATCTCACAGGTCTTACAATCCACCCACCGTGGGGCTCAGCGTCCTCGGTAGCACACTTTTCGTCAGGGTCCATCTCTGATACCATTCTATCAAGACCCGACTCCCCTAGTACAATATTGTCCACTTTAGGCCAAGCCTTCACGATTTTGTTTCTGGAAACACACACGTAACCTCCTAGTAGATCACCCATCTTGGGATAGCTCTAGTCTAATCTCGCTCAAATGTGGAGTTCCAACCAAACCTAAAGCTAATGAGCTCCCAAAAGGCCTCGTGCTAGATAGATATGTACTCACAAATTTAAGGTACTTCACATTTTCCCTCCCCGAGCAATTTGGGGATGCTCACCAGTCTTGTTCCGAAGACCTCTTTTAGCTAATTTGAAAAGACCGTTATGAAGGTCTCCATCTCCCAAGTACGTCAACAAGCGGCATGTCGAAAATGGAGTTCGGATGGTTTTTATTTGGGTCTAAACTGTGTAGGGGTATTTTGGCCAATTAATAGGGTATTTTAGTAATTTTCCTTATGCGATCTTTTTGTGGATGAATTGGGTAGTGAAAAGTGTCACTTATCACTCATGGAATTGTGCACTGACTTGGATGGTTTGAGTTTTTGGTTGAGCTTTGTGTGCTTGATGAGACTCCCTCGAAAAGAGTCGAACGGAGCTTTTCGAAGAAGGAGGGAACTTCCTCGACCAATGAAGAAAAGAAAATCCAAGAAGAACCGAGAAGGAAAGAAGAGAGAAGAGGGAAGGGGGAAGAAAATGAGGAGATTTAGGAGAAGATGAAGCAAACAGAAGAAAGTAGAGGGATGTATTGAACCCGGGCACTGAGGAAAAAAAGAAATGGTGAACCTGCGAAGGTAGTTCTGGTTTTCAGTTTCACAACCTTACTTTCGACTTAGAAGCTTGGAAACAAGGTTGGTATTGTTCTTTTGGAGTCCATGCAGTTTTAACAAGGCCTTTAGCTCCCGAGTTGAAAGTTGAAAGTGCCCTGAACCGAAGAACAAACCTTTGGCCGAAGTGGTAGTTATGGTTCCTTCTTTATTAATCTTTTTTTAAGATCATAGATCCATTTGTTAGGTGATTTAGAAGGTAGTGTTTGAAAAAGGAATGAAAACGAGAAAGAAACCTTGATTTTAGGACGAGTTCAGATCGGCAGGTCAGACGACCCGAATACCAGAGAAACGGGTGAAGAATGAGCTGAACAGTACCTACGCATGAAGCCCACGCGCAGAGAAGAAACAGGGTGCGTGCTAGCCTACCTCGAAATGCGGGCAACATGAAAGTTCATGTTCTCGATGATACGAGTCCAACGGTACTATTTTCAAGGCGATCAGTTACAGTCTCAAGATAGTTTTGATTGTCCAAATTTTATGTTTCGTTTTAAAAATCGTTTAAAATCCCGTGAAAATTGTGAGATTGAAATAGAAGATATCTAGGATGGTTAGTGACCTTTGGATGTGATTTATGACAAGTTCTGTGATTCCCAGAAACTACGAAAATGCATGCAAAGCGGGATTCTACTATATGGATGGTGTGTGAGTGGAATTTCTCTTCCCTAAACTATTATGCATGCATATTTACATGATGTAAATGTGTTTCTATGTGATTTTGATTATATTTGATTGATTGGGATTTTATATGGATTTTTGGTGATTTTATAATTACATATTAGTTTATTGCACGTTTTCTAAGATTTTTCGTAAATTCCATTTTTGGATTCCGATTCGATTGCAGTTTTGGATTTAGTACGATTTATGACTTGAAACATCTTAATGTTGGATTTTTTAGTTTTTGGTATGATTTCCAGTTTATTTTAAGGAAGTAATTTGATGGCTCGTTTTATAAGGTTTTTTTAAGTATATGTTCCCGGGTTTTGTTTTAATTATAGATTTGGGATAAAAAAGGTTTGTGCTATGAAATAAGGTGATCTTGGAGCATCAATGATTTTCTTATGATTTCCGAATGATTTTTGCAGAAAATATTATTTATGCACAATTTACGAGGCATGGTGTAAAGTTTAGTTTTGGGCTTAGGCCCGGGTTTCCAAAAAGGGCTTTTGATTATGAACATGATAGGTTTTACAAGTATATGATTTCTCGGTATTGGTGGTGTGAAAATTTGTGAGTTGTGACCTGTTTTGATGTGTGTAATGTTGTGATGGTTGTGGATAACCCTCCTCGAGATGTGTGTTGATTGGTTAGTGGTCTCAGATGTCGAGCATGAGGCTCCAGTTCCCGAGTATGTATGTGGTGTTCCTACTGGTAGTGCAGTTAATGCAATGGTTGTTTTTGTGCATCGAGGATAGGTTGGATATAGCTGGATTGTGTGTTATGTATACCATGATTCATGATGTATGATGTGTATTCTAGTTACGCTAATTGGTTGGTTAGTCTTAAACGTCGAGCTGGGCTCCGAATCCTGAGGATAGTATTGTGTATGATTGTGATTATGTTACCTGATATGATTTAATGTTGATATGTCTCTGATATTCTGATGAGTAATCTCATACGTCGAGCAGGGCTCTGTATCTTGACACTAGTGTGTGATGGCGACTCAGACGTCGAGTTAGGCTCTATATCTTGAGTTGGTTTTCACTTGGACGTTGAGCTGGGTTTTGTATGCCGAGTGAGTGATGTGATTACCAGTAGTGGTTATGGATTGACTGTCTATGGATTTATGTGATGAGGGACTTGGACTGGGTATATGTGGTTATGTTGTTTGGATTGATGTTTCCCAATGGATTGGGTTGTTGCTATTGACTATTATATGTGTTATTGGTGCTTTTGACAATTTAATGCTACTATTGGTTGCTAAGCGTATTTACACATATTTCGAGATTATAAACTGTGTTTTGATTTAATTAAAGTGAAATGGTTTTCGTATACATGCATGGTTTTGGAAAATGGAGGGTAAATGATGGATGCTTCAAATCATGTTATTAAAATATATTTTTTATCCACTCACATGTGTTCTTGGTTTTGTAACCCTTCAGGGGCGTTGCACGGGAATCGATGCTCACGAGGGGGAGGCATGAACTAGCAAGACTTACGTGTACCCCTCGTCTGACAAGTTCAAGTGTAATGTTGGCACTTTTGGTTACTTATCAGATGGGAGCAGAGCCCGCGTACGCTGTATGGGATGTTTTTTGGGTCGGATCTTGTCAACGTGGTATAAGAGCTAAGGTTCTTAATTGTGTTGTTGATTTCATACCCCCGAGATGCGAGCCCCTTGCTCGGAAAGTTAAATGATATTGACCATTTTTCCCTTGGAAGTCAAATAGTTGACTTTTGACCAAAAGTTAAAGTATTGATTTTTTGACCAAAAGTTAAAGTATTGACTTTTTGACCAAAAATTAAACTATTGACTTTTTGACCAAAAGTTAAAGTATTGACTTTTTTACTGGAACCTTGGGATGTGATTTATGATAAGTTCTAAGATTCCCGAAAATTACGAAAATGCATGCAAACTAGGATTCGACTATACGGATGGTGTGTGAGTGGACTTTCTTTTCCCTAAACTATTATTCATGCATACTTACATGATTTAAATGTGTTTTATGTGATTTTGATGATATTGGATTGATTAGGATTTTATTTCGGTTATTTTATAATTAATTATTATTTTATTGCATGTTTTCTAAGATTTTTTGTAAATTTTGGTTTTTGAATCCAATTCGATTGTGGTTATGGATTGAGTAGAACATATGACTTGGAAATATTATAAAGTTTGATTTTGTTGGTTTTTGGTATGATTTCTAGTTGATTTTACAGAAGTTATTTGGTGGCTTGTTTTACGAGGTTAGTGGTCTCAGACGTTGAACTTGCGGCTCCAGTTCCCAAGTGTGTATGTGGTGTGCCTACCGGCAGTTCAGTTTGCAATGAATATTGTTGTGCATCGAGAATGAGTTTAATATGGCTGGATTGTGTGTTATGGATACGATGATTCATGATGTATTATGTGTATTGTGATTTTTCCGATTGGTTGGTTAGTCTCAAACGTCTAGGTGGGCTCCGAATCCTGAGGCTAGTATTGTGTATGATTCTGATTATGATTCCTGATGTGATATCATGTTGATATGTCTCTTGTATTCTGATAAGTAGTCTCAGGTGTCGAGCATGGCTCTGTATCCTGAGACTAGTGTGTGATGGCGACACAGACATCAAGCTAGGCTCTGTATCTTGAGTCGGTTTTCACTCGAACGTCAAGCTGGGCTCTGTATCCTGAGTGAGTAATGTGGTTACCAATAGTGGTTATGGATTGACTGTGGATCGATTTATGTGATGATGGACTTGGAATGGGTATATGTGGTTATGTCTGTTTGCTTGATGTTTCTGGCAAGGATGAAAATATCGATATCGACGGATACATCGCTAGTCGAATTTACGGATATCTCGCCCCAAATATTGATATCGATATCGATATCGTTACGGTCAACAAAAATGATGGAAATTAGGTCCAAATGATGGAAATTTGGAATGAAATTTTGGGAAAAACTTAAGTACCTAATAATGGTTATATATGACTAATAAAAACTATAAAATGACTTTGATATAATAATTATATGATGAATCATATTATTGAATATAAGTCTGTCGATAACTAACAGTATAAAATCTTAAAGATAAACTTAAATTAAAACATAATTCTATTGATAATATTGCACACCAAATACTTTACACATGGAATTTCATCAAAAACAAGTAGAGTGTCTACCATCTTGAAAATTAAATTGGTCTTCATCTACCAAGACACAAAAGTTTTGCCAAGTGATGCTACTTGACCAAAAGGAAATGTATTGTTGGACATAGTATTCGTATATCTCCTTTGAATGGCCTACTTTTCCTCCATAGATAGGGTAATTCAGATTTACCCAACTAACTTCTCCATAATCATCCATAATCTTCATTGAGATGAGGATCTTCATAGCTTTCATAACCATGTGGCATTTGAGGGAGATGGCTGTCTAACTGGTGGTAACCATATGGACCATAAGCATATGGATCATTTGAGTTGTTACTAGGATCGGTGCCTAAACTCATTGACTCAAAACTAATTGCCATGGAATCCTCAGAAGATGGGTTTTCATAACCTTCATATATGTTGCATGTCCGAGTGTAATCTTTCCCAACACCACCGATTCTTACTCCTTCTCTACAACCATGATCACAATCTTGGGTGACATGAGTGAAATCCGCCTCTCCAGTAAATGGGCTCAAAGGTGCATATTTTTCTGTTACATGTTCATTTTCCCCGTCATCATCCCCTTCGTCATCCTTGTCTTCATCGTTTGTCTCAACATCATCTCCTCCTCCATCATTATCATCATCATCATCATCATCATCATCATCATCATCTAGAGATTTATTTTGATGAAGTCTCTTACTAGTAGCATCAGCTCGCAAGTCAGGTCTAGCGGTAGAACCAAGCATTGATCTCTCCCATGAAGACATCTCCCGCTCACTTCCTACGTCCTCACTCCCCACTTCTTCAGATAGCACTCTATCGACATTAACACTATGTTCACTAGCAAGATGGGCTACTCGAGGGTCAGGCCTTCCACTATCATCATCCAAGTGAGCTGGCATAATCCATGCTTGAAGTGGATCAACCTCATTACCTTCCACCTGTTGACCAGTAATTTCCGAAAGGTCAACGTAGTCTTCTTCCGCAACTTTACCTGCTTCAGCTTCTTCATCTCTTAACTTGAGTTTCATGTTGTAATAACAGAAAACAAGTTGTTCTAACTTTGAATATCTGAGATGATTTCTTTGCTTTGTATAAATTAAAGCAAATGTACTCCAATTTCTCTCACATGCTGAAGATGATGGAGTTTGTGATAATATACGAACTGCAATTTGTTGCAAGACTGGAGAAGCTTGACCATATAGTTCCCACCACTCAGCTGTCAATATCAAGTTTAATGGAAGAGACATTATAAAGTGCTAATTCATACAATATCAAGTTAAATGCAAGCATATACCTGGGGGCATTTTCGTTTGTGATTGTACAGTCATAGGTAATCGAAATGTTTTCCGACCATCTCTAAAGTTGATCAACTACATTAAGAATTGTATTAATATCATGTCATAGATGTACATATTCCAAAATATCAAGGTTCATATATGGTAGTGAACTTACTTCTATTCCAAAATTTTGTAAACCCAATTGCTCATTTGGATTCTGTTTGAGGAATACTTGTTGAACTAATTGGACGAGGTAGGAGTCATGGCCAACACCTGCTTGATATTGATATCGGAGATTCAAGTAATAAGCTGCAAATCATGAATGAAATTTGCTTAGTAAACAATAATAA
Organism: Prinsepia uniflora; assembly: GCA_032719365.1. Taxonomy (NCBI): domain Eukaryota; kingdom Viridiplantae; phylum Streptophyta; class Magnoliopsida; order Rosales; family Rosaceae; genus Prinsepia; species Prinsepia uniflora. Next base: position 16,879,871 of record CM064870.1, read on the forward strand.
AATAAAATATTAACAAGTTCAATAAGATAGAAATATACCAGCGGCATGTAAGGGATGCACTAATACTTCTTCCCATCGCTCCTGTATGATTTTGAGGACCCACTTCTTTCCTTTAAGACGGGTTATCTTTTCTTTCATTCGATTGAACATATCATACAAGATTGGCATGGTTGGGACTACCTCTGTATCAACAATTCGAAGGATGCAGTATAAATGTTCATATATTGATTGCATCATCTCCAAGGACTCCCATAATCTTTGGTCGAGGATAGGAGCCTCAACCCTCTTGCCTTCCACTTTCCTACTCAATGGGCTACCATGCCATTGATCACTGGTAAACAATCTTCTAAGGCCAACCTTATGCTTAACTATACTGTTTATACAAATATAGTTGGTTGCAAACCTTGTTGCAAAAGGATGAACCAAGTCTCCTTGACAGAATTCATGCATCTGAGCTAGTAACTATAGATGATTATAAATGTAGTTAGTTACCTGCCTAGCATTTTTTATGATGAGCGCCATTGTCTCATTCTTCCTAATATTTTCAAATATTAGATATATACAATGGGCTTCACAAGGAGTCCAATAGATCGGATACGTCTCCATCAGTTCTTTTCCAGCCTTCTTAAAGTTCGACTCATTGCCAGTAACGATATGTACAACATTTTGTACTCCAACCTCCTGAACAACTTCCTTCAACAAATTTTGTATGTACAAATAGTCTTTATGGAATTTGTAAGAATCAACTAACTTGAGAAATACAGTTGAACCTTTACTATATACCATGAAGTTAGTTATGGATAACTTCGTTGGACCGGTCCAACCATCACACATTATGGTACATCCATAAGTTTCCCATTGTAGCTTTTGTTGCTCCACATACGTCGTCATATCTTCATACTCCATAGGAAGATATTTATTTTTCACTTCATATGGAGAAGGAGTGGACACGCCTTCACCTGCAAACCAAAACAAAAGTTAGCATTTAATGCTATTTCATAAGTTAAATAAAATATATATCATAAATAAATTTATTAAATACGTGCTCATTGGGCTTCAATAATCATATTCATAAAATGATGAGAGTTGGCTTTATTTGGAGCCACACCTTCATATATAAGTAATTTGCTTATGTATCGACCCAACTTCTCTTTCGTCCCTTTCCACATGGATTTTACAGTCTTCTGTTGACTTCGTGCGGTTTTGTAGAGCTTTGGTTCTGGAGCAATTGGAAATGGATCAAGCAAACTTTGCCGCATATGTAGAGAGGGTTGACGACTGATACTGCCTCCTTGAGCACCACGCATGGTACCAACTCCATAAGTGTCGACACTTCGCCGTACCTCATCCCTCGATGGATTTACAGGAAAGCGATATGCTACTCTCTCAAATCTATGCAAATCTGGTGGATAAGAGAATCCATCATCATCCTCTTCACCATCACTATCATTAATCTGAATGATCTATTGAGTGTCCAGTGGATCTCCTTTCAAGCAAGCTCGTATGCTCTCACCTATAATGACCTGTCAAGAATTCTGGGATTAGATTAGTGACTAATGAAGGATTAGTGACTTTAATCGGTGATTAGTTGAGCGAAATCGACCGAATGGTGTAAAATGACCGTTTTGCCCCTAGTCGTGGGTAAAATGTTGACTTTTATCCCGGGAGGTCCGATGGTCGAGGGCCGAGGACCGTTACGTAGATCAGGTCGATATGAATCCATAGACAGGCAGCACGCCAAAATCGGACGTCGAACGGAGAAGTTATGGTCACCTGAAGTTCATTTTGGATTATACACGCATTTCAAGGCAGGGGTTAGGTGGCAATATCTGATTGGGCAGATATTTAAATGAGACCCATGGATAAGTGACAAGTGTCACTCATCCCATTGGTCATCAACCCTAAAATGTGGATCTACACTGTGATTGGTCCACTTGGATTAAAAAATATATATATTTCCACCCACCTCTCATCCTAACCCTTCATCTCTACCTCCCCCACTCATCTCCACCGTCCACCTTTCTTCTTTCTCACCTGATCATCAGCAACCATCCTCTCTGTTCCCATTCTCAAACCTGAACACCCCATTCTCCATTTTTCCCCTAAGCAAACAAACACACCACCCCATCACCACTTCACACATGTGCTCGTATGGGAAACCTTGAATGAGAGACTGAGAGAGAGACTATGAGGCAAGGGACAGGACGGCCAGCCGCCATGGACGGCGGCGATAACCCAAGTAACCCGAACCCGTTTGTTTTCAAAAATTGAAAGTTGAGATTTGGGAATTTTTTGAGTTCCTTTCGATTCTATTGAGACCTAGGTATCAAGGCGACTTGGTGGGGATCGATTTCGATGGAAATAGGTGGCTAGAATGCCGGTAAACGGCGGAGGAAGTCGAGGCTTACTTTTTGATCTCGAGAAGTAAGCTTTTGAGGGTTTTTCTCGTGTTATGAAGTTATAGATCGATAGGGAATGTTATTAGGAACCGTTAGGAATGAAAATGGACAGAAATGGATAAAAAATGAGTGAGTAAAAGTACTGAATTGACCACGCCGGTCAGGTCCGGTTCAAAACCAGAGAACCCGGTCTATCGCAAGGTTATGGGTGATGAACAGTAGGCGTGTGGGCTTCACGCGCAGCCCCTTTGGCCGGCGCGTGGGGATGTATGAAGCATAATTTAGGAGTGGTTCCAACATGTGAAATCATCTATTCGATGTAACGAACATTTTGGGACTGGTTTCGTGTCGATCGGGTACCGTCTCGATATTATTCAGGACGTTCGAAGGTTTAGGATCGAGTTTAAAAATAGTTAAAAATTCATGAAAATTACTGGGCTTCAATGAGAGGTTAATGAAGTAGTTAGTAACCCTCTAGTATGATTTGGAAAGGTTTGGGAGTCCCGGTGACGGTGATTAGCCGGGGGAGACTTATGACACCTAAATCGAGGCGGCAATGTAGGACGGCCTATGAGTGGACCGTGATTTCTAAACTGTGATGCATGCATAAATGTTTTATATGTTTTATGGATATGATTATACGATGTTGATTTGGATATTAGTGATTTACATTATTTCACGTATTTCGAGGTGATTTACATATTTGCACGTAAATCGAGATTTACGGATTTGCACTGATTTTATGTGCTTATGGTTTCGAAAATGTTTTAATGAAATGGTTTTGGATTTGAAAAGGTAAACTCGAGCATGAGACCCATTTTTTTTGGAAATATTTGGACTCGAAGTCCATTAGTCACGTTATCGAGCTAGGGGCCCAATCGGTTCGTGAATTGATTTCAGATTTAAAAATATGGAATCGGGCACGGGACCTATTTGATTTACGAACTCTTGGACTTGAAGTCCATTTGATTTAACAAGGCATCGGGCGGGAGGGCCAGTTGATTTACGAATCGGGCTCGGGGCCCATTCGGTTTACGAAATCGAGTGTAAGGCCTAGTTAGTTTACGAGATCGAGCGTGAGGCCCAGTTGATTTATGAGTTCGGGCTTCGGGCCTAGTTATGGTTTACGATTGTGATTTCGGGTCGGGGACTCATAAATGGATTTCTAGTTCATGACGGTTTATGGGGACCGGGCATGAACCTTTGAAAGGTTTTGAGAATGATTTCAAATGGTTTTTCATATATCATCCTTATATGTTTATGGATTGTCTCCACCGGGGAGGGTCGTTGGCCTGGGTGGACCCCGGAGTAGTCACGGAGCACTAACTGAGTGGAGTCGCCCCCGTTGGGTACCTTACTCTTAGGAAGGCTATATGGATTATAACCCCCAGAGAGGGTCATTGATCTGCGGACATTGACCTAGGTGGACCCTGGGGAGACTTGGAATTTGAGACCCTGGGTAGCACGCGCGTAGCTTTAGATATCATGATAGGATTGGTTATATGATATATGATAAACATGATTTCTTGGATTTATGAAATTGTGTTTTGTGAATAATAAATGGATTTAGGTTAAGTTCCCACATATGTTTGTTATGATTATGGTTTTACGTAAATGGATTTGGGCAGGGGCCCGTGTGACTTGAATTTACGGAACTTAGGGCTGAGACCCTAAATATGGTTGTTTAAACATATGTGGTTTGATAAATGGTTTTTCTATGCATGCATGTTTTTTAGTGAAGGGCATAAAGGTCTTTTATGAAATATGTTTTTATGAACTCATTTATTTTAGTCCACTCAGAGTCTTTTCTGTTTTTCAATGCCCTTGAGGTTGATTACGGATGCAGACTGTAGCAGAGACCGAGATTTGACACTCCTCCACCGGATCCTGGTGCGCTCTAGTAGCCGGTCAGGCTGGAAGTTTAAATTTTGTCTGGTCTGACACTCCGTGTCAGACGGGATCATAAGACATCCCTTGTTAATCCCGGGGGGATTGGGATGGGTTGTGACATCACCAATCATATTCTAATTTTGTTTAGCAGGATCTTTATTTTTTATCCATGCTCTATCCTCATCCCTAGTAGCTTTAGGTACATCTTTACATTTTTGCACATTTTTTTTTTGGATCAAAACCTGCTAGATGAAACTTTAATCGCGTTATGCCTCCACTCTGGAACTGAAGTTTACAAAACGAACATATGACACCGTTTTTATTTCCAGGAATTGCGATGGCATATTTCCATGCTGGGTCAACTCGTCCAAGTCTTGGGCGACTTTCACTTGCACTTCCACTAGCCATATCACGAAATCTAAATTACATGGAAAATAATTAGACTTTAATAATGACAAATAATAATAATAAAAGAACAAAAGATAATAAATTAAAATAATAATAATACTTCTAAATTATAATCACGTTATTTAAATTTTTTCAATTAAAACTTATATTCCTAAATGAAAGCATATATTCCAAATTAAAATATATATTACCAAATATGTGAGTTAAGCCATTTTTTACATTAAACTTAAACATGTATTCTAAAATAAAACATATATTCTAAATTAAAACATGCTTTACCAAATATTGAATCCTAAGCCATATTTTATACTAAAACAGATAGTACTAAATATATTGAAGGGAATAATAAATTTGGAATTTTGACCAAAAAAAAAGATATTTAAGGCTTAACCTTTTTTTGGATTAAACAAGGTATTCTAAATTGAAATATAAATTCTAAATTAAAACATATATTCTAATTATGTGAGTTAAGCCTTTTTTTCACATTAAATATGTTTTCTAAATTAAATATATGTTGTGAACAAAATACAACATAAAAGGTTAAATAGGAAATTAAATATATGTATTCTAAATTCATAAATGTATTCTAAATTAAATATATTCTATATATTATGTTCTATATTAAAATATATATTCTAAAATACAACATAAATTACTAAAATAAATTTTACTTCAAATTTAAAATTGTGAACAAAAAAGGTTAAATAGGAAATTAAAAAGGAAAACAAAAACTGAATTTGACCAAAAATAAAAACTAAATTTATGCAAAACGGAGCGTTACACTTACTTAAAAACGACGGGTTGGTAGACAGGACCCATCCCAATCCCCCCGGGATTAGTGCGGGATGACCCTGCTCCCGTCTGACACGAAGTGTCAGACAAGGGATATTTCCAACCTTTGCCCTCCCGGGCTATCAGAGTACGCCAGGATCCGGAGGAGGTATGTGATATCTCGATCTCTACTACAGTCCACACCGTATCCAACCTGAAGGGTATTAAAAACAGAAAGACTGTGAGTGGACAAAAATAAAGAATTTATAAAAACATTTCATCAAAGACCTTTATACCCTCCACTAAAAAGCATGCGTGCATAGTAAAACCATTTATCCAAACACATAAGTTTAAACAACCATAATTAGGGTCTCAGCCCCAAATTCTATAAATACAAGTTCTACGGGCTCCTGCCCAAAACCATTTACAGAAAACCATAACATAGTAAACATATGTGGGATCTCAGCCCAAAACCATTTATCATCATAAAACATAATTTCCCAAACCAATTGAAATCACGTTTATCCATTATATTCATATCCAGAACCTGTCACGGTAAAATAAAGCTACACGTGTGCTAACCGGGGTCTCAAACCCAAGTCTCTCCAGGGTCCACCCAGGTCAATGTCCGTAGATCAATGACCCTCCCTGAAGGTAACGAACCATGCCCATCCTGAGAGTAAGTGTCAGGACCCACCCCGGTTTCACCCCGAAACCCGAGGTAAATCCCGCTCCCGTCTGACTCCCCGATACAAAACTCAAGTAAAACTACTTCCTAGACCCGTAACTCTCGTCTCGTAAGTCCGATGAATACGTGCCGCCTGTCATCGAACTCAGGACGACGAGAACTATCTAACCATCCTAGGTCAACCTACCAAAACTCGATTATTTAAAAAGTCAACTATTCCCCCTACTTTACTCAAATTACGGTCATGCCCTCAACCTTCCGAACATCACAATTCCCTCCTCGGATGTCGGAATCAGGCGTGCCACCTGCCTATGGATTCGTGACGTCCTAAACTACGTCCTGGTCACTGGTCAATCCCCAATTGACCACCCGAAATAAAAGTCAACATTTTTGCCCGGACTTTTCGAGACCACCTAACCACTGATTAACCTCACTAATCACACTTTAATCACTCTACTAATCCCGGCTCTCGGAACGGGTTGTTACAGTAAGGAACCCAACTGGGGGGGCGACTCCACTCAGTCAGTGCTCCGTGACTACTCCGGGGTCCACCCAGGCCAACGACCCTCCCCGGAGGAGACAATCATATATAAAGGATGGAATATGAAAAACCTTTTGAAATAGTTATTTAAATCTTTCCAGGATTCATGCCCGGCCCCCATAAGCCGTCATGAACCATAAAATCCTTTTATGGGTTCATGCCGGTTCCCATAAACCGTCATTACCCGTAAATCCATTTCAAGGGTTCATGCCGGTTCCCATAAACCGTCATGACCTGTAAAAACCATTTGTAACACATAACTGGGTGTTAGGCCCGAATCCACATAGAAACTGGACCTCAAGTCCGAATCGTAAACCAACTGGGCCTCCGGCCCGATTCCGTAAATCAAATGGACCTCAAGTCCGAGAATTACCTTCTCAAATCCAAAATCATTTCATGAAATCATATCCAAAACCACAAGAATGGAAAATCAGTGTAAAATCGGAAAACCTCGATTTACGTGCAAGCACGTAAATCGCCTCGAAATACGTGAAACCATATAATTCACAAGCATCCAAATCAACATCATAAAATCATATGCATAATCCATATGGAAATCCAAAACCATTTCATTTAGACTAATAAAGACATACAGCCCCGTATAGGCACCGTATAGGGCTGAAACCTCGAAATACGTGCCTATACGTAACCACACATCCAAATGCACTCATGGCATCACAAACAAGTATTTAAAACGTATAATAAACATTTATGCATGCACCAATTTAGAAAACAAGGTCCACTCACAGACCGTCCGAGCTGCCGCCTCGATTTGCGTGCCATAGGCTCTACCGAGCCGATCGCTATCACTGGGACTCCCAAACCTGTCCAAATTTTAATAGAAGGTTACTAACTACTTAATTAACCTCCTATCAAAGCCCCGTAATTTTCCCGAACTTTTGACTATTTTTAAACCGACCCTAAACCTTCCGACACCTCGAAACATATCGAGACGATGTCCGATTGACACGAGACTAGTCCAAAAATTTTCGTTACATCGAATAGAAGATTTCCCATGTTGAACACTTTCCCAAATTATGGACCACGTGTCCTCACGAGCCCCTAGAAGGTCGAAAATACTGTTCATCATCACTTACCCTGAAAACCGGTTTTTTTTTTCTGGTTTTTGGACCGGTTACTGTAGCAGTACTGTTCCGAAACCGGCGAGAATTTTTCAGAGGTTTTCTCCCTCTATTTTGGTCCGATTTCTACCCTAATTAATCCTATAATTCATATCTCTTCATTCCCTATCAATTCCAATCATCAAAACGACCTAAAAACCTCAAATTTTCATGGTTCAATTCTTGAACCATACGGTTCAAGCTTCCTAAAATTCTCCCATGGCTTCACAGCCGTCTTACACCTCCCAAAACCATTCCATTAGGACCCTAATGACTCATTAATCCCATCCTAATCATCTAATATCAACTATATCCACAAAAACACAATTATGGATCCAAAAATCAAAACCGAGCATTACCTCGGGTTCGGGTTTCCGCCGTGCATGGTGGCTCACTCCTGGCCGGCCACCATCATCCTCAGTCCTTCCCTCACTCTCCTTGTTCCTCAAATGATCATGGGTTGAAGGTTGGATTGGTTTGGGTTGCACAAAGATGGAGAGGAATGGTGAGATCGGGTTTGTGTTGTGGGGGATGGTTTGCACGACTAAGGGATGGTATGCATGTATGGGAACATAATGAGCAACGGATGAGTGACACTTGTCACTCATCCATTGGGCCCATGTAAAATATCTGGCCCACTTAAGTCCAAAAGTGCCTCGTAAAACGCGTCACTGTAAATAGTATCTTGGAACTTCCGTGAACCGTAACTTCGTCGTCGAACGTCCGAATTCGACATGCCGCCTGTCTACGGATTCGTATCGTCCTTATCTACGTAACGGTCTTCGGCCCTCGGCAATCGGACCTCTTGGTCAAAAAGTCAACTATTTGCCCCATTTAACCAAAATTACCAAAATGCCCCTAAACTTCCAACGTCATAACTTCCTCCTCGAACGTCGGAATTGAACGTGCCACCTGTCTATGAACTCGTGATGTCGCGAACTACGTGACGGTCATCGGTCAAAGTCCATTTGACAGCCCGAATAAAAAGTCAACGTTTTGCCACGACGAAGGGCAAAACGGTCATTTCGCATCGTTCGTCCGATTTAGCCTAACTAATCACCGATTAACCTCACTAATCGTGATTAGTCACTAATCTAATCATGGAATTTGGGACGGGTCGTTACAACCTTCCCTCCTTAATTAATTTCGTCCTCGAAATTCCAACCGACCTAATCCAACTGTTCTTCCCCCCTTAATTAGTTTCATTCTCGAAACTCCAACTATCCTGATTCCCCATCCACCTCGTGGAAAATACAATCTACCTTGCAACACGCGTACACTCGTACACCAACTAACCAGAACAAAACTCGTCTGCAACCAGACGTACCATTAACACTCGCATCGCATCGACTACACTCGACCACGTCGAATGACCGTAGGCATACGTCCCGAATTGACACCACTTGTCAAATCTACTGTTTCGCTGACATAAACAACTAGACGGTTCCTTGCTCAACCACTAACTATCCTGACGTCTGCTCCCTCTAGGAGTCATCAAATCTCACTAACCAATCCACGTTGACACCTCCGACAAACCCTCACCACTTGACAGTCGCCAACGAAAGCTAACACTATACACCCTTGTGGTTACACTAACCACCAAATTACACAACCATGAGTGTACACTAACAAACAATTCACTCGACCTGTGTGTAACTACCCATCAGAAGTACTATGACCCAATGCACAGTATCCAATGTCTAGTTCACAACCTCAACTAATCCGATGGTATCGGAAACAATCCGACTACCAACACGCTCACCAATGTACCACCGGTATAACCTATATACTGTCACCAGGCACCACAAGTCTACCTGGTATTGTACCTCGAACAGTACCAGACAGATCAAAACTCCGACCCATTATCAATTTCCAAATCTGAATCCGAATCCGCAATTTCGTAAGAAATCCCGAATCCAAACCCAAAATCCATATCCATAACCATGTCGAATCCGAATCTGAAATTGTCATTCCGTAAGCTAGCATTTGGAATGACCATTCCGAACCCAAATCCATAAAAGAAAATCCACATTCAAGCTCCAGAATCAAATCCTGAATCGTCATCCAGAAATCTGATCCCAAAACTCGAAATATTGTTCACGTCTACCGAGACGTATCAAAACCGAACCTTTCGGTTACCTACTCAACCGAGTACCACAATACAATCGATTGAATTCATAGGAAAGCCAATCACAATACTCACACATCCAAGGCCGACCAAATCCGACCTCATCGGACACCTACTCACCTGAGTAATATACCATACGGGATTTTCCTCGAAAGAAGTTCAGTCCCATTATGCTCCACTCAAATACCGAGTAAGAGTGATAAATTCGCCACCTATCTGGATCATCGAGATCACGATCCAGATCCATTACTACGTCACCTGACTATGAACGTCACGATCAAGAATCATCATGACGCCTAAAGTCCTCAACCATTTCCTACATCTAAACAAATCAGTCAACAACGAGACACGTCGAGACTGTGGGTTCTCACTGATTACCTCGTATCGATCCTTGTCATTCCACCGAGGAAAATCAAAGATGATATAAGACTATGACATCAAAACTCATCCTATGTGAATACAACCAACACTCGCTGCACTCACCACGTCATGTAACCTGACATCGTCTGCCACCAAGTAGAAAATAAGGAATCTCAGTCACCTAACTTCGATATACTCATCTTTTCCTGATGATCCAAAACAAATCTCGGGTCCACCAACCAATACACGATCAGTGTACTAGTGGCAACCAACAACATCTATATTATCAACATCATCTACCATCATCAATCATGGTAGAATCTGAGAAGTCACCCAAAATGACTTCGAAATCCCCATTGCCAATGCTGAAAACCTGCATTCCACTCGTCACCTCAATCACAACCTTTCTCAATTCCAAAGTTCTAACCAGATTGGAAACAACATACCCGGACATCAACCACGTGTCTCCTAACCAATTTAACTCTATCTGAGATCCACTCTGGGACCACAAATACCGAACATATAAGTAACTCGATGGAGTCACATCCCGACTCGTGACTCACCGTCATCATAATCACTGGCACCAGTACCAGCACCAGTACCTGTACACCAACATCAATATTAGTATCAGCACACACAGTGTACGAACCCGAAAACCATGGATCTCCGCTCATACCGAACGACGATTTCGTACCTCTGCTCAAATTGGAGAAACTCTGCCTCCCTCGTACCCAACAACTCTGGGTACAGTCACCCTGACAACTCATACGAGAAAAGGAAACGTCACCTGATCGTCACCGATTTCCAACAACCGTAACTACAACCATCCCCGGTAGTAGTACCTGCCACAGACTCGTGCAGACCCAACTACCAGACATCACAACCGAGATTCGCGTCCAACGGAATCAATCGATCGTACTAACTACACTGTATCCCCGCTCCGGGATTCCATCGACAAGTACCAACCCTGATAACTTGTCGAAATCAAGCCCTACCAGTCGTAACCCGACTACCCAATGTCGTCTACCAGGTCATCCATGACCGTAGTTGTACCAACAATCCATCACAACTAATGTAGCACGACAACCTACTAGGTCTAACCGATAAGTACAACCTCGGCTGCGAAGTGCAGTCCCAACACTAAGCTGACATGACTCGACCGACGATCTCATCAAAGTCGAGACCACACGCCAACTCACCTTTCCGAACCATACACCCAAGGTAGGGTTCCACAATCACTAACTAGATTTCCTCAGAACCCAACTGCAAAAAGCAATAAAATCAACAATCTGACCGACCCCGCGGTCCGACATCGTAAAGACGTCAATCCAATCCTACCGTCAATCCAACTAAGATTCCCCGAATCCGGCTACTAACTGCCAACTGCAGTAAATCCATCTAACTCCACCAAATCCGATCATCGGATAGTCACAACTCCAAACCAGTCGTGGGAACCAATCCTACGACATCGTAAGGATGATCCCAACTAACCGTCTCACGACCAAAACTCTCAAGTACAAATACGTTAATCCTTCCATAGGGTCCCACACTGTCAACCTTGACAGAACTATGGCAACCCCGGCATCAAGTACCGAACCAAGACATCCACGATTCAATCCTACTAACTATCGTATCGGCATCCCAAATCAGGTTGACCACGAACTGTAGCACATTGAGATATCACATCCTCGACCTGCGTACATTCCAAGAGCTCCGTGGTTGCTCGAATAGAGACAACCCCGCTCTGATAAGCAATCCTATGCTCTGATACCACGTTGACAGGACCCATCCCAATCCCCCCAGGATTAGTGCGGGATGACCCTGCTCCCGTCTGACACGAAATGTCAGACAAGGGATATTTCCAACCTTTGCCCTCCCGGGCTATCAGAGTACGCAAGGATCCGGAGGAGGTATGTGATATCTCGATCTCTACTACAGTCCACACCGTATCCAACCTGAAGGGTATTAAAAACAGAAAGACTGTGAGTGGACAAAAATAAAGAATTTATAAAAACATTTCATCAAAGACCTTTATACCATCCACTAAAAAGCATGCGTGCATAGTAAAACCATTTATCCAAACACATAAGTTTAAACAACCATAATTAGGGTCTCAGCCCCAAATTCTATAAATACAAGTTCTACGGGCTCCTACCCAAAACCATTTACAGAAAACCATAACATAGTAAACATATGTGGGATCTCAGCCCAATACCATTTATCATCATAAAACATAATTTCTCAAACCAATTGAAATCACGTTTATCCATTATATTCATATCCAGAACCTGTCACGGTAAAATAAAGCTACACGTGTGCTAACCGGGGTCTCAAACCCAAGTCTCTCCCGGGTCCACCCAGGTCAATGTCCGTAGATCAATGACCCTCCCTGAAGGTAACGAACCATGCCCATCCTGAGAGTAAGGAACCCAACTGGGGGGCGACTCCACTCAATCAGTGCTCTGTGACTACTCCGGGGTCCACCCAGGCCAACGACCCTCCCCGGAGGAGACAATCATATATAAAGGATGGAATATGAAAAACCTTTTGAAATAGTTATTTAAATCTTTCCAGGATTCATGCGCGGCCCCCATAAGCCGTCATGAACCATAAAATCCTTTTATGGGTTCATGCCGGTTCCCATAAACCGTCATGACCCGTAAATCCATTTCAAGGGTTCATGCCGGTTCCCATAAACCGTCATGACCCGTAAAAACCATTTGTAACACATAACTGGGTGCTAGGCCCGAATCCACATAGAAACTGGACCTCAAGTCCGAATCGTAAACCAACTGGGCCTCCGGCCCGATTTCGTAAATCAAATGGACCTCAAGTCTGAGAATTACCTTTTCAAATCCAAAATCATTTCAGGAAATCATATCCAAAATCACAAGAATGGAAAATCAGTGTAAAATCGGAAAATCTCGATTTACGTGCAAGCACGTAAATCGCCTCGAAATACGTGAAACCATATAATTCACAAGCATCCAAATCAACATCATAAAATCATATGCATAATCCATTTGGAAATCCAAAACCATTTCATTTAGACCAATAAAGACATACAGCCCCGTATAGGCACCGTATAGGGCCGAAACCTCGAAATACGTGCCTATACGTAACCACACATCCAAATGCACTCATGGCATCACAAAAAAGTATTTAAAACATATAATAAACATTTATGCATGCACCAATTTAGAAAACAAGGTCCACTCACAGACCGTCCGAGCTGCCGCCTCGATTTGCGTGTCATAGGCTCTCCCCCGATCGCTATCACCGGGACTCCCAAACCTGTCCAAATTTTAATAGAAGGTTACTAACTACTTTATTAACCTCCTATCAAAGACCCGTAATTTTTCCAAACTTTTGACTATTTTTAAACTGACCCTAAACCTTCCGACACCTCGAAACATATCGAGACCATGTCCGATTGACACGAGACCAGTCCTAAAATCTTCGTTACATCGAATAGAAGATTTCCCATGTTGAACACTTTCCCAAATTATGGACCACGCGCCCTCACGAGCCCCCTAGAAGGTCGGAAAATACTGTTCATCATCACCTACCCCTAAAAACCGGTTTTTTTTTTTTCTGGTTTTTGGACCGGTTACTGTAGCAGTACTGTTCTGAAACCGGCGAGAATTTTTCAGAGGTTTTCTCCCTCTATTTTGGTCTGATTTCTACCCTAATTAATCCTATAATTCATATCTCTTCATTCCCTATCAATTCCAATCATCAAAACGACCTAAAAACCTCAAATTTTCATGGTTCAATTCTTGAACCATACGGTTCAATTCTTGAACCATACGGTTCAAGCTTCCTAAAATTCTCCCATGGCTTCACAGCCGTCCTACACCTCCCAAAACCATTTCATTAGGACCCTAAATGACTCATTAAGCCCATCCTAATCACCTAATATCAACTATATCCACAAAAACACAATTATGGATCCAAAAATCAAAAACCGAGCATTACCTCGGGTTTGAGTTTCCGCCGTGCATGGTGGCTCCCTCCTGGCCGGCCACCATCATCCTCAGTCCTTCCCTCACTCTCCTTGTTCCTCAAATGATCATGGGTTGAAGGTTGGATTGGTTTGGGTTGCACAGAGATGGAGAGGAATGGTGAGATCGGGTTTGTGTTGTGGGGGATGGTTTGCACGACTAAGGGATGGTATGCATGTACGGGAACATAATGAGAAACGGATGAGTGACACTTGTCACTCATCCATTGGGCCCTTGTAAAATATTTGGCCCACTTAAGTCCAAAAGTGCCTCGTAAAAACGCGTCACCGTGAATAGTATCTTGGAACTTCCGTGAACCGTAACTTCCGCTGTCGAACGTCCGAATTCGACGTGCCGCCTGTCTACGGATTCGTATCGTCCTTATCTACGTAACGGTCTTCGGCCCTCGGCCATCGGACCTATTGGTCAAAAAGTCAACTATTTCCCCCATTTAACCAAAATTACCAAAATGCCCCTAAACTTCCAACGTCATAACTTCCTCCTCGAACGTCGGACTTGAACGTGCCACCTGTGTATGAACTCGTGACGTCACGAACTACGTGACGGTCATCGGTCAAAGTCCATTTGACCGCCCGATTTACCCTAACTGACGGTCACGAACTACGTGACGGTCATTTCGCATCGTTCGTCCGATTTACCCTAACTAATCACCGATTAACCTCACTAATCGTGATTAGTCACTAATCTAATCATGGAATTTGGGACTGATCATTACAGTGGTTTTTTTGGGTTTGGGTTTGAGAGAGATCGATTGATCTCTTGTTTTTGTTGTGTGGAAGGGACTAAGGGGGAGACTTGAGCGACGGTAAGACTTGAGCGATGGTGACACTTGAGAGGTGATTGTCGAAAGGGACTAAGGGGACGGCGAGACTGGGAGAGGATAGACGACTAGCGGGGAGCCGTCGTCGTCGAGGGTCGATTCGGAGAAGGAGGCTGAAAGAAGCGGACAATCGAGGCCTACTGCCAGTCAAGGGTCACCGAGGAGCCGTCGTCGAGGGTTAGGAGTGCTGTGCTTCGTGCGGTTCGGCCCGTCAACGGAATATTCGAGGAGGATGCAGTTGTGCTTCCGTAGTGCTTAGAGGTCTGGTCAAGGGAGGTTTGCGCCAATTTCTATTTTCTCTCCAAATGTTTTTTCTCTTTTTCTCTGCTCCGTGGTTGTGAGTTTGTGAATTGGAGACCAATTTGTAGATCTCTGTTGAGTGGTTCTCAATTTTTCCCAAATTTTCCGCCGTTCATCCGTGATTGATGGTCGGCCTCAATTTGTTTGTTTTTACCAATTTTTTGTTCCCCCGTGATTGTTTGGATGAATAATTGATTGTTTGTAGGTATGAATGATGGTAATTTGTAGGATTCAATGATTCCCTTTGCTGTTCATCCGCAGATTTCTTTGTTTTCGTCCTTTCCGTTTGAATTTTGTTTTCAGTTTTCGGTTTCTGTCGACTAACATAGTTGATATCGACCAATAACGACGATATTCACTGATTTTCGTCTATAGCCTCGATTTTTCCGAGAAGAATCAGCTTACCCCCCCCCCCCCCCCCCCCCCCCCCCCCCCCCCCCCTCCCCCCCTCCCCCTCACCCTCTTACGTGTCGGTGGCCGGATTTAGCGAAATTTTGGCGACATATCGCCCAAATTTGGCGATATTTTCATCAGTGGTTTCTGGTTGCATTAGGTTGTTGTTATTGATTTTTTTATTGGTTACTAGTGATTTTGACATTTTAATGTTGCTACTGGTTGCAAAGCGTATTTACACGTATTTCGGGATTATAAACTATGTTTTGATTTAATTGAAGTGAAATGGTTTTGATATGCATGCATGGTTTTGGAAAACCGAGGGTATATGCTAGATGTTTCAAATCATGTTTTAAAATATTTCCTTACACTCACACTTTTTTACTTTTGTAACCCTCTAGGGGTGTTGCAAGAGAATCGAGACTCAAGAGGCAGGGGCATGAGCTAGTAATACTTATTTGTGTCCCTTGTTTGACAACTTCAAGGCTAATGTTAGCACTTTTGGTTACTTTTCAAATGAGAGCAGTGCCTAGGTACGCCTTACTGGTGTTTTTAGGGTTGGGACCTATTAAGGACTACTGTGGTGCCTTCAACACCCTCAAGGCGAAGCTCATGGTAGCCCTTATCTTTTTGCAATGGATTGGGAGCTATCCTTCGTGCTAATGTGTGATGCCTCAGACTTTGCGGTGATTCTATTTTAGGGCAGCATGTTGATAAGCTTCTCCATTTCATCTATTATGCTAGTAGGACATTGAAATATGCACAATTGAACTATTTCACTATCAAAAAGTGCTCTTTTTTGTCATCTTTTCTTTTGAGAAATTCTAGGTCCTATCTATTTCGACTAAGGTGATTGTTTACACTGGACAAATGCTGCATTGAAATACCTTATCTCCAAGAAGGATGCCAAGCCCCAGTTATTGAGGTGGATGCTACTGCTCCAAGACTTTGACTTGGAGATTCATGACAAGAGAGGAAGTGAGAGCGTTGTGGCTAATCATATGAGCAGATTAGTTCACACGTCCAATGAAGAAGTGGACCACCTACCCCTACTCGAGACATTCCCAGTTGAGCAGTTCTTTGCTGTCACGACTATGGAACCGTGGTATGATGATATATCTAGTTACCTTGTTACTAAATGCTTTCCTAACAATATGAATGGGTACCAAAAGGACAAGCTCCAAAAATTAGCCCACTATTACATATAGGACGACCCCTATATATGGATACATTTCCCTGATCAAGTGATTAAACATTATGTCTAGGAGGAAAATTAAAAGTCCATCCTCACTTTCTACCATAGTTTGGCATGTGGTGGACACTCTGGAGCCAAGAAAATCACCCTCAAAGTGTTCCAAAATGGGTTCTATTAGCCAAGCCTATTCAAGGATGCCTCTCCACCCTATACTCGTTGTTGAATTTTTCGATGTTTGGGGCATCGATTTCATGAGCCCGTTCCCTAACTCACTTGGATACATGTATATGTTTCCCACGGTTGACTATGTTTCGAAGTTGGTGGAAGCAATTCCCACTAGGACTAATGATGCTAAGTTTGTTGTGAGTTTTTTTATAGAGTCATGTTCAAGCTAGGTCTAGTGGACCACGAGCAATCATAAGTGACAATTGAATGCGCTTGTGCAACCAATCCTTCGAAACCCTCTTGAGGAAGTATGGTGTCACACACTGAATTGTAACTCCTTACCATCTGTAAAAGAGTGGCTAAGCTAAGATTTCCAACTGTGAGACAAAGCCCACCTTAGAGAAAACCGTGAGTCCACACAGAAAGGATTGGTCCACCTGTGTCAATGATGCATTCTGGGCCTATCGGACTGCCTACAAAACCCCCATAGGCATGTCCCCATTTTGACTTGTTTTTTTCAAGGGTTTCCATTTTCCAGTCAATCTTGAGAACAAGGCCTTTTAGGCCATCAAGCAAGTCAACATGGACGAGGAAACTTCATCTTAGTGAGTTGGATGAAATACGAAATGTTGTTTTTGAAAGTACCTGCATATACAAGGAGAAGACCAAAGGTTCTGATGACCAATAGATTCAGGGAAAGCACTTCCAAATGGGGAGGATATAAAGTTCACTTCTTCAACTCCTAGCTTAATGTTTTCCTAGGTGAGCTTTGTTCACATTGGTCTAGTCCTTTTATTATAACCCATGCTTTCCCCATGGTGTAGCAGAATTCCAGCATCCTATTAAGCGAGAACCCTTCAAGGTCAATTACCACCACCTCAAGCACTACCTAGGGACACTTTCCAGCCCCATCACGAGTCTCATTGACCTTCAACATAACAAGTCATGTCTCATCTTGCCTAGATGTTAGATAAAGCATTCCTAGGAGGTAACCTAGCTTTGGTTTGTCTCCTTCAACCTTTTATGTTTTTGTTTTTATCCCTACTCAATTTTTTGTCCATGCTACATGCTTATTATATTGAGGACAATATTTGATTTAGGTTTGGGGGTGTAGATTACATTTTGCATATAGAAACCAATCGTTTTCGAGGTATGTGCAATAATTTATGTTTGCATTCTTTCTATGTTTGATGTGTTTTGTTTTGTTTGTTGTTTTTTCTATATGTGTTGCTAGCTAGAGTATTTTAGCAAGTTAATAGGCACATACATGCTAATTTACATGTCTTTGTTTTACTATGAGTCGTGTCATGTCCCGAAGTCATAATATGCACTGCACATATACCAAGTTTTGAGTGATTAAGCGAATTGAGCAACCGAATTTGAGTAACTTAAGATAATTAGTGCAGACTACCTTTGTGAGATCTTCGAGCCTAATTTCTATTCTTGCTGAGTATTCTACTTTTTCCAACTCTTAAACACTCATCACTTTTTTTCACAATTGCATGATCACATTATACCTATTCGGATTGATGCTTAAGGAACCTTATCATTTAGATTCTCTTGATGTATAGTTTTCTATAAGAAATTATATAGGCTATGTTCAACTGAAACACTTAGCCATTTCTTTCATCACCCAAGTTACAACCTACCCAAGATTTCAGCTACTCATTAATGCCATACCCTTTAATCTGAGCTTATGTTGAGGTTGCATCAAATGAGATTCATGATGAGAATGAACTAGGTTAACATTATGTGTTGCCCATGTTCATGTGAGTGGTGTAAGCTGAACATTCAAAGATTCATTAGCTTGCAATTTAGAAGTTTAGGGAAGTATGACATGATCTTGGCTCAACTGAAAGAAAAGAAACAAATATATATAAGGTTCATCAAAAACCCGAAAAAAAAAAAAGAAGAAAAAAAAAGTGAAAATAATGTAAATTGATCAAGTGAGCCGAGTACCTCAAGAAGACACAATGCCATGGGCTAGAGCATGGATTCGTTGTTTAAAAGTTCAAGTTTAAGCCATGACTTCTCATACCTTGATACAACTTAGGTTCTTTGAATCCCATCTTTCTTTCTAAACCCAAAAGTTTAGTCCCATTACAACCATTGATGAATACCTATTTGATCTTATGGACAGTTATGCAAAGGCTTAAGATACGTGTTTATGTTCTTAAATGTCAATTCCTTCTATGAGATCTAATTTCTATAAAGTGCCATTTTTAATTGAAATTCGTATGTGATTAACCTTGAATTCCATAATATTAATTCATTACATATACTTGATTGAGTTAAATCCCTAGGACTCATGTGTATTGAGTGATGCCTAGTGAGGATTAGTCGAGGCAAAATCTTTCTAGGGTTCTTAGATGAAGTTTTTCTTGAGCATGATCATTTTAAATGTGACATATTCACTTAACACATGAACTCTCGGTTATCGCATATCTCCTGGTTTTGGTGAAGCATGTTTTCTATCTTTGGTTCCTGTTAAACTGTTAAGTATTGTTTCTAGCATCTTAGATGTCTAAGTAAAACGATTGTAGGTATCGTGTTGCCGTAACTCTCAGGAGACAAAACTCCTACTAGGTGAACCTAGAGCTTTAAATGCTTATCTTAATTAGATCAAGTCTTTTGTTTTTTATTTTACTAAAGGACTAGCAAAAGATAGGCTTGGGGGTATTTGATAAGCCATTATTTATGCATCATTTCGGTGTTATTTTATATCCCTTTCACTTATCTCTTGAGCATATTTGTACAATCAATTGGAGAAAAGGATCTACCTTGTGAGATTTGTACAAATTATGAAAGAATAGTCCTTCACTAAACAATGCAAAAAGAACAGTTGAATTCTGAATCAGAATGACGAAGTTTTCTCAAAGTGAATCCAAGGCTCTACATCGAGGTACTGGGCCTAGTTATGCCCTATACCGAGCCCAGACTCCAGCCCCTACCGAGTTTCTGGAAAGCTCCTAAGCAACCCTTACACAACCCCTGAGCAGCTCCTAGACAGCTCCTAAATAGCCCCTTGTTAGTCCATGGACAACGCTATTGAGTTCCATTCCCTTCCAAGGCCCTAACATAGTCATGCATCTCAAGTTTCTACCGAGGTGCCTGTCTTAGAGTCCTATCGAGTTACTAGAACTGGCGCCTAACCTTATTCCTCGCATCTGCCTGACTTCGTGACAAGCCCATGATAAGCCTGTGATAAGCATGTTACAAGCCCCGTGACAAGTCCATGAAGCCTCTATGCCTGATTTATGGCCCTAGCTGTACCAAGGGCCAACAAAACCCATTTTTGAACCCTTTGTTCTAATAGGTTAAGTGACAAATTTTGGATCGATTGATATGCCCTTGAGATACACTTTTAGTCATTTTTCCAAGAACATAATAAGGACCCAATTCGTAAGACCTTTCAAAATGACTTAAGGCTCAATTTGGGTTTCTTGAGGCCTAGATTGGTTTCGACTAACTCCCAATGCCTCTAATCGCAGCCCAACTTGTTCTTTAGTACAAGATCGACCAAGAAAGGTTTATCCCTTTTCTTGTCCGCATAGGACTCCTAATTGCACATGGAATGAGTTTGCTTATCAATGCCAGCTTTGTGACAGCTATTAAGTTTGAATTTAAAGGGATAAATCCGTAGATATTATTCCTAGTTTTTTACTCAAAAATTTCCTAAGAAGATATTCTTCCTAGTTTTTTACTCTGAAAAACGTCCTAAGTATCCAAGAAAGAAAGGTTCACTTATCGAATTTCTTGCCATTCAAAAAACTTGAAGAGCTTTCCTATTTTGGTTTTGCTACTTATCAAGCTTTGAGACAGTTGTCTATTCCGTTTTATGTGGGGATTGCTTCTAGAATCATTCCCTAAAACATAGGGAAGCATCTCCTATTTAAGGGCTTCACAAAGCAACGGCCTAGGGTTCCATTTTGGCCCTAACCTATGCCCTAGCTATAGAGACTTATTTCCAGCTTTTCAGACTTTGTTAATTTCCATTTTTGTTCTTAATTTTGGACATGGAGCTAAGGAGAATGAGGTCTTTCTATATCTTCTAGCTGCATCATTGTCTTCGTGGATTTGTATTCAAAACTTTATTCTCTTACGATTTAATGTAATTCACTTATGTTTTCGTTTATAATCATGTGTGAGTAGTTTTGGCAAGTCAACTAATAGATGTTGGCTTAATTGACACGTGACAAGTGTCACTAGGAAAAAGCAGGGGCTAGATATCATGACGCATGTTGAAAGGGAAGATAGGGAGGCGAAACACACAGTTTTGGACGAGGAAGGATCCTTTTTTATCCCTTTCTGTTTGGACTGGTTCGTGGCAGCCTCGAAGATGGAGAAAACCTTCCAGCAGGTATATATATATAAAGAAGAAGGAAGAGCGAGAACCGCGACCCCTAGAGATGGGATTTTCAGTTTGGGACGTGGAAACTCAAAAAGCCCAGAAATTGTGTCGATGTTCATCCTAGATTTTACAACCGATTTTCCATCGATTCGAAGTGAGTTTCTCATGGTTTTGAGTTCATGCACTTGTTTCTAGGGTTGAATTGGAATTGAACAATGGTTAAAAATGTAGGATTTAGGACGAGTCTAATCGTCTAGATAGGGACTCAATTGCAGACCCGCTGGTCGACTTGGCCGAAGATTGGGAATGGAAAACGCATGGGCACATGTGCGCATGAAAGTGTAATGGATTGTTGCCTGATTGACCGACAGCGCGTGGTGGTGTTCCTTCGGTTACGGTCAACATGATAATTTATATTTTCGATGTTTCAAGCTAGTGTAGATTTCGAGTCAATCAGACACTGTTAGATGTTGTTCTCTGCATCCGAAGTGATGGTGTTTCTATTTACCGAACTTATAGAACTCTCGACGTTTTGGGAGTTGTCATATAGAGTCCTTATATGGCTGGAATATCAAGGTAGGGCTCAGGAAGAGTCAAGGTGTCGAATGAGAGAAGAATCTTGCACGGTTACCAAAGTGGTTTCGGAAATAATCCTGTCACTATACAAAAATTTGAACCCATTTTCCACGAGGTTATGAATAAGGCACTAATTACACGTTATGCGGCAAATTAGTATGGGCATGAACAAATTGAACCCATTCATAACTCATCCAAATTTGTTCATATCCATCCCAATTTTCCACGTCATATGTACTTACTGCCTCATTTATAACATTGTAGCTTGAGATGACAAAATTGTCCATGACGTTGGTAATCATTATATGAAGCTAACGAAATTGGTGTAAATTTTTAAATGGTAAGTGAGACAAATGAATGTTTTAGATATAAAGTAGGACTCAACTAAAAAACCTATTAAGTGAATTTTTTTTTTTTCAATCGAAAGACGTAAACTCAAAACCCAACATCCAATTCCCCTTTTAAACCCTGAAACCCTAACTCTTTCTTTTGGTCAAACCTAAAGCCCAATTTGATATAAACCCACTATAAACTCTAAATTAGCTATATTGAGATGATATTTGTTAATGATATTTAGATAGCTAGTTAATTAATTTGATATAATCGTATTGGTGGTCTTTGAATCTAATCTTCTTCATTATTCACCTTACAAACTGTTTCTTGTTAATAATATATATAGCTAAATCTGTTATGCCTTGGTGACAAATATCACGTAATATTTTCTTAATTTTCCAGCTCGATTGGTGCCCCATGATCGACCAAAGCAAAGAAGACAACGAAAAGATTAAGGAATGGGATATATATATATATATATATATATATATATATAGAGTCTAGACTTCATAGACACCTAAACAAGGAGACAACCGCACCATACAAATGACGACAAAGCATTAGTGTTGGTGTAAATTGGGTTTGAGATGCGGGAATATATCTTTTAATTAATCCAAATGTCATTTTAACATATGGCAAGGTACTACCATTGTGCGATTTGCAAAGTACAAAAGTTGTTAACAACAATATCATCACAATTCATGATGTCAATCTAATCCTCCAACCAGATGTTTCCATTCAAACTTTCAAAAGCTTCATTTTCATCCATGACGCTATCTCCAGTCTCTACATGTATATCGACGTGTAGATATGGACTTCACTCGTTTTTATGCACTCAAATCCTATCTTCTTACATAAATACGAACAAAAGATGAAGAGAAACAAAACTAGATCACGTAACTAAATTAATCACCTAATAAATAACCGACCTTATTAATATAATTCAATTCAATCCCTTATCATTCAACCATTTATACATACTAATTCGGTTGGTGTGTTCATTTCATATCAATGGTTAATAATTAAATTTTTTATACAGGTGCGATACTTAAGATTATTAATTTATTAAAATATTATATAAAAACTATTCTTTTAAAAATCAACTAAACTGTAAATCATTTCTTAATCCATGGTATCAAAATATTGATAATTTTAATAATAGTTAAAATATTTATGATAAATGGTCAAGTTATAAATTCAGACATATAAACAAATAAACTAACCCTAATTTTTATGGATATTTTTGCAGAAATAATTTTTATAAGAAAATACCCAATAGTTATAAACATCATATTTGAATAAAAAAGTATTCAATAAATCTTATTATAAATCACATATTTGTAAGTACATGATTTACAAACAAACATGTCATTATGGTAAAACTCTTGCCACACATGAAGCATGTAACATGGATGCATTTGTGTGGGTGTATATAAAAGTGTCGTATGTTGATGGTATCGCTTTAGTTGTACATGTAGATTCCAAAGAAGATAAGATATCTGAGGGGTGCATATGCATGAAGCCTTCCACTTCGTCGCCTTCCCAAAATCGCAATCCATATCGATTGCTGCATTCCTGCTCTATTCATAATATATCGCACAATTACTCTATGTATATATATAGCTCAAGGAAAAGACAAGAACATAGAAGAAATAAGATTTTGTTGATTGAGTCAAGGCTCATCTGCGTTGGTCATCCTGGCACGTATTTGTAAACACTATATATCCACATGTAAAATATCAGTAGACCATTTTTTTCTATGTTTTTTTGTGGAATAATATTTTTTCTATGTTTCTGGAAACAGTAGCGCAATTCCATTTTTTTGACGTGTTATGTCTCATTCCATCGACTAGTTGATACTGATTAATTATGCCCCCAAAAAAAAAAAACTCTTCAATGCAATATTAAAGAATGGATTAGATCAATATTAGTTTAGTGTTAATAGCTAACATTCAAAATAATTCATTTATAGAGAAAAATTTATGGAATGAGTCAACCTGAGAATTCGGCTTATTTGAACACTTAACATGTGAATTTGGTTGACAAAATGGCATGTGAGTTAAATTGATTGAGTCTACTATAGAAGCAAACAAACATATTTCATGAAAAGGCAAATGATCGAGAAAATACAATTGTGATAGAGAAATTAACAAAATATCTTCTAGTTACTTAGGAAGAGAAAAATAATCTTGACCTGTGATGGATGCATACATATCAAATAAAAAAAAAGTTATTTAAACAAACACTCAATGAGTTTTTTTTTTTTCACAAGAACCCCCTCAAGTTTGGACCTTACACAAACACCAATCAGGTTCCAAAAATATTACATATAACTCATAAAAAATGAAAATCTTTAATTAAATGTAATATAAGTTAAATAAATAATAAAATTCCGTTATGGTTATTTGAGTATATTATCCTTCTAAATCTGCATAAATTACTGTAGAATTTCGGTTTTATTGATTTTCAAGCTGATGTGAGCTTTTAATTGATACTCACTGAATAAATGAGTTTATGTGTAATGTTTCTGAAACCTATTTGATCCGAAAATAAACCTAATGGAATGTAGTCTTGACAAACGATGCAGTTCGTTTTCTAGTTTGCCGGAAAAAGTATAAGGCAATAAAATAGCGCCCGACACTGGTGGAGTGTCGGCCTAATATCCTCTGATGCTTAAGTTAGTAAGCAAAGGGGAGATCGGACACAAGAATAACCCGTAGTGAATAGTAGTTCCTTTTTCTAAGGAAATGTGCCCAATATATATAGTGATAGTAAATGTAGCGGTTAGAACCTTAGCGGAGTAAGATCCAACTCATCTTTCGAGATGATGACAGCGGAGTAAGATCCAACTCATCTTTCGAGATGATGACATGTGTCCTAAGAATTTAGGATGGCAAATGAGTGGTGGTGATCTGTTTGGACGGTCAGAAAGTGTTGTTCCTCATATGGACTAGGGAGATGAAAAAGATATGTTGACCACAAAGTTTTCTTGGGTGAACATGGTCTGGTGGTCGACAAGTCGACTAGAGATGTTTTGGTCAACATGCAATATGGTAGACCATGAATGTTTTTCGTGGTGTTAGCCTTTCTTATGTTGGTCAGTTGAAATGGTATGAACATAAGTTCCTAAGGCATTGGTGAATGTGGAATTTCATGGTCAAGAACTTTCCATTCTGTGCAAACCATGTAGATCAACCAGTAGGGTTATACCTTGTAGTCCCTTAAGTCCTTAGATGACGAAGATAGCATTAGTCGGATGAGCCCTTGAAGGTGTTCTAATCAATAGAAGTTCTGTGAGGAACCTCAAATTGATCTAATAGATCGGTCGCCCCTAAAGGAAGGTCGATTAGTGGAAGCCCCTGAGGAACCTCGAATCGATGCGACAGATTGGTCATTCCTGAAGACATGTTGATTAGCGGAAATCCCTTGTGGTACCTCAAATTAATAGGACAGATCAGTCGCCCTTGAAGGCATGTCGATTAGCACAAGTCTATTGAGGTACCTCGAATTGATGTGATAGATCGATCACCCCTAATGTGTGCCAATCAGTGCAAGTCCCCCTACGATACCTCGAATCGCTGCGATGGATTGGTTGCCCTAGAAGGTGTGCCGATTGACGGAAGTCCCCTGAGGTATCTTGAATCGACGCAACAGATCGGTCATCCCTGAAAGCATGCCAATCAAATCAAGTCCCCTGAGGTACCTTGAATCTATGTGACAGATCGGTCGCCTCTGAAAGCGTATTGATCAGTGCAAGTCCCATTAATGTTTGCTTAATGGGCGTGTAAATCTGGGAGGTGCATGAAATGTGTCAAATATGCCCATTTAAAAGGCGTGATGGTCATTTGAGCGTACTTTCTGAAGAGCTTTTGTAGTGACTAACCAAAATATTCCAACCAACTAAGAATAGCAAGTTAGAGTTTGACCAAGTGTACTGCTAAGGTAGTAGAGCGAGTGAGCCTCCTACTAGCTTCTATCTGATTAGCTTATCGTCCAACTAGAGGTAGAGTTTATCCATTTCGTTTTGTTCTTCCCATTTAGAGTTGGATAGGTTTATTCTTAGTATAGTCTTTCATTTATTTTTAGATGTTATAGTCAAAGTCAACGAAAAAATTTGAGGCAGCAAATCGAGTGGCTTCACATCCACAAGTGGGTCTTCGTCGGCTAGTAGTGAATCATCGTCTGCCACTATTAGTATTTTAGAAATACTTAAGTATGTTCCTATATGTGATGCTGACGTGAATATAATTGACTCTGGTAATAGACACTAAAAAGTTAAAGGTTGGAGAGATTAAGGGAGAAGGAAAAAGTGCTAATGAGATTAAGGTAGGTGAACAAATGGCTAGTGATGATGAAGTAGTAGAGCAGCGGGCCAATAATGGGGATGCAGACAAGGAGGCTACTTAAGAAGAATAGGCTAATAAGGCTAAGGCATATGAAGATCATGTCGATGATGAAGAAGGGACTGATAATGGAATGTTAGATGCCGATCTAATCAGGCTGACTATCCTTGTAAGTTGATCACCACATCTTGTGGATCACGTGAAAACTACATTGAAGAAGGTTGGCTTGACTTTAGAGATTGATATAACTTTTTAGACAACAGTACAAAGGTTGCCCCTCTCACTAGTGCTCGAGTTAATCAACCACCAAAGGGGTCAATTTTCTTCTACATAGATTCATTCGAAATGCCCCCGCACCCTTGTCAGATAAAAATTCTTTCTTGAGCTAGGATAGCCCTCGTCTAGCTAAATGTGAATGGCTATATCGCTCAAATCAACCTAAACATAGCCTTCCAACTATGTGGGAAGGGGGAACCGTGCTGGGACCACTTGTCTTATTTCTACAATTCTATCGGCGGTAGTATGGACCTAGATGTTTATAGATCGAGTGTGTAGGGAGCAAGAAGAGGGGTATGTTCACTGTTGTCATATTTTCTTCCTAGAAGAACTAGAAGCGTATGTATTGTTGGGGACTCGACCCTTGGAAAGGGGAGACCAGCAGATTGGAGATATATATCCAGTCCTTTTCTAAGTCAAAAGGTTTTAACTACCAACAATAATGTGTTTTTTTTTTTTTTGCAACTTGTTTTTAGTCTTGCTGAAACAGTGTTCTGATTGGCCTTTTGTGTTATACATGTGTGTTTAAATGAGGATGCTCAATTGCTAAAGATGAGGACTATGAAGAGGCTCATCTGCAACTTTCTAGATTTCAATGTAGTCAATGCATTCTTTGTCATCTAAACAAGTTAATCGCAGTCAGTCTCATCCAATCACCTTGTAAGTATGGTAACTTGGTAGGTAGTAGAACCTCAGTTCAAAATTTTGCCGATTGATTTTGACTTTTTTTTTTTGTAGTTCATGAGAGTGTGTTTAAGTTGACCAAGAGGAAGATATCTGAGGCGATTTCTAAGCATGTCGTGGTCAAGAAGAAAAGGTTAGTCGAAGAAGAGGCAGCTAATAAAGGCAATGGCTTAGTCGAGTTATCTAGTGCAAAGAAGTCGGCGAATAAAAAAACAGTGGCTTACATGAATAAAAAGCCAAACCTTCCTCAGAAGGAGCTTAGGAATTAGGTGTCAACCTTGGAGTTGCCATGAAGTGGATCGTACTTTTCATTAGGGCTAGAAGTGTGCCTAGCCTCCCTCAGAAATGAACGGAAACAGTGGCTAGTTTGAACTCGGGGGAGATCTAGTAGCAAAAGGTAAAGGCCTTCCTTGCTTAGCAAGGTTGTGGATGGTGCTGAGAAGGCCTACCAAATGAAGAGGTAGGCCAAGGTAAATGCGATTGAGCATTCCCAGTCTGTTGTCACTGAGATTCCTACTCTGAACGTTGAAGCCCTAGAAAAGGTTGGTCTTCAACCATGGGTTGAAAATTTTCTTTTCAACTCATGATGATGCTTTTGACATTTTCTGGATGTCTAAATTTGATGCCAACTGACCTCAGGGTGTCGGAATGTAGGTATCCTACCATGGTGCTAGTTGTCAATAAGTTGTACTTAGTAACCAACAAGAATTGAACTAGATAGCTCATATGAGCACAATAAGCCCTAGTGATCGGGCAAGAGGGCTCATGTAAGTGTTTGATCATTCATTTTTGTTAGAATTGTTTAATTTTTGTTTTGTTTGTAACCAAGTGTTGTTCTTGTTGATAGTGCTTTGGTAAGATGGTTTCTACCTTGCTGAAGGTGGGAAAGTAGGAAAAAAATGTAGAGGCCAATATGGCCAAGGTGAAGGAGAAAAATGTTCAATGGTCCCAAAAGAAATGACTCAATCTGCTCAAGAAGAATAAGAAACTCCTAGAGTAAGTGAGACTACTAAGAAAGGCTGAACAAATGAGACAGTTGAGGAAGAATGCGCTACAGTAGACTACGTTGGGCGTATCTACTACATGTACCCTAGCGATGGAGGAATACAAGCAGTCACCCGAGTTTGAGGAGAAGGTTGACATCAGGCTTAGTTTTGTTAAGAGTTAGCTGATTGACAGGACCCATCCCAATCCCCCCCCGGGATTACCATGGAATGTGCCCTGCTCCCGTCCAACACGGGGTGTCAGACAAAGGATGACCAAGAGCCACTGCCCAAACAGGGCATCCAGAGTGCGCAAGGATCGATGGAGGAGGTGTGCAATGTCCCAGTCTCTGCTGCAATCGCATCCGTGATCAACCTGAAGGGCATTAAAACCAAAAGCTGTGAGTGGACAAAAACCAATAAGTTTACCAAAACATTTATAAGACATTTATGCCCTCCAATAAAAACGTATGCATGCCACAAAAACCAGTAACCAAAACGTTTGCTCAACCGAGCCCTTAGGGCCTTAGCCCAAAAACCGTTAACCAAAAACCAAGTGTGGGAACTCAGCCCAAAACCGTGGAATACCACCACCATACATATACGACCATGTGGGTCACCACCCACTACCATAAATGAACATTAATTCATTAAAATCACACAATCATAAATCCACCCGGAAAGCCATTTCATTAATTCGTATTTTACCATTACCATCACCAGCATCCCTGATGCTAGACGTCCCTGACGTTGACGTCTCACGGTTTCATAAGCTACGCGTGCTGCCCGGGGTCTCTCCGGGTCCATATATCTGACATCCCTGATGTCTGACGTCCCTGACGTCAATCATAGCAATCCTGCTCCTGAGTCATCATACGGTCCGGCTGCTCCGTATAATGACCCCTCGCAGGCAATGCACCGTGACTTCCCCAGTGTCCCAGACATCTGGAGGAGACCATCATATATCCTTGTATCCAGATGGTATATGGAAAACATTAATTCATTTCACAACATCACAATGGGCCCTGCCCGAATTTTCCATAAAACAACACATTTCCGTTTAGGGTCCCTGACCCGAAACCACATTTATTAAATATAGGGCCCCCTGGCCCGAAATCATCATTTTAATCCAACTGGGTCTCATGCCCGACTTTATGAACCACTGGGCCCACGGCCCGATTTGTAAACCAACTGGGCCCGCAGCCCGACTTTATAAACCCACTGGGCCCATGGCCAGAATTCACAAATCAACTGGGCCCCTGGCCCGATAATATAACTCAAATGGGTCTCAGCCCGTTTTCATACCAACTGGGCCCCTAGCCCGATTCTCAAATGGACTCCCAGTCCGAAATTTCCAAAACAAGTGGGCCTCAAGCCCGAGTTCATCTTTCCAATATAAAAACCATTTTATCATAATATTTACTTAACCACAAGCATGCAAAACCACAAATAAACCGTTAATCCCGATACACGTGAAATACGGAAAACACCTCGAAATACGTGCAACATACCCAAAATCAATGCTCACAAATACCATCATAGAAATCATGTATATAAACCATATAACACATTTAAGCATGCATAGGATTTATAAAACCAAAGTCCACTCACAGACCGTTTTAACCGTGTGCCTCGATACGCATGCCACCGGCCCTCCCGGGCCACACCACTATCACCGGGACTCCCAATCCTGTCCAAATTACATTAGAGGGTTACTAACCTCATTATTAACATCCTATCAAAGTCCCGTAATTTTCCCGAATTTTTACTTATTTTTAAACTTAATTTAAAACCTTCGGACATCCCGAACAATATCGAGACGGTGTCCGATCGACACGAAACCAATTCCAAAATGTCCGTTACATTAAATAGGGCAGAAGTCATGTTGACCTCACCTCGAGATTCGCGCCCACGCGTCGTCACGCGCCGCCGTGAGTGGCTGCGCGTGAAACCCACGCGCCTGCTACAGTGTCACCAGCCCAACCCGTTTGTCTGGTAAACGGGTCCAATTTGCCCGCGATACGACCCGGTTCCAATCCTATCAATTCAGCCTTAATTACAACAATTGATCATTCCATTAGCTTCGTTTTAAATTTAATTTAAGTTCTGTAACATTGATTACACAAGACCTTACCTACAACTCCACGATTCGATGATGAACACCAAGAACACCCGCCCATTGTTCATCCTTCGAACCCCATCCATTTCGATCGATATCCTTAAATTGATTCAACTAGAAGCTTCCATGGACTCCGTAAATCATTTCCCCCAACATAATTGCTTCAATCCAGTGTTCAATCGTCACGACTCAAACTCGAGCACCGTCACTGTTCATCAATGGAGGTCCATCGATCTCGATCGGTTTCCTTCAATTGATGAACCCAGAAGCATCGTGGGATCATGAGGAGTCATTTCCCCACAACAATTGAGTCAATCACAGCCCCAAACTCCACGACTCAGCCTCGATTTCTTCCTCTGTCACCAAGCTCGATCAGAGCCAAAACGGCACCATTCCTTCTCGTTTTTGATGTGGATCGACTCGTCACAACCTCAGGAAGATGTTTGTAACCTCCAATTCGATCATCACAGCCCAATTCCTTCAATTTGATTTTCCCTCCCAAAACTTAATTTTTCGAATTCTCAGTTCTTCCTCACCGTCAATCTCTCGTGTTTACCCAGTTGAAATCACTCTCAAATTGCTCACAAATTCACACTCTCAGGTTCAGCAATGGGAGAGGAATTGGTTGGGAGAGTATTGGATTTGGTTGTACACGGTTAAGGAAAATATGGAGATTAATGGAAATAAAGGATTAATTAATTAATTAAAAATTAATTAAACATCATCATGAGGTCTCCCCCAAAAACATGGATTCTGATTTCAAGGGATGAGTGACACTTGTCACTCATCCAGGTGTGTAGGGTCAACGGTCACTATTCAATATTATATTATTATTTTAATCCTGGCCTCGGTTCGTTAGTTCGTTTCCTTGACCATAACGTCGTCGTCGGATCTCCGATTTCGGCATGCCGCCTGTCGTTGGATTCGTATCGACGATACCTACGTAACGGTCCTTGGCCCTCGTCCATCGGACCTCCCGATCAAAAAGTCAACATTTGGCCCCTAATAAGCCAAATTACCAAAATGCCCCTCAACTTCCGAACACCATAACTTTCTCTACGAATATCGGAATCGAACGTGCCACCTGTCTATGAACTCGTGACGTCCCGAACTACGTCACGGTCATCGGTCAAAGTCCGTTTGACCGCCCGATCAAAAAGTCAACATTTTGCCCACGACCAGGGGCAAAACGGTCATTTTGCACAATTTGTCCGATTCCGCCCTACTAACCACCGTTCAACCTCACTAATCAAGATTAATCACTAAACTAATCCCGGAATTCGGGACGGGTCGTTACAACCTTCCCTCCTTAATAAATTTCGTCCTCGAAATTACAACCGCTCTAATCTCAACGTACTTCCCTCCTTAATAAGTTTCGCTCTCGAAACTCGATTACCCTGATTCCACAAACACCCCGTGGAAAGTGGAATCGACCACGCAACACGTGTACACCCGCACACCAACTACTTAGACAAAACTTGTCTACACCCAAACGTACCACTAGTACTCAAAACGCAACGATTACATTCGACCCCGTCGAACGACTGAAACTACTAGTTTCGATTTTGACACCACTTGTCAAATCCACCCTCTCGTTGACGCAACAACTCGACGGTTCCTTTCCCACTCCCACTAGGAGTCAGCTGACCCCACTCAATAATCTATGTTGACACATCCTGACAATCTGTCACCACACAATTGTTGTCAGTCGAAAACTGACACTAGACTCACTCGTGGCTACACATGCCACCAACGTACTCGACTCACCAATACCCTTACCGAAATTTCACACGACCTGTGTGTAATTAAACACATCGGAATTACCATGACCCATTGCATAGTAATTTCCGGCCCACAACCAATCCCATGGTATCGGAACCAATCCGACTACCAACACGTTCACCAACACACCTCGGGTATATCCCGTATACCGTAACTAGACATCACATGTCTACAAGGTATTGTACCTCGAACCATGTACGAAGTACACACATCTACCTAATAACCAGACTACAACCACCTAGGTTATAGCCGAACACGTTCCAATAATGGAGTACGTTTGCCCAATCCAGCATGAGACAAATCGAAACTCCACCCAACATCTAGTTCCAATTCCGAATATGAATCCGCAATTTCGTAAGAAATCCCGGATCCAAGCCCAGACATCACATTGTAATTTATTTCCAAATCCAAATCCGAAATCATTATTCCGTAAGCTAGCATTTGGAATAATCATCCCGTACCCAAATCCGGAAATATACTTTCAAGTTCCAAAATCGAATCCTGAATCGTCACCCAGAAATTCGATTCCAAATCCCGAAATCTCGTTCACATTTACCAAGACACATCAAAACCGAACCTATCGGTTACCTGCTCAATACACTTGATTGACTTCATAGGGAAGCCAATCCAACCTCCACACGTCTAAGGTTGACAAAATTCAACTACCTTGAAAACCTACTCACCCGAGTAGAATACCATACGGGCCCCACTTCGAAAAGAAGTTCAACCCCGTCATTTACGACTCACGTACCAAGGTAAGAGTGATATACTCTCCCCCTATCTGAATCATCAAGATCACGACCCAGATAGACACTGTGTCCCTGACAATAACGTCAAAATCCTAGATTGCCACAACGATCGACAACCGACTCCCACAACTAGACAGATCAGTCAACGACGAGACACGTCGAGACTGCGGATTCTCACGGATTACCTTTTATCAATCCTTGTCATTCCACCTAGGAAAACCAAGGATGGTCCAAAATGATGACGTCAAAACTCATCCTACGTGGATGCAACAAAACTCACTGCACTCACCACGCCATGTACCCCAACATCGTCTGCCACCAAGCAGAAAAAAAAAATCTCGTTTACCTAATTTCGAACACGTAGCTCCTCCTAATGACCTCACAACACACATGGGCTCACCAACCAATACACGCTCAACGTACTGGTAACTACAGTCAATGTCTGCCAGGGCAGAAAGCAAGAAGTCAACCCCAATGACTTCGGAATACCAATCACCAAAAATGAGCACCACTCTCGTTCCCCAATCACAACTCTCCTCGACACTAAGGTTCCAACCATGTTGGAAACAGACATGCTCCCAACAAGACGTCAAGTCCAACCACTAGACTTCCTACCTCCTCAATTCACTTGGACAACCCCGTGTCCACAATCAATCCGTTATTGTTCCGTTCGCACATCCCGACCATTACCGGTTCGACACTCGGTTTCCCATGTTCTCAATTACAAATTCCTACCTTTATACCACTAATGGTTTTCCTCGTCTTTTCCAGTTTTAATCATTTCCATGTACATTTTAGGGATATTTAAAAACATAAATCACACTAACTTTGGAGTTGCCAACAACTCCCCCAAATCCACCAATTATCATGACGTAGGGGACGTCATCCCAAGATTACTCAAGTCTCAGTTATACCCTTTTTAATCCACTCCTTACTGGTTATCTCACCACTATTGGGACTTATCCCAACACAGCACAATCTTAACTGGATCCCATCCAGTCCATCACTCAACCACTACCGAATCTCAAAGACCGAACATATGTTCATCATGACGGAGTCACACCCCAATTTGTGGCTCATCGTCAACACCATTACCGACACTAGCACCAGCGCTAGTACCAGCACCAACACACTATCAACAACACTAATATCAGCACACAGGCATCCATACTAGCATCAGCACAAAAGTACCAACCCCGCAAACATCCCTATTGCACACCGTGTGCAAATACGACAACCCTGGATCTCCGTTCATACGGAACGACGATCCCGTACCTCACGACTATGGGTACCACTATTCTGACAATCCACATCAGGAAAATGAACGTTCCCTGAACGTCCCCAAGTATTATGACCACACTGATTACCTTTGATAGCCCGTCATCTCCATATGACTACCGACTAACTGTCATTGCTATCGAGATCCGCATCCACACATCACACCAATACCCGATCCAACACGGGATTCCACAATCACACCCTATGGTTCAACCGAACCAAACAGTTTTCCGTAATATCAAATTCACAACCTGACCGACCCCGCGGTCTAGACATCGAATAGACGTCAGATCCAATCCTACCATCCCATCAACGTGGGTTCCACCACTAGGTCATCGGCCAACTCCGATGAACCAACATCCCTCACACTAGAAACCACCACAAGGGTTCACATTTTAGACCATTACTCACATGAGGTTCCCCGAACCTGGCTGCACCTAGCAGCACAACAATCCAATATCTCATGACCGAACCGACGGTCCCACTATACCAGTTCACCCCAATCAACCCCGCTTGGGTCGAATCACATTAACGCACGGCGCATCGGGCCAATCGCACTCCATCCACTATCCAAACCCAAACACTATCTATCAGGTTGATAACGAATTGCAGCCCAAAGAGACATCACACCCTCGACCTGCGCGCACAAATAGAGCAACCGTGCTCTGATACCAAGTTGACAGGACCCATCCCAATCCCCCCCGGGATTACCATGGAATGTGCCCTGCTCCCGTCCAACACGGGGTGTCAGACAAAGGATGACCAAGAGCCACTGCCCAAACAGGGCATCCAGAGTGCGCAAGGATCGATGGAGGAGGTGTGCAATGTCCCAGTCTCTGTTGCAATCGCATCCGTGATCAACCTGAAGGGCATTAAAACCAAAAGCTGTGAGTGGACAAAAACCAATAAGTTTACCAAAACATTTATAAGACATTTATGCCCTCCAATAAAAACGTATGCATGCCACAAAAACCAGTAACCAAAACGTTTGCTCAACCGAGCCCTTAGGGCCTTAGCCCAAAAACCATTAACCAAAAACCAAGTGTGGGAACTCAGCCCAAAACCGTGGAATACCACCACCATACATATACGACCATGTGGGTCACCACCCACTACCATAAATGAACATTAATTCATTAAAATCACACAATCATAAATCCACCCGGAAAGCCATTTCATTAATTCGTATTTTACCATTACCATCACCAGCATCCCTGATGCTAGACGTCCCTGACGTTGACGTCTCACGGTTTCATAAGCTACGCGTGCTGCCCGGGGTCTCTCCGGGTCCATATATCTGACATCCCTGATGTCTGACGTCCCTGACGTCAATCATAGCAATCCTGCTCCTGAGTCATCATACGGTCCGGCTGCTCCGTATAATGACCCCTCGCAGGCAATGCACCGTGACTTCCCCAGTGTCCCAAACATCTGGAGGAGACCATCATATATCCTTGTATCCAGATGGTATATGGAAAACATTAATTCATTTCACAACATCACAATGGGCCCTGCCCGAATTTTCCATAAAACAACACATTTCCGTTTAGGGTCCCTGACCCGAAACCACATTTATTAAATATAGGGCCCCCTGGCCCGAAATCATCATTTTAATCCAACTGGGTCTCATGCCCGACTTTATGAACCACTGGGCCCACGGCCCGATTTGTAAACCAACTGGGCCCGCAGCCCGACTTTATAAACCCACTGGGCCCATGGCCAGAATTCACAAATCAACTGGGCCCCTGGCCCGATAATATAACTCAAATGGGTCTCAGCCCGTTTTCATACCAACTGGGCCCCTAGCCCGATTCTCAAATGGACTCCCAGTCCGAAATTTCCAAAACAAGTGGGCCTCAAGCCCGAGTTCATCTTTCCAATATAAAAACCATTTTATCATAATATTTACTTAACCACAAGCATGCAAAACCACAAATAAACCGTTAATCCCGATACACGTGAAATACGGAAAACACCTCGAAATACGTGCAACATACCCAAAATCAATGCTCACAAATACCATCATAGAAATCATGTATATAAACCATATAACACATTTAAGTATGCATAGGATTTATAAAACCAAAGTCCACTCACAGACCGTTTTAACCGTGTGCCTCGATACGCGTGCCACCGGCCCTCCCGGGCCACACCACTATCACCGGGACTCCCAATCCTGTCCAAATTACATTAGAGGGTTACTAATCTCATTATTAACATCCTATCAAAGTCCCGTAATTTTCCCGAATTTTTACTTATTTTTAAACTTAATTTAAAACCTTCGGACATCCCGAACAATATCGAGACGGTGTCCGATCGACACGAAACCAATTCCAAAATGTCCGTTACATTAAATAGGGCAGAAGTCATGTTGACCTCACCTCGAGATTCGCGCCCACGCGCCGTCACGCGCCGCCGTGAGTGGCTGCGCGTGAAACCCACGCGCCTGCTACAGTGTCACCAGCCCAACCCGTTTGTCTGGTAAACGGGTCCAATTTGCCCGCGATACGACCCGGTTCCAATCCTATCAATTCAGCCTTAATTACAACAATTGATCATTCCATTAGCTTCGTTTTAAGTTTAATTTAAGTTCTGTAACATTGATTACACAAGACCTTACCTACAACTCCACGATTCGATGATGAACACCAAGAACACCCGCCCATTGTTCATCCTTCGAACCCCATCCATTTCGATCGATATCCTTAAATTGATTCAACTAGAAGCTTCCATGGACTCCGTAAATCATTTCCCCCAACATAATTGCTTCAATCCAGTGTTCAATCGTCACGACTCAAACTCGAGCACCGTCACTGTTCATCAATGGAGGTCCATCGATCTCGATCGGTTTCCTTCAATTGATGAACCCAGAAGCATCGTGGGATCATGAGGAGTCATTTCCCCACAACAATTGAGTCAATCACAGCCCCAAACTCCACGACTCAGCCTCGATTTCTTCCTCTGTCACCAAGCTCGATCAGAGCCAAAACGGCACCATTCCTTCTCGTTTTTGATGTGGATCGACTCGTCACAACCTCAGGAAGATGTTTGTAACCTCCAATTCGATCATCACAGCCCAATTCCTTCAATTTGATTTTCCCTCCCAAAACTTAATTTTTCGAATTCTCAGTTCTTCCTCACCGTCAATCTCTCGTGTTTACCCAGTTGAGATCACTCTCAAATTGCTCACAAATTCACACTCTCAGGTTCAGCAATGGGAGAGGAATTGGTTGGGAGAGTATTGGATTTGGTTGTACACGGTTAAGGAAAATATGGAGATTAATGGAAATAAAAGATTAATTAATTAATTAAAAATTAATTAAACATCATCATGAGGCCTCCCCCAAAAACATGGATTCTGATTTCAAGGGATGAGTGACACTTGTCACTCATCCAGGTGTGTAGGGTCAACGGTCACTATTCAATATTATATTATTATTTTAATCCCGGCCTCGGTTCGTTAGTTCGTTTCCTTGACCACAACGTCGTCGTCGGATCTCCGAT
Source organism: Prinsepia uniflora (assembly GCA_032719365.1). Lineage (NCBI taxonomy): Eukaryota > Viridiplantae > Streptophyta > Magnoliopsida > Rosales > Rosaceae > Prinsepia > Prinsepia uniflora. The sequence goes on from CM064870.1 coordinate 16,918,053, forward strand.
TTCGGCATGCCGCCTGTCGTTGGATTCGTATCGACGATACCTACGTAACGGTCCTTGGCCCTCGTCCATCGGACCTCCCGATCAAAAAGTCAACATTTGGCCCCTAATAAGCCAAATTACCAAAATGCCCCTCAACTTCCGAACACCATAACTTTCTCTACGAATATCGGAATCGAACGTGCCACCTGTCTATGAACTCGTGACGTCCCGAACTACGTCACGGTCATTGGTCAAAGTCCGTTTGACCGCCCGATCAAAAAGTCAACATTTTGCCCACAACCAGGGGCAAAACGGTCATTTTGCACAATTTGTCCGATTCCGCCCTACTAACCACCGTTCAACCTCACTAATCAAGATTAATCACTAAACTAATCCCGGAATTCGGGACGGGTCGTTACACTGATACAGAAGGTCATTTTCCTAAGTGAGGGTTTTTCGATCAAGCTCTCATGGTTGAAGAAGGCACCAATTCTCATCCAGTTGTTCCACCCAAAGAGAAACTAGAGGCTGACTAGGTTGCTAATCGGTCCTTCTTTGGTGTGAGGCCCAATAATATGTCTAGCATTCGAACCGGCTGATCAAGCACTGGTTTTACGCACGCCTCAGAAGGATGAGCAAATGGATGAGGAGATCTGAATTGAAGACTGGGCCACTCTATCCTTAGTCTATCAAGATAGGTCCGCATAAATTGCTTGGCATTGCCTCTATTTCTTCTAGTTCGTCGTAATGTGTAAAGCTTGTTTGTTTTCAATTTTTGAAATGCAAGAATTTTCTTCAACTTTTGCATAATCAGTTGTCGACTAAGTTTTTTAGATGTTCCGATTGGATAATTTTCTTGAATAAATTGTTTTTGGTCGAACTCTCATTGGTCAGACGTTCATTGATCATCTATCTTCATTTTTTAGATTGTGTGTTGTTGTCCAATGAAGCCAAGTGAACTGAATAAGAGTATCCACGCCAGACTAGCTAAATTTTTTGACAAATTTAAGTTAAAATGACCCAAAAAGTTATTAATAACTAGGTAGTTTTTACAGTCACCAAAATCAAACTCTCTATATTTTCAGTAATTTTGAATATTAAATTTATTTTTATTCAAATTTGAATATATAAAAACATAATTTTCCTACAATAGCTAATTTTTAATGTAATTTTTTAACGGTTTAAATAAATATATCTATTTTGGTGCAAAATTGATCAAACCCATAATTAGGTCAATTCACTTTATATAGCTAGTTTTTTAATAGTTTAAATAGATATTTTAACGGTGAAATTGAATAGAGCAAATTCGGAGTCAAATGTAGTAACTAAAATTTCAAATGAAAAATCATCTCAAGAGAAAAAAGGAGAGTAATAACTATAAGCTTCAAGTCCTTATTTGGGAGACGATATCTTTGGCGAAGGATATTTTTCGCCTCCAAGAAAGTAAGGAGCATCATTTTAGTCAATGTTACCCCCGCGGTTTATGGTAAAATTTCTAACTTTTATTCCTTTCTTCCTCCAACTTGTTAACTGTGTTAAAATTATCATATCCAAACCTTATTCCTTACAATTCGTTCTTCCCGATCGTCACCTAAAAATTGCGAAATATCAAAACTTTGATTTCCCAAATACCAAAAAGAATGAAACTTTTCACAACCCTATATGAAACTTCTGAGTCAATTGACAGCCCACAAACGAACAAAAAAAATTGGTAATTTGTTTTATTTTCTTTGAATTTTTCGATAATCCATGAAAGTTTGGAGTCTGTGAATGCAAATAATGATGAGTTTTGAGAATGAAAAAGAGAGTTTTGTGAAAAGGAGAGGATGAGGAGGATGAAGGAAAGAGGAAAGAGAAATGGGATGAAGAAATAGCTAATAGGAGGCGGCTAGCTACTAATAGCTAGTCCTAATAGAAAAAGTTAAATTTTAGGTTAAATTTTCCTACTCTACTGCATACCCATTTTGATGTTTTTGGATAAATTTTTGGTTAAATTTATCCAAAAATTAAATTTGACTACTCTGCTGCAAATGCTCTAAGATGTATAGTGGATTGTCAAGTCCGAAATGGTCGGTAGTTGTGTTGCAGTGAGGACCGATCACATTTTTAATTTCGGACTGATCCATACAATAAACTTAGGATTGATTCATGTTTAAATTGTTTGTAAGTTTGGTGTTGATCGATACCATTGCCAACTAGTGGATTTCTAAATACATGTCCGACCAAGATTAATTTTGAGCAAATAACAATAAGATTTTGATGCGTATTATAGGTGATTGGCCTGGATTGATTAAGTTGGGTACCAATCAATGGGTGTCTTTTTTTTTATACAAAAATTTATCTTTATTAACTCATAAACGAACTGAAATACCAACATCCATAGCAAGGTTGTCAAGTTAGATGGTTGATATCGATTGATATAGGTTCCTATCGAAGGTGTCTAAATACAGATCCAACCAAATTCAACTTAGAAGATATAATTGTAAGGAATTGAAAGATCAAATTTGTGATTTTTCATTAATGGTAGCATTGGTTTTCCAAAGCATATACATAAGTAAGAAAGACTAGGCTTCACTTGTGGTAAATATTTTAAATGATAAGCATTTTATGGATGAGGCAGTGGTTCACCTTTGGGAGATTGTAGTTTATAGGTGCCTAATTGGTAAATTTTGATAATCAGGTATGTTCCTTCACACTTTGGACTAAGTGTGCCATCTGCTCGTTCCTCGGTAGCCAAGATGACTATATTGAGGATCCCATCTCCTACCTTTAAACTTCTTAATTGGACCATTGAATCATAGTATCGTGCTACTCTTTGCTGCTAGGCCATATTAGGTATGGCGTGTTGCTTGTGGTGTGATAACACTCAAACTACGCATTAAATTAAACACGTAATTTGAGTATTATGAAATTTAAACCCTTTTTGTGTAGTTATAGTATTGGTAAATAGGGATCATTCTTAACCGGAGAAATTAGGGAATATTAATAATATATTAGTTAAATAGAATAATGAATAATCAAAGAATAATGAATTGAAAAATTAAAGAATTAAATAATCAAATAATTAAATAATTAAATAATTAAATAATTAAATAACAAAGAATTAGAGAATAAATGAATGAAAGAATTAATGAATAAGAGAATGAAAGAATTAATGAAATAAAGAATAAAAGAATAAAAGAATAAAGATGGGGGATAAAGAATTAGAGAATAAATGAATGAAAGAATTAATGAATAAGAGAATGAAAGAATTAATGAAATAAAGAATAAAAGAATAAAAGAATAAAGATGGGGGATTTTTAGGGATAGTGATCATACAAAACAAGTAAAAACATAAATAAACTAATTCTATTCTTATTTTTAACATATATACAAGTGGACTTTCTTTGAACACAAATTCTACCAACATTCTAATATTTGCAAAATTTGAACATATTACAAAATTCTACTTTCACCATCTCACTCATGCATACATTTTTTTTAATATTATAAATGCACCGAAACGCGGTCATAAACACTTATAAAATGATTAATCTAATGTTTATGATTTGAATGTGTATTAAACATTTAAATCTCTTCAATTTTATACTAAGTGCACCGAACAGCGGTCATAAACACTTAGCATAAAATTGAAGCTTAAGCACTCAAATGTATGAAGTAAATGAAGTTCGAAAAGTAGAACACATTATAATAATATCCTTGTCTACAAAAGTTAGAAAGAAAATACCCACAATAATATTGAATTAAAGAAAATAAAACCGAAACAACAATGAGAGTTTAAGCAAGGAAAATAACAAGTTACACATTCGGAATCCAAGAAAGCTTGTGATTCCGAAAATGGATGGAAAAAAATGAAATGTTATTCATAAGATTTTCTGACAGCAGAAGAAACCTTATGAAGATGGAGGAATAAATACGAGAATGCGAACTTAAACTCAAGAATTGCAACGGAAATACTAGTCTTGATATTTCTAAAGGAAGGATACAATTTGTGTTTTGGAGTTCTCTCCCAAAACAAAGTCGCCAAACAACTGAAATTAACTCCTATTTATAGGAGGGGAAAAGCTACTAAAAAAATAAAAATTAAGTAAATAAAAATTACAATAAAAAATGAAAAATGAAATGATGAATAATGATGAGTTATGATGAAATTAGGTTTGATTTTTGGGGGAAATAAGCTTGAAAATCAGCAAGCTACAGCAGAAATGATGGGCAGTTGGGCTGGAGTGAGATGATTTTTCGGATGAACAGTGCAGGCTGAGCAGGAAGTGGTTGGGCTAATTTGGTGAAGGCTGCAGCGGGTTAGAGAGGTGAATGCTGCAGCGGGCCAGATTCAAAAGCCACACCCGTGCTCTATCTTCCAAGGACAATGGGAAAGCTTTCAGCTTCATGATTTCCAAGTCCGCATCATCGGGATACATGCTACCGATAATGAATTGGAACTCCGTCAAGTGTTTGTGTGGATCTTCATTTCTGATTCCATGGAACTTGGGTAGCTGATGAAGGACTCCACTCTTTAGCTCAATATCTTTCTTGTTGGTTCTAGGCTCGGGATACTGGATGCAGAAATTTGTAGTGCCACTTGTGTTTGCACATGTCTGCTCTCAGATACTCAGATTTCTTGCCATGACTACTGGTGTTCCAAAAGTCTATTCCTCGTCTGAATTACTCTTTTCACTTATTGATTCACCGAGTATTGGGGATGGTGGTCCGGATGAGCTGGTTTTCTTAAGTGCGTATCTGAATGTTGCGTTGCTTGGTGAGATGTCAAGTTGCTTTCTCAACCGATCAAGCTTAGACTGATGAGCGTGCATTCATAAGTACGTACCTATATTAAAAGTGAACACTAAGTTAGAAGGTAAATATACACAAGTACTTAGCTAGCGAAACTTTAATTAAAACAAAATAGTTGCGAGAAGAGTTAGGGTTAGTGTTCGGAATATAAGTTAAGAAAGTCACAATTAGCAAGAAAATGTGAGGTATAAACAAGTATAAATTTAAGCCAGAATTAACATATACACAAAAAGAGATAATAAGAGTATGAGAGTATAGAATTCATACAGTGTGACATAAATAGAAGCTAGAATTAACAAAAAGTCACGGTAATAGCAGGAAAATGCACAAGTTCCAAATGCATCTAAACTAATGCAACACAAAAGTATCTACATGAAGTATGGTATGAATGCATAAGAGAGAAATTATTAGAACCTACACAAGACATAAGAGTTACGTGACAGTTCATGAAAGAATGGCCTGCACATTCGATCTCACTTCCCTAGATTCACTTAGTCTAGGGGGCCCGGTGATGAATTCCGAGCATCATGAAATCTCGGGGAGGGTATGCAACTATTTATGCAATAAGTAGAGCTTTAGAGTGTCATGAATAACTTTCCCCTTCCGCTTCTCATAATACATTCTTGGGCGTACGGCATGTGCGTACTGATAACCACCCTTCCACCATTCAACGTTAATCATGGCCAGTTGGGATAGATGTAACGCAAGAAGTAAGGATAATTTCGAGAGCACCCCGAGGCTAGCATTGGCATATAATCCATTGGTGCTCTCTTTCTTAATCCAAAACTTGTCACCAGTCATAACCCTTCTAGATACCATAACCAACCGATGGAAGATTTGGTGAATTACCAAACCCGAATGTTTACAAACTCCGCCCCAACCTCATGCCCATATATTCGAGTCTATGGTGTGTGGTGATGAAATCCACACATCACGAAGAGTTAAGGAGAAAATAAACACAAGGGGCGCTACCTGTTCCCGAAAATAAAATTTTGAAGAAAAAGGAGCTTTGAGGTTCATGCAACTCTAAAACATTTAATAGGAAACAATATTTACACTTAGGAAAGTCACATATATATAGCTCCTAAAAATTAATAAAGTGAACAAGTATAATATACAATTCATGAAATAACACAATAAAGGCATTAAATACAATTTATGAAAAAGTATATTATGAACATTGTGAACTAATATAATATGGCAAGCGTAAAACATAAAAGTTATGAACAAAAATGTATATACAAATATGAACAAAATAACTCAAGTGTGTAAAAGTATAAACAAATTATAAACAAGTATACAATTATGAACAAGTATACAATTATGAACAAGTATGACAAATAGGAACATTTAATAAACATAATAAAAATGAATATTTAAAACACATTCTAAAATTAAGTATGCAACATTAGAATCAAATTAAATCAAGCCTAATACGCATATATACACAACTTTCTTTTCTTATTTTTTTTTTCGATTTAAGTTGTTTATTTATTTACTACTATTATAATAAATATATATTTATATTTTTTTCGATTTTTTTTAGAGTTTAATAGAAATAATAATTAGACAAATAAATAAACATAAAATAAAGTAATTGTAAGCAAGTAATATATATGTAATACTATGAGAGTAAGCAAATAAAATATGAACATTTAGTATGGCATCGTAAATAAATAAATAAATAAAATTTAAGAATATGTATACTTAATTCACAAATAGGAACATTTTAAATATAAACAATTTTATACATACTAACACATTAAGAATGATTTTTAATTTCCCCGGCAACGGCGCCAAAAATTGATAACTCCAAAACTACGAATTAAATTAAACACGTAATTTGAGTATTATGCAATTTAAACCCTTTTTGTGTAGTTATAATATTGGTAAATAGGAATGGTTTTTAACCGGGGAAATTAGGGAATATTAATAATATGTTAGTTAAATAGAATAATGAATAATCAAAGAATAATGAATTGAAAAATTAAATAATTAAATAATCAAATAATTAAATAATTAAATAACAAAGAATTAAAGAATTAGAGAATAAAAGAATGAAAGAATTAATGAATAAGAGAATCAATGAATTAATGAAATAAAGAATAAAAGAATAAAGATGGGGGGTTTTTAGGGATTGTGATCATACAAAACAAGTAAAAACATAAATAAACTAATTCTATTCCTATTTTTAACATATATACAAGTGGACTTTCTTTGAACACAAATTCTACCAACATTCTAATATTTGCAAAGTTTGAACATATTACAAAATTCTACTTTCACCATCTCACTCATGCATACATTTTTTTAATATTATAAATGCACCGAAACGCGGTCATAAACACTTATAAAATGATTAACCTAATGTTTATGATTTGAATGTTTATTAAACATTTAAATCTCTTCAAGTTTATATTAAGTGCACCGAACAGCGGTCATAAACACTTAGCATAAAATTGAAGCTTAAGCACTCAAATGTATGAAGTAAATGAAGTTCGAAAAGTAGAACACATTATAATAATATCCTTGTCTACAAAAGTTAGAAAGAAAATACCCACAAAAATATTGAATTAAAGAAAATAAAACCGAAACAACAATGAGAGTTTAAGCAAGGAAAAGAACAAGTTACATTTTCGGAATCCAAGAAAGCTTGTGATTCCGAAAATGGATGGAAAAAAATGAAATGTTATTCATAAGATTTTCTGACAGCAGAAGAAACCTTACGAAGATAGAGGAATAAATACGAGAATGCAAACTTAAACTCAAGAATTGCAACGAAAATACTAGTCTTGATATTTCTAAAGGAAGGATACAATTTGTGTTTTGGAGCTCTCTCCCAAAACAAAGTCGCCAAACAAGTGAAATTAACTCCTATTTATAGGAGGGGAAAATCTACTAAAAAAAATAAAAATTAAGTAAATAAAAATTACAATAAAAAATGAAAAATGAAATGATGAATAATGATGAGTTATGATGAAATTAGGTTTGATTTTTGGGGAAAATAAGCTTGAAAATCAGCAAGCTACAGCAGAAATGATGGGGCAGTTGAGCTGGAGTGAGATGATTTTTCGGATGAACAGTGCAGGCTGAGCAGGAAGTGGTTGGGCTGATTTGGTGAAGGCTGCAGCGGGCTGGAGAGGTGAATGCTGCAACGGGTCGAACGCTGCAAAGGAGTGGGCTAGACGGATGGATTGGACCAGGCGACGCAAGTGGTTTGGCGTGATGGACTAGTCGAGCATGTGGGGTGCGCGGTGAGTGGTTGGCTGGCAAGCGTACGGGCTGGAACAGTAGGTATTTGGTGGGCAGCCTCAGCGTGCGAGCAAGCAGGAGCACGGCTGGTGCCCAGTGTAGTGGGCCGCTGGTAGATGGGCTGGCGTGCATGGGATTTGGGCTTCGCTGGGGCTGGCATTTAGGGCTGAGCTGCTGCATAACTGGGCTGCACAATAATAGAAAAAATGGGCTCAAATTAAAAATGAATTTGGGCTTAATAATAATATATAACTCAATCGAATTTCGTCAATAATTTCTTCGTTATAATTCCGATCAGGACGATTCTTTCGTCAAAATGCTCCAAATTACAAGCTTTATTTATTTAAATAGAAATAACACAAAAAAAATTATTTTATCTAATTATTTATTATTTTAATATTAAAAGTCAAGTATAAAGGGTATAAAATAATGTTTAAATAACGATCTATCATGGTGCTCTTCTAACAAGTCATGGTTGAGGTTAAAAACTAAAAAGCTCATTGTTTTCGTCAGTGTCGTAGGAGACGACCAGATAGGAAGTTTAACTTATCTCCACTGGTGCTACAGCCTCAATGCCAAAATAATGTTTCATTTGTGATCTCCACTGGTGCTACAGCCTCAATGCCAAAATGCATGGCACATGGTGTTTCATTTGTGGATGTATGATATAAGGTGCAATAAGACCATAGAATATCTTGTAGGTATTCTGGCCATGCTCCTTTGGATCCCTCGTCAAAATGAGTTTTGAGGTTGTATTTGATCTTGTTGACGGCTTCCAGTGGACCATTGGCTTGTGGATGGGCGACAAAAGTGAAGCAAAGAGTGATGCCATATACTTTAGATAATAATCCAAATAATGCACAATTAAATTTTTGTGCATTGTCTCTCACGACAATTGTGACATATAAATGCAACAGATAATATTTTGGTAAACTAAAGTTTTAATTTGTCGCTATGATTGTCGCTAGGGCTTTGGCTTCTGCCCACTTGGTGAAGTAGTCTACTACCACCACTACATGTTCTACACCTCTTTTTTCCTTTGGACATTGATCCAATCAAGTCTAATCCCATTGCGAGAAAGGCCAAGGACTGAGAATTGCTATGAGCTTTTCTGCTGGTAGGTGTGGCATCGGGGGTATTCCATTGACATTGATCACATTAGTGTGTTAAGATGATCGAATTTGTTTGAATGGAAGGCCAGTAGTAGCCTTACCTAAAGGCCATTTAAGCGAGGGTTCGTGGTCTAGAATGGTTGCCACATATGCCTTCATGGATTTCCTTCAATGTAGTTTGGCCTTTGTCCTATGTTAGCCAGTTGAGTCGAGGGAGAGTGAAACCTCGCCTTTACAAATGATCATAGGTTATATTGTAGCAAGCCACATTGTGATGGGAGTTCTTCATCCCTAATATAGCAAATGATTGGATCCATCCAATTTGGATCGACATTAATAGTATGGATCTATCACTCTTATGCGCTTGGCGCTTCAAATAGTTCTATCAAGATACTTCAACCAATTTTTTCGTTGCTGAACGAGGATAATCTAGCTAGAGCATCAGCATGCCTATTCTTAGATCTTGGAACATTGGACATCACATAGGTCTGGAGGTGATGGAGCAATGATTTGGCCTTATTGAGGTATAAGGACATAGTGCCATTCTTTGCATCAAAGTTTTTATTCACCTGACTCACTACTAGTTAGGAGCCACTGAAGAATTGGATTTTTTTTAATTTTTAAGTCATTAGTAAGGTAATGACTACGAAGAGGGCCTCACTTTGATGTTTGATGCTATAAAGGAAAACTGGTGTGGTGAGAACCAGGGCTTCTTGAGAGTCAGAATGGTTGATAAAAATAAAACAAGCACATAAATGTATAACCAACTCAATCCTAGTTAAAATCTTTGCAAGCGTACAATGTCATACAAAGTAGTAAAGCAGAAAGCAAAGGCAATTTCTCAAGGACTCGTACAACAAATGAACACTTAATTAAGACTCTTAACTCAATCAACAACTCAAACTAATTTGGATATGCAAGGATTCAAGATTCAAAACAAAGCAAAAGAACACAGAAAATGGGGGGCTTGATTATGCTTGCGTTGAAAGGAAAACATAAACTGAAATTGCAAGTAAAGTAAAAAAACAGCAAGAGATGAAACGTTGGTTGTTTGGTTGATTAAGGTGAACTAAGGCAAGCTATCTACCACTAGCCAATGAAATCTAAGATGCGTTTTCAAGATTATATCACTAATGAATGTACGAATCCAACGCCTGTATAAGGGCGCTGATTTTGAGTCACCCTACACATGTTATTCCTCCTAACTTGGCATATCGTAGGCATGATGTGTACTTTAGGATGTATATTCAATTTTAGCAATTAAATGCATGATGAGCGAGAGGAACTTCATGAAATTACACTACCCTTTTGTCAGGACCCGACCCTCTTCTGTCAGGTCCCAATTCATCTAGCACGATATTGTCCGCTTTGGGCCTCCTTGCCCTTGCCCTCACGGTTTTGTTTTCGGGAGCTCACGGTGCAACTTCCCAGGGGGTCACCCATCTGGAATTGCACCAGCCTCAACTCGCTTAACTTTGGGGTTCCACTCCCCCCCAAAGCCACTGAGCTCCCAAAAAGCCTCATGCTAGATAGGTGTGTGCCTACACCTTTAAGGCACACCACCATTCCTTTCCCAGACCATTCCCCCCTCGCAGGAATGTGGGATTGTTCACCGTTCCCTCCAGGACACGTGTCTTATAATCCACCCCCCTTAGGGCCCAGCGTCCTCGCTGGCACACTTCCCGGTCGGGGTCTGGCTCTGATACCAAATTGTCAGGACCCGACCCTCTTCTGTCAGGTCCCAATTCATCTAGCACGATATTGTCCGCTTTGGGCCTCCTTGCCCTTGCCCTCACGGTTTTGTTTTCGGGAGCTCACGGTGCAACTTCCCAGGGGGTCACCCATCTGGAATTGCACCAGCCTCAACTCGCTTAACTTTGGGGTTCCAATCCCCCCCAAAGCCACTGAGCTCCCAAAAGGCCTCATGCTAGATAGGTGTGTGCCTACACCTTTAAGGCACACCACCATTCCCTTCCCAGACCATTCCCCCCTCGCAGGAATGTGGGATTGTTTACCGTTCCCTCCAGGACACGGGTCTTATACCTTTAAAAATGTGACATGTGAGACAAGGGGGTCCTAGATTGGATTATAGGTAAGATGTAAACCACTATCTTCAGTTCTAACAACTACACGATGTGATTAATCAACATGCAAGCATTCACCAATAACTCATTGAATTAAGTAACCACTTAAAAACAATCAATTATATGAACATGGTTCGACTCTCATGGGCAAGACTTCAAGCAACCCTAGTTTAATATAACTACTAACTCATGATAATGATAAACGAATAAATTATGGAAATAAATTGCATTAAAATGAAATAGAATCTGAGTTTAGGAATACAAAGTTATAACACTAAGAAGAACAGCAGAGAAAATAGCAAGGACCTATTGGAAACCAGAACCCCAAAACATTACTGAAAAACAAGAACTTTGCCTTCTGCGACTAGGGTAGAATTTAGGGTAGAAAATTGGAACCCCATGTAAGCCTTTCTATAGTCTATATATAGGAGATGCTTCCCTAAGTTTTAGGGAATTATTCTGGAAGTAATCCCCTCATAATCGGACTAGGAAAGGTATCATTGTTGAACTTGGATAAACAACCTACAAAGGAAATGATTCTTGGAATTCTTGAGCCACAAGAAAGGTGATAAGTTAATCTCCCTATCTTGGAACCTTTATGAAATTTTACAAAGTCAAAGTAGTAAGAGTGTCTCTGGTTGTATCCTTTAAAATCTAGACTTAACAGTTTCCACAAAGCTGGCATTGATCACAATACATTCCGTGTGCATTTCGGAGTCCTATTCGGCCAAGAAAAGGGATAATCCTTTCTTGGTCGATCTTGGACTAGAGATAGCTACAAATCTGAAATTAGGACACTTGGAGTCCATGTGGGAGGTTGATTTTTCCCTAGGCACTGGAAGATAGTTAAAACATGCCCAGACCCTTGAACAAACCTGAATTAGTTCATTTTTGGAAATACCTTTGAATCGGGCCCTAATAGTGTGCTTGGAAAAAGGGCTAAAAGTGTGTCTTAAGTGTATATCAATTGAGCCAAAAAATTTCTGCTAGCCTGCTAGCACAAAGTGTCAAAAATTATGTATTGTTAGCCCTTAACACGGCCAGGGCCAGGAGTCAGGCACATGGGCTATCACTGGGTTGTCACGGGACTGTCACTGGGCTTGTCACTAGCCTGTCACTAGCTTGTCATGGGGATAGGTACAAGGAATGGAACTCAGTGGGACTTAGGGACAAGTACAGGGACTAGCATAGGGACCTTAGTTGGGACTTGGAATAGAACTCGATAGGGCTGCCAAAGTGTAACACCCGTGTCTTGAGAAGAACGATAAACAATCCCACATCGCTCGGGGAAGGTAAGGAGAAGTGTCTTATATGTGTGGGCATGTATCTATCTAGCATGAGGCCTTTTGGGAGCTCACTGCTTTGATTTTGGTTGGAACTCCAAAATTAAGCGAGTTTGGGCTAGTGCAATCCCAAGATGGGTAACCTACTGGGAAATTTCACATGAGTTCCCAGAAATAAAACCGTGAGGGCTGGGCCTAAAGTAAGCAATATCATGCTAGATGGATCGGGTCGTGACAGAATGTAGCAGAGCTGGACACCGACCGGAAGTGTGCCAGTGAGGAGACTGGGCTCCAAGTGGGGTGGATTGTAACACCCGTGTCTTAAGAAGAATGGTGAACAATCCCATATCGCTAAGGGAGTGAAAGGTGAAGTGCCTTATATGTGTGGGCACGTATCTAGCATGAGGCCTTTTGGGAGCCCACTGGTTTTAAGTTTGGATGGAACTCCAAAGTTAAACGAGTTTGGGCTGCTGCAATCTCAAGATGGGTGACTAACTGGGAAGTTGTACATGAGTTCCCAGAAACAAACCGTGAGGGCTAGTCTCAAAGCGGACAATATCGTGCTAGATGGATCGGGTCATGACACAAAGGGCTGTCCATGAGTTATCTAGGTAATGTCCAGGAGTTGTCTAGAAGCTTTCTAGGGGCTATTTATGAGCCATCCAAAGGTCCAGGAGCTATCTAGGGGCTTGGTACAGGGTCTGACTAGGCACATAATCTCCATATAAAGCCTTGACTTCACTTTCGAACAACTCCTTCATTCTGACAAAGAATTCAACCGTTATTTTTTCATTATTTTCAGAATTGACTCATCTTTCATAATATGCACAAGTCTCACAAAGTATATCATTTTCTTTTCTTGATTGTATGAATATAGTCAAAAGATATGTAAAAGGGATATGAAATGACATTGAAACAATGCATAAATAATGGCTTATCAGTAGCCGAGATATTCCTTCCACATAAAGGATCCAAACTAGTTTGGACTTATCAATAGAGTTCAGACTGGTCTCCCTTTTGATTTTGGCAACTAGCAGCCTTGGAATTTTTTCCTGGTCTTTCGGCATGTATTGAGTGGACTTATATGTGAATTTAAAGATTAGATCCACAACGGCTTAGTCTTTTTCAGATGGTATTGACGCATAAAACTTATCAAACTCTCAAAGTTCGATTGCCCATTTTTTCTATCTTCTAGAGGTGTCTGACTTCTATAATATTTGTATGAGGGAATTGGTTATGAGGACCAATATATGAACTTGGAAATAAGGTTAAAGCCTCCTTGCAGTGATGATGAGAGTAAGAACAAGCTACTCAAGATCTCCATATCTAGTCTTTGCATCCTTAAATGCTTTACTGACATCATCTACCAAGTTTTCCACTTTGCTTTCTCTCTTGATTAGGACAAAGCTTATCCTTGAATTGGAGACTGAAAGTTAGACAATGAGTTATTCTCTCATGTCTGTCCTAGCCTTTGGACATATACTCCTTAAGATTAGTGAAGGCTTTCTCACACTTAGTGGCCCACTTGACTGTATTTTCCTTCATTTTGAGGGCATTGAATAAGGGCATGCACTTATCAGTGGCTCAGGAGATGAATTGAGTGAGTGACTCTACTCTTCCTATAAGGCTCTAGACCTTTTTGATTATTCATGGAGGCTGAATATCAATGATGTCCTTGATCTTCTCAAGATTGGTATGTGAATGTGAATTCTTTTGGGCCACTATGAAATGCACAGAAGGTCGCCTTGTCATTTCCTAACATTTGGAATATTCATAGCTGAATCAGACAACATATTTCTGTAAAGTTTTAATCTCCCCTTGCCATTGTGACCGAGGTCTTCTGTGGTCAACAAGCGGTCCATTTGGATCATGAACTCATTCAAGAAGACCATATGGAGTTCATGAAAGGAATCAATCGTACCTATTTTGTGGTGGTAGAACCAATTGATAGCAGCTTAGTGAGAGTGGAGCTGAAGATCAAGCATTGGACCTCATTAGAGAGATTTTGAAAGCTACGCCAGACCTATAGTTGTTCATGTGTGACCAGGTGGCCCTTCCCTTAGTAAGGCATGATCTTGATGGGTTTAACCTCCAACTCTTGGTGATACTGGAGGATGCGAAAAGTGAAGGGATCAGTATTGGTCTAGATCTTCGTATATGACTTGGTTTTTTTCTTCTTACTATTCAAATCCTGAATTTGTTGTATGATCTCTTGGACAACATCATCAGTTCTGGGAGGGTTATATTATGGGTGTAACTGTTCAAAAATGGGACGACAGCTAGCCTCCATTGCTAACACTTGTCCTTAGCCGATCGGTCGTTTTTGGTCTTCCTACTAACTTGGTTGTAGTTGAGTCAACCACATCTTCCACATGATGGAAATTTACTCTCAAGATATACTCTTCCACTTGGACCATTGGGTTCTTTTTGTCGGGTCGCCTTTATCAAACTAACTTTAATACGGTGAGACTGCATTTGGAGAGTGTGGGAAGAGGAGATTATTCTGTGATTTGGGATCATTTGCTTGATATGTTAGCCAAATAGGCTTAATGTGAAGTTGTCTCATGTCATGTAACTCATGAGCATCTTGGAAGATTTTTGTTCTGAAAGAACTAGCACTATTATTTTGGCGAACGAGCATTCTTCTGGAAGGTTATGATCTCGGTTGCTCCTTATGTCGTGGTTCTTTCGCAATGCGACTAGCAAGGGATTTTTCCGTTTTTGGTGGCTGTTCTCTTATCTCTTCTTGACTTGCATGGAGTATAGCACATTTGTTTTGGTATTGTTCTCCAAGGACCTAGTTTCAACTTTCAATGGCCAGTTTGGTCTTCTTGTGTTCAGTAACCTCCTACCAGAGCTTTTCCATTAGCATGAGCATGGCTTCTGAAGAGGGGTCTGATCTACCTATGCTTCTCTCTCATGAGCTATGGGTGTTGTTCAACTCTTCATCACCTTGTTCGGCCCGACATTGTGATCAAAAGAACGATGTGATAGTGGTATGCGATCTATTAAGATCACTTACTCATAATTCCCTAGATAGCGGTTAATGTTTGATCAAAAAATGGACTAAATGGAATGTGGTCTTGATAGACACTGGCCGTCTTATTCTAGCTCACTGGAAACCTTCGAGACAACAAAAAGATTACTTGACACTAGTGGGGTGACGGCATAGTGGACTTTGATGCTTAAATTGACAAGACCCATCCCGAATTTCCGTTGAAATCGGACCGATCCTACTCCCGTCTGACAATTCTTATTAGACAAGGGATCTTACCAACTTTTAATCTTGTCTAACTCTTGTTAGACTAACCACATTGAATCCTCCCTTGCGAGATTACAGCTCTTGTTCGACCCACTAATCCCGACAAGAATGGAAATTACTAACTTAACCCTAATTAATTCACTTTCATACTTATATTGTCACATTCAAAACCAATAACAAGTACATGATTCCTCACATATTCCCTTCATTAATTAACTCAGC
Organism: Prinsepia uniflora; assembly: GCA_032719365.1. Classification (NCBI taxonomy): domain Eukaryota; kingdom Viridiplantae; phylum Streptophyta; class Magnoliopsida; order Rosales; family Rosaceae; genus Prinsepia; species Prinsepia uniflora. The sequence goes on from CM064870.1 coordinate 16,934,041, forward strand.
AAAAAAATGTTACATTGCTTTGAATGATCCACTAAATATAACCTTAAAATTCTCAACTATATGTATTCTAAACCATTGAATTACTCATTCAAACATAATTATCATCATCATACTTAATGGATACATCAAATTACCAATAATATAATCATCCAAAATTATCCATTAATTGTTTACTTTTAAGTATAAAACATAATTTTTTCACAAAATAATAACCAAGATATAATTAAGTAAACAAATCCAAATCCTTAAAGAAAACTTCTCATTCACCTTCTTTTAACCTCTTTTTATCCCTAAATATTTATTTTGAGAGTCCACTTAACATAATAGTATCATCCTCTATTTTTCCTAAATTTCCTAAATTAATCTCATATTATTAAACATAAACATAAAACTTCATAAATTCATAAACATACTCATATGGTAACCAATTTTCCCAAACGTTATACCAATAAACTCATAAGAAGAAGAGAAACATTTATTATGTTGATTTCCTCTCCAGAAAATCTCGTACGCGCCCTCACGCGCTAGCTAAAGGTCTCTGCATGTGAGAGTCATGCTCCAGCACAGTGATTATCATTAACCTCTCGCCGGGTCTGTAACTCAGGTTGCCTGACCCGATGGCCCAACCTAGCTCTTAAACCCACTTTTCACATCTGTTTTTTGTGTTTTAAGTGTCTAAAAACATTTAGCGAGTCATAGGAGTGGATCCATGAGACCAGAAACTAGAAAACGTACATTGATCGTGCACTCCAAGATTGTGGCATTTCGGCCATGGTTTCCAACACTTACTGCAATCTTCCCAAGCCTTCCCACGTCATTCTTTCAGTCCCATAGTGGTCCTAGGGGCTTCACTAATCGTCTAAGATCCTTATATCAGTAATGGGATGTTTCAAAACTGCTGGGTGAGTCACGACCATTGTTGGCCTCACGGGTTTGAGTTCTGGGATCACCCAAAGGTACACCCTTGTCTCCTCTTCTTACCTTTCATCAAACCATGCCTCATAAATTCTCCCTTCCCCCTATTTCCCTCCCGTTCACCCTCTGTTTTTCACCTTTCTTTTGCCTCATGTTTTTTTTTTCTTCTTTTCAAGCTACCTTCTATCGATTGGAATACAAAACACACATAACACACACACACACACACACACACATATATATATATATATATATATATATAGAACTGGGTCGGTGAGGGAGAGATTTGTGGAAGGAAAACTAAAAAAAGATGAAGAAAATTCTAGAAAATACTAGGCCTTTCACCCAAAATGACCAAAATACCCCTAAGCCTTCTCTGAACTCATAACGAACCTATTTGACCTCTGTTTTTTACATGCCGCATGCCTACGTACTCAGGAGGTCAAGACCTTCATAAAAGGCTTTCTGAAGTTTCCAGACGATGTCGGGATCAAAAGTCAACATTTTGACTTTTTGTCAAAAGTTAACTTGTTTACTTTTAGGGGCAAAATGGTCATTTTCTATTTTCTCGAATATCTAGGGCATTACAAAAATTGGTAAGTAAAGGGGAGATCAGACACAGTTTATTCAATGTAAAGCTTAGTAAATATTTGTTTCATTTTCTAGGGAAATATGCTTGATGTTTATAGTCATAGTAAATGTAGTGGTTGGATGCCTAGCGGAGTAAGGCCCAAGTCATCATTCGAGATGGTGACATATGTCCCAAGAACTTAAGATAAAAAATGAGTAATGGTGATCCGTTTGCACTTTAGGAGAGTGTTACTTCTGTATGGACTGGGATGCTAACTAAGGTGTGTTGACTGCAGAGATTTTTTAGATGAACATGGACATGAGGTCGATGAGGCGACCATAGATGTATCAGTTAGCATGCACTATGGTCCTTCGACCAAGAATATTTTTCGTGACGTTAGTCTTCTTTCTGGTGGTTAGTCAAAATGGCATGAACAAGGGGGTGTTTGTGTAAGATCTAAAATCTAAAAAGGTATTTGTGAAAACACAAACATTCTTAAGGAGTGTTTGTAAAGGCACAAAAAATATCAAAGGATGTTTATATAAATAACCCTTTTGAAAAACCATAGCAATACAAACGAAAAGCAAAAATAAAAAATAAAAATAAAAACAAAATAAAAACCAAAATTTGTGTAATGAAACTACACAACATACAACAATAAATTACTCCTCCAAATTGGAGATATAAACAAATATCATAGGATAACTATATAAAAAAATTACTCCTCCAAATCACTCAAGTTGAAGGAGATTGCATGTTGAGGAGATTGTAGGTTGCAACTATTCATAGGTTTCAGAAAATTAAGGGCTTCCGCTTAGAGGATAAATAGGAAAGTGAAAGAGTTTATGAGAAGATGATAAATAGGCATTTTTAACATAAAAATAGTTTTTTTTTTATATATAGATAAACGGAAAGTAACTTTTTTATATTTTATGGGATTTATTAAAAAAATGGCATGATATGTAAACTGTGGTTGAAATGTGGACACAAATTTAGTTATTTGGCAGGAGATGGTGAGTTGGGACTCTCCTTAGAAAAATAGATTACATTAAAAATTCGCCTATTAGAAGTGGTTCTATATATAAACGACTCTCCTTAGAAACATAGATTACATTAAAAATTCGCCTATTAGAAGTGGTTCTATATATGAACAACTCTCCCGGCTCCAGCTCTATGAAGAAACTTGATATTACACCCCAAAATTGTCAGTGACGGTTTACAATCTTTTATAAGCCATTTTAAAATTGTGAACTTTCCAATATAACTGCTTGACCTTATATATAGAAAACCCCTCTCTAAAACCATGAAGGAAAAGATTCTACTTCAAAACTAAATGGTAGTAAAAAAAATAAACTTAATTTATTATAAATCCTTATAAATTTATGCAATTTCTTCTGTCTTTATATGAATACAAGAGATTCACCTTCCTGAAAAATAACTTCACAATTTTGGCTAGCTTCATGCTACATACTCAAATTACCACTCTATCTACCGAAGTAAAAATACGACTTTAGTACTTGAGTTTTTGCGACGATAATGATGTAAACTTTTTACTAGATCGGTGAGCTAATTTCTTATGTATGTGTGTATGCTATTCAACATTATCATCATCTGAATTAATCAATCACGTCCCCCGTTTCTATATATATATATATATTGTTATTATTATTAACAGTAAAAGATTATTATTTTTCTTGTCGTCGTGAAGAAAACGACATAAAACGAATTTTTTAAGAAATAAAAAATGAGGCTGCGTAGCCCAAGCTCTACTAGCTAGACAGAGATGCATCTATCATGATTGAATCTTGAGCTAAATAGATTTGATTAAAAAGTATGATAATCACATTATTTGGCCGTAGCAAACAAGAAGTTTCATCTTCGAAATTGGAAAAAGGTGAAAAGGTTAAAAGGTAAAAAGAAGCATCATATTCACGTTTCCCTAATCATATTAATACATGCACTCAGCTCCACTCCCATATACGTTTTTCATGTATCCATGTATTGATCGAAAAAATATATCCATGTTTTGATCTGAGATGGGGAAGCACGTGGCCAGGAAGGTTAAGGCACGTGCTGGATGAGCTTTCTCATGCAAGTTTATTATGAATGCACTGGCTTCATTTTGCAACACGTTAAAGTTAAGTCGATATATTTGTTTTTTTATTATTATAAATATATCATTATGTTTTAAATTTGAGATTAATTTTTTACAAATCGACAGTAGAATATCAATTAAATTAAATTTACTTGATAATTGATATATTTACAGGGTCAAAGAGCCGCTGGATGCTCATGCAGAGGGGTTGCACCCATAAAATGAAACGCGCACCGGGTTTTTTTATATGGTCATATTATATTATTTATTTAAGGTGATTTATGAAGATGGTGTGTTTATATAGCAATTAGGAAGGCAAATAGTGAAGTTCAGGGTGGTAATGATCAATTAATTAAAGAGGTGGAGGTAGAGGTAGAGGTAGAGGAGGAAACAAACAAAGAAAAGTACAGATAGATATAGCAAGGAGCAGAATGGAGGGGCCCATAGGCAGGTGGGTATCCATGAGAGAAATCCGAAGGATTGTCGTTTCATGGGTGAAGGGAATAGTTTTTGTTTCCATAGCGATAACGATATTATCAGACAAAACGCTTTATTCATTTAGTTGATCTTGTTTTTTACGAACCTCAATTCAAGATATGCGATATTTTACTGTATAATTAAAAAATATAACTAAATCCAAATAAAAAACGTACAGCTGTTTGACGTATCCAAAAAAAATTATAATGAATATTAAGAATACACTTTAGACGATGATTTTATAATGGTAAGTTTTATAATTGACTTGGGGTGTAAAATGTTGTGTGCCCTAAAAATATTTGGGGATTTTCTAGATTTTACTTTTTAGACCTTGTTCATTTTCTAAGAAGTTTTATGAGTTATGAGTTGTTATTTTCTCCCTAAAATATATTGATTATGAACATGGTGATTTTAAATTTCCCGTTAAAATCCAATGATATTATTTGCTTATAAAAGAATAGAAATATGTTTGGGTGGTGTGTGTTGAGCCTTGAGGGAGAGAGAGGGGGCGGGATTAGGAATTTGATTAGAAGGGGTGGCACAGGCGGAACAAATTACAGATGGTTTCCACGTGATGCGGGCCTTTTGGAAGCGAGTACGGGAATGGGACTGTCATTGTCCTTACCTCTGGCGGCTGTGTGCCTCTACTTCCCTCCCCTTTTTACTCATAGATTTTCTGTTTAATTTCATTTTTTTCTTACGATAATTATTCTCACCAAAGGAAAAAAAAAATCTTATTGTAACAAATCCCGCGTGTAAATAGTAAATACATGTATGAACATGCACGTCGCAATCCCAAGCATGCAGAGGTGGTCACAAAATGGCGTAAATAAAAACTCGAATGAATCTATCATTTATAGAATCGATTACTAGCGAATAAGAAAATAACCAATTTAATTTTTATGATGTCTGACATTCGCAACTGTGTGTTTGTTTGTGCCAACATATTATTCTTGTTCCTATTCCAAAATTCGAGCTTCCCCCGCCACAGCTGTAGGTATTATTATATTAACATTGCCTTTCGACCTTTGGCAACGCGATCGGATGCATCGTTAGCAGATCGGATAAATAAAAAAGGATTGGATTTACTCATTTATTTCATTACATTATTTAAAGATTATTGGAAAAAAAACATCATATCAACCAAATTAGAATCATTTGTATGAATGCAATTAAGATTACTATGATCAAGCGATAGGATATACGATATTTATAGATGACTAAACGATCTCAATTTAATTAAATTTTAAAATTTTAATTGTATTATATGTAATATAATTGATACATATAAATTATTAGATGTATATATTTATATATGTAATCTTTTTATTCAATATTATTATATCAAAAAAATGTGATTTGAATATTAAACATATTTGTGAGATGTGTTTTGGATTACATGTCATGTGTCATGCATGTATATATCATGAGTAGAAAGTGCAGAGAGTAGGTGTATTCATATGTGACTAGCTAAATTTGTGGGCAAATTTAACTTAAAATGACCCCAAAATTATTAATAGCTAGCCAATTTTTATAGTTACAAAAATTAGATTCTCTATATTTTCACTAACTTTGAATATTGAATTCATTTTTTTTCAAATTTAAATATATAAAAACATAACTTTCCTACGACGTCTAGTTTTTTATGTAATTTTTTTACGGTTCAAATAAATATGTATATTTTGAGTGCAAAATCGAAGGTCGGAAGAGATAGTTATGGGTCTAAAACGAATCAAGGGAAATATGGTATTTTTGGCACAAGGGCAAATTGGTCATTTTACACATGAGATATTTCAGATGGTGCCAAGTGTCCAGAAATTTCTCGATTTCTCCCTCCCTCCTTCTTCCACCGATTTTCCATGTTATATAGATGTGTGTGTGGTGTTAGTATGTGTATTCGATGGTGTGCAACCGAAAAGAAAGAAAAACCATTCCAACCAAACCGTGAGGGAGAACCAAGGAAAAATGGAACCAGGAAAATAGAGGAGAGGGGAGGGAAGGTGAGCCTGAGAGTGAGAAACACCCTAGGGTCATTGTGAGGATGAAATAACCCTCAGACCCGAGGACTTACCTTGAAACCCGAGAAGGAAAATCTAGGTTTGAACACCAAGTTGGTGTTTTGACGTAGGGGCTTGGAAACTAAGCTCATTGATCACTTTTTTGTGATCAGGCAACCTCAGTAAGCTAAGGTTTCGAAGGTTTGGACGTAGAAACAAGGTGAAAACAAACCCCGTAAACTATGGCTGAAGTGCAAGGATTTGGAAAGGTATTGAGAGGTGAGTTTTTCTTGATTATAAGCTCGTAGAGCTCTTTTTGAGTCTTTAGATAAGTTTAAATGTTTAAAGCATGTAAAACAATGAAGGAAATCTCGAGTATGAGCTGGGTCAAGGTCGTCAGGTCGGGCGACCCCGTTGCAGAGAAACGAGTCTGCCCAAGGTAAGAGATGAATAGTACATGCGCGTGGGCTAGAAATTGGGTTCGTGAGGGCGCGTGGTGGTCCCTCTGGAATTATGGTCGGCATGAAAGTTTATGTATTCGATGTTACGAATCCAATGGTACAATTTTCAAGGTGATCAGGTATCGTCTCGGAACAGTTTTGAATGTTCGAAGGTTTATGTTTTGTTTTAAATTCATTTAAAAATCCCGAAAAATTATGGGATTAAAGTATGTGTTAATTAGGATAATAAGTGACCCCTAGAAGTGGTTTATGGCAGGCTACTAACATTTCAAAAATTACGAAAAATGTGTGCAAGTCAGTATCAGATTGCGTGGACCGAGTGTGAGCGGATTTCTTTTCCCTAAACTTCTATGCATGCATATTTACATGTTTATATGATTTTTTGTGTGATTTGTTTGAAGATGATTTACGTATGATTTTATATGATTTTTGGTGGTTTTTACGAAAGTTCCTTCATTGCACGTTTTACGAAGAAGTTGTTTATGTTGTGTTTTGGCTTATTACTGGATTTTGGAATGTGATTTTATATACAGATTTTATGAATTATTTTAATGGCACAATTTACGAGGTTTGTCATTACTTGTGGTGTGGGCTTTGGTTCAGTTTTTGAACTTGGAATTGGTTATGGAAATGAGATGTGATATGATTATGTGATTTCTAGATATATGTGGTTATCATGTGTTTGGATAACACTCCTCGAGTTGTGGTATGATTGATGCTCAGACGTTCAGAGCGGAGCTCTGTTTTCTTGAGCAGTTGATGTGTCTCAAACGTATAGAGCAGGGCCCTGTTTTCCTTAGACGGTTATTCAGACTAGTGCCTGGACGTCTAGAGCTAGGCCCTATTTTCTTAGGATCGGTCCATACCCGGACGTCCAGAGCTGGGCTCTATTTTTCTCGAGTGGTATGACCTACCGGTAGTGCGGATGTGATATGTTGATTGAGATTCTGGTATCGAGGATGGGTTGGTTCAGTATAATTGGCTAGTTCAGTATACATGGTTTAGTATAATTGGCTGGTTCAGTGTGCTTGGTTAAGTATAATTGGTTGGTTTAATATGTTTGGTTCAGTGTGATGGTTATGGTTATGGTTACAATGTTTGATATGACTTTATGTTGACTTATTTTCTGATATGGCTGAATTTCTAACGTTTGGGCGTATTTCGATATTTCTGTTTTATTGATAAATCAAGTGCATGCATAGTTTTAATAAAACAGAGGGAATTACTTATGTTTTCGAAACTATGTTTTTATAATATTTATTTTCATCAACTTTCATATTTTTATTGGTTTTCAAACCCTACAGGGTCATTGCACGAGAATCGAGGATACTCAAGAGGCGGCGGCATGAGCTAGCGAGATGTATGTGTATCCCTTATCTGATAGGACTTTGAGGGTAGATTTGGTATCTTGGTTACCTATTAAACGGGAGTAAGGTCCGAGTGTGGTTCACGGGGTGTTTTCCAGGTTGGGTCCTATCAACATATAGCTCACCAATCTTTATGTGATATGGTGCTCAACGATGTAAGTTCTGATGATGAATATGAAGAAGCTTTACTTGCTAGTGGAGAACGACAACGAATTAGCCATAGAAGCACTTCATGTCGTGGTGTATTTATTGATAAACGAATTGCCATCCACCGTGATAAAGCAAAAGGGCATCCAAAGCTCTACTGTGATTAAAATTCTAACATCTTGACCCAAAAACACATACCATTCAAACTATATATCATTAAACATACCAACCTAAAACAACATTGCTAAAAACACATGCAAAGATCCAATTTTGAAACCAAGCTTGGTTAGAGTGTCAGGACCCACCCCGGTTCCACACCGAAATCCGAGGTAAATCCTGCTCTCGTCTGACTAAACCGAAAGAAACTCACGAAAAGTACCCAAACCCACAGTCAGACGCAGGAAACCTAGGAGACGTGGTACACTGGTAGTTGGGAATGGAGTGAAATACCCAAGGTGGAGATGATAGAAAGGAAACCTAGGAGAAGTTGTTGTTGACCAAGTGTTGATTTCCGGGTACGAAGCCCGAGGTGTTTGGAACTAGCTGTGGAATTTCGGGGACGAAATTCTTTTTAGGTGGGTAGGTTGTAACGACCTGTCCCGGAAATTAGGGTTAAGGAAGTGTTTAAGATGAGATTAGTGAGAGTAATCGGGGGTTAGTTGGTCCCGAGAAGGTTGATTGCCTAGAATGACGATTTTGCCCCTAGTTTGGGCAAAAGGTTGACTTTTAATTCGGGCGGTCAAATGGACTGTGACCGGTGACTGGGACGTAGTTTAGGACGTCACGAATCCGTGGACAGGTGGCATGCCCGATTCCGACATCCGAGGAGGAAGTTATGATGTACGGAAGGTTGAGGGCATAACCGTAATTTGGGTAAAATAGGGGAAAAGTTAACTTTTCGTATGATCGGGTTTTGGTATGTTGACCTAGGACCGTTAGATAGATCTTGTCGTCCTGAGTTCGATGACAGGCGGCACGTATTCATCGGACTTACGATGTGTGAGTTACAAGTCTAGAAAGATAGTGGCGCAATCGTAAATTTGGGTTAAAAGAAAGGGTATTTTGGTCTTTTGGTTGTCTGGGGATTTGTGCACAGAGAGGAAATTGGATGGCTGAGATTGGGCCACTTGTGAGAGGAAGGGTAAGATGGTGACACGTGTAGGAGGTCTGGTTGGTTCTAGTGAGTGCACGGTCCAATTATTTGGGGTGCAACCGTGCTGTGTGTGTGTGTGTGTGTGTTCTTTGAACCAGGGAGAAACAGAGAGGGAGATTGAGAGAAAATTGGGAGACGATGGTGAGTGTTGGTGTGTTCTGGTGAGTGAGGAGTGATCAGAGGGTGGAAGAGTGAATTGGTGAGTGTTTGGGGGAGTGAGATCGTACAAGAACAAGGTGGTCGGGGTAGTCGGTTTTCAGAGAAAACAGAGAAGAAGTGGAAGATCGTGGGGGTGGTGTGGCCGTGTGTTAGTGTAATTGGACGCGAAAAGGAACAAGGACGACTCTGTGGACTTCAGGAACGGTGGTGAGAACGGCGGCGCTCGACGGCAGGTAATTCCTTCTCCCTGTGTAAGTACTCTGTTTTGCCGTTGATTTTCAAATCGAAAGTTGTGACTTTAGGGGCTGAATCGAGGAGTCTAGTGAGGTCTAGGGGACTTAGTAGAGTCCTGGGTGTCTTCTAGTTGTGCAGCCGTGACGGGGAAGTGCACGGTGGAGGTGGAACGAAGGAGGGTACCGGTGTACTCTGTTTTTTTTCCTGTTTTGCTCAGGATGAAAGTCGTGGTTGTAGGGGGTGAGTCGACGGTTTTGGTGAGTTGGGTAGGACTTAGGGAGGTCCGAGGAACCGTCTATGGTGGTTGCCATGGCAGGGGATGACCTGGTTGGCCGGGAGGAAGAACAGGGGTTTATCGGGTTTTGGTTTTGAGCTTGAGTCGACGAGTTGTAGCCTGAGTCGAGATGTCTGAGTAAGGGGACTGGATTGCTAAGGATGGGACGATGAAGGTGGTGAAGAGAGGAGGTGTTTTGGTGCAAGTACGGCAGAGAACCGCTCACGCCGGTTCGATTTGCAGGAACTGTTTCGAACCGGGTCGGCTTGAGGTAGAAGATGCACTGTAGCTGGCGCGTGAGGGCCACGCGCAGCCACTTTGGGCGGTGCGTGGGGGCGCGTGCGGCGGCGGTTGGGGAAACGGTCAACATGGTCTTTGGTCTGGGTGTTATGACGAGTCTAATGGAACTGGTTTCGGGTTGTTTGGATGTCGTTTGAACTTAGTTCCGCGAGGGTGAAGGTTTAGGGTTCCGGTTCGTTACGTTTAGTACCCGGGGATTTTTGGGGAAAATTAGGAGAGTCTTGGTAGACGTGTTAGTGACGTACTTTGACAATTGTTGACAGGATCGAGACTTTCCGAGGAAGCTGAGGAACGTACGGGACGTTCAGGACGCGATTAAGGGCTCGGTACTGTGAGTGGACCCTTTCCTTAAACTCGAGCATGCATAACTGCTTTTAATTACTTGTTTTATGGTTTTAATCACGATTCTATGTTCATCGAATATGCTATGTTGGTTTTACATAATTGTACGGTTTTCGAGGAAGTTCGGTTTTTGGCACGTTTTACGAGAAAAGGGTGATTCCTGAATATGAAGCTATGGTTTTGGGGTTTTCAAATGATAACTGGTTTTCAATGATTATAACGGGATTTTGGAACGTAATTTTGATAATTGAGGTTTTCGGTTTTAAAATCGGATTTCGAGAAGCGGAATTTGGTTTTAAAGTTGGAAAGTGGAATTCCGAATTTGGGTTCGGAATGACGGTTCTGAATGCCGGAAGGGCTTCGGACTGGTGATTTCGGATTCGGGTTTGGATATGGGTTTAGAAATGATTTTCAAATGGTTTTGGATTGGATTTTCTGGATCTGGTTATTGGGTTTAAAGACCCGGATATTGTGATTGACGGGGGACGGGCCCGGATTGGGTTTAAAGACCCGAATTGAATTTAAAGACTAGGGAGTTTAAAGACTCGGATATATTGATATTTCCCCCGTAGGCCTGTTGAGTTTAAAGACTCGGGAGTTTAAAGACTCGGATATTATTGAGGCCTGGATTGAGTTTAAAGACTCGGGAGTTTAAAGACTCGGATAGGTCCAGCAGGTTTGATCGGAAACTGATGATTTAATGTTCATGGTTTATGATACGGGTTTAAGATGTTGATATTATGATTTTCTGTAACGGTGTTTTCTAGTGTTTCTGTTCTTATGATGATCGTTACGTGGTTTAAAATTGTTTTGATAACTGGGTTATGTATGTGGTTTCAAAACGGAGGGCTAAACCCAGCTTTCTTATAAATGGTTTTAGAAACTTTTCTTTTATTTATGGTCCACTCACACCTTCTGTTTTAAATTGCCCTCCAGGTCGTGGAGCTAGTGCAGGGTTCTGACGTCGAGGCAGCGTCTGAGGCATAGAAGTCACGAGAGGAATCCCGAACTGTTGTAATTTTTTTGTTGTGCGTATACCTAGCTTTCCGGTTTTCTTTTCTTTTGTATTTAGTACTATGCTCTGTAAACTTTGACTTCAGATGTTTAAAAGTTCTCTTGCGTCTGACTGTGGGTTTGGGTACTTTTCGTGAGTTTCTTTCGGTTTAGTCAGATGGGAGCAGGATTTACCTCGGATTTCGGGGTAGAACCGGGGTGGGTCCTGACATAGAAAACCATTGAACATACCATTTCAAAAACAATACCCCAATTTGATCTAAAATTTAGAATAAAATTTTTTGCTAATGACAACTGGGTTCATATTTGGTGCTTGCTTATATCTTACCAATTTTAACTCTCTACACGCTCTTACAATTACCAGCTCTTTTCATCATGACTTCCATTTGACAACTTCTAATATATTCCGCTTGTAATTCCGGCATTCCATTAGGATCCATCAACATGATTCTATCTTCCTCTTCTCGTTTCTAAGGGCAAGTGACCTTGCTTCCTGATCATACAACAACTTGAATCGCTCTTCTTTTTTAAGATCAGCTTCTTTTATTAATTCCTTCAATTCTTGTAATTTTAAGACAGCATCAGCAGTGTAAGAAACCTAGCATTTTCCTTTTCCTTTCTTTTGTAGTTTATTTTATGCCTTTCTACCTTCTGGCCTTTGCAAACATGTTTCTTGATAAAGAGTGGAGATGTCATTTTCCTTCAAATTTTTACAAGAGTGGGTGAAGAAGTTGTAGGTATTCCAGGTGCTTTAGTCTTTGTTTTTTTTTTTGTCCTCCTCTAATATCCATTTAGGATGAATCATAACATGTGCCAACAATGCTTAAAGAGAAATGGATAGGGTTTTGGTGGTGCAAGTTTCCAGAACATTTCTTTTGCGTGTTGAATCTGAAAGCAACATAGAATATAACTGCATAAACTGCTTAGAGCTGAACTCACATATAAATACCAAATAATTAACAAAGTATGATACATGTTCTTGATCATTGATACCACTTTGATTCAATTGTACGATTTATTCAAAAAACCCACAAAACCTTTTGACTTCCTGTTGAATAGTTGACCAACGATTCATTAAAGAATTCGAATTTCATTCAGATTCAAAAGACTTCTCATTATGAAAATACTCACAAATTCTTGACCAATATGCTAAGATTTTCTGCCCACTTCTAGTTATTGGATCTAAGCTAACATCCAACCATGCATATATCAGAAGCTTGTCCTCTTCAACAGAGAAATTTTTTTATCTAACTTTTTTCTGGATAAAGTCTTCATTTGGGGAGGGAATTTGAAAACAAGTCTGGTCATTTTGGGAAGGAATTTGAGAAGATATATGAAAATTTTGGGAGGGAATCTGAGAAGATACAGAACGATCATGAGAATATTGATGAGGTGATGAGATATCTTCCGTCAAAGGTAGACCATTGGCTTATATATACCCATTGAGGAGACCTGTAAAACTATCACTCGAGTCCATATGTGCATTAAAGAAACACAAATATATAAACACAAACACATCCCAAATTCACTAGTGGAGTTAATAGATAATGCTGATTGGTATAATCATAAATTCACATCAGTCATCTAATCTCATCAACAAGCTTTCTATAATAAAGAACCCACAATGAAAATACAATATACAATTTGAAGAGAAGCAGAGAATCAAAGAAAAGACAAGAGAAACAATATAGCTTAAAAATCATATTCCAGCAAACAAGTACAGAGAAATGTTTATAACCCAAAAATCACTTTAGCGAGCACGTATAGGGCATTTCCAGAGTTCTTGGTTATATATTGAACAATTACGATTTAGTGCCAGCCAAAATGTAACCGAACATACAAAAATTACCAAAATCGGAGCACTAAAATAGTTATTTTACATCAAATTCATACTAGGCATTCATATTTCATAATTTATACCAATTGCAATAACCAGAAAACTTATAACTAATGAATACTCAAATTCTCAAACAAACAGATGATTAATAATACTCAAGTACTAAACCCTTTCAAAAAGAAGAAAGAACCAACTTGAAACGAAAAAAAAAATCACTTTAACTCACCGATTTGGGAATTTCCATGATAATATACCTAAACAAAGTCAAATCACATTAAACACGTTTCACTAACTAATTTTGATATATCAGAACACTAATAAACAAAATGCAACACTCTTTTTTTACCCTTGTGCAAAACTGAAATTTCTAACAATCACAGTTTATATGTACTAAAAAATTATAAGTAAAATACTCAAAGAATTTAAGACCATGAAGAAGGAAGACTGAATTGATCCTGGGCAAGAAGGGATGAGAATTATTGGTTCACGAATCCAAGTTAGAGAAGTCCCGCTACCATTTTTAAAAGTTCAAAACCAGTCAGCCTTGGACTGTAAGTGAATTTTAGACCAAAATTGATCATAATGTCATTGAACAGAAAGACATTACTGCCACTTGACATATCTCTCTGATATGAGATGCATTCGAACGCAAAAGTTGCAAATGAAAATCAATCATAAACCTACTTACATGTCCAAGATATCGATTATAAACTAAAAAGAAGATTGCTTCGTGTGGTGAAAATCGAGGAATATAAACTAAACAGAGAGGGGAAAACAATATAAGCTTTTTTCATTTTTCCAATTACGAAAATCTTTAAAAATTAACAAAATAATTCAACAATCTTTATTCGATCACGCGCAACAACACCACCCGAACATATCCTCACCCAAATTGTAAATCATGACTTCCAACAATTTTCCGACATCAAGTATAGAAGACTAAAAGGAATGAAACTAACCGTAGGAAACCAGGATATTCAATGGCCTAATTACATGGGATTGTATCCCCTAAGATCATGGGACGATATCCGTGTGGGATTGTATCCCCTAAGATCATGGGACGATATCCTTGATCTCAATACTCCCCCTCAAGTTAGAGTGGATGTTGATGACACCCAACTTGCAGAGTAACACTGAGAATTAATTTGAGTTCAATGGCTTGATGAACAAGTTAGCAAGTTTTTCTGTGGTTCGAACATGGGCTGTTTTGATGAGGCCACGCTGCAGCTTCTCACGTACGACGTGGCAGTCGATTTCTATGTGCTTCGTCCGCTCATGGAAGACGGGGATTCAAAAAAATGCGTATGACAACCTAGTTATCGGAGAATAACTTCACTGGGTGGACATGATGGACGTTCAAGTCCCTCAGTATGTTGCGTAGCCATGTAATTTCACAATAGGTGGTTACCATGGATCCATACTCGGCCGTTGTACTAGACCTCGAGACGATGCTCTGCTTTTTTGTTTTCCAGTAAATTGGGGCATTCCAAATAAGACACAATAGCCTGTTAACGATCTTCTGGTGTCTCGACATCGAGCCCAATCCGCGTCGTAATACGCCCTTAGCTCCAAGGAACTTATGGAGGGCAGCAGTATGCCTTGGCCATGCGTTTGTTTAATGTAGCATAAGACTTGGTGAGAAGCTTCAAGGTGTGGTCTCCTGGTTTTGTCCATGAACTAGATGAGTATGTAGACAACATAAACCAAGTCTGGTCGCGTAATGGTAAGGTAGATGAGGCGGCCCACAAGTCTGCGATATTGGGATGCATCTGCTAACAAATCACCAACCCCTTGAGTAAGAGCTATGTTTTGTTCAACTGGGAACTTAGAAGCCTTGGCTCCAAGGAAACCGGTGTCCTCGAGGATTTCTAGGGCGTATTTCCATTGACAAAGGGCAATCCCCTTCTTGGACTGTCACGACCCGTCCCGAATTCAGAAATTAGATTAGTGATTAATGAAGGATTAGTGAGATTAATCGGTGATTAGTTGAATAATTGCGGACGGACGAAGCGAAATGACCGTTTCCCCTTGAATTGGGCAAATTGTTGACTTTTTATTGGGGTGATCAAACATACTTTGGCTGATGACTGTGACGTAGTTCGGGATGTCACGAGTCCGTAGACAGGCGGCACGTCTGATTCCGACATACGACGTGAAAGTTATAAGGTCCGGAAGTTGAGGGGCATTTTGGTAATTTGGCCTCAAAGGCATTTTGGCATTTGTTTGCGTTGGAATCAATGCCCAGTGAGATTAGGACAACTAGTGCATTGGGATTTGTGCCCCCTAGAGTTAGGACACTTGTCCTTCTCTAGAAGGCAATGAAGTGTAACGACCCATCCCAAATTCCGAGATTAGATTAGTGACTAATGAAGGATTAGTGAGGTTAATCGGTGATTAGTTGGGCGAAATCGGACAAACGGCGTAAAATGACCATTTTGCCCCTGGTCGTGGCTAAAATGTTAACTTTTGACCGTAAATGCCCGATAGCCGAGGGCCGAGGACTGTTAGGTAGATCGAGTCGATACGAATCTATAGACAGGCGGTACATCGAAATCGGACGTCGAACGGGAAAGTTATGGTCACGGGAAGTTCGATTGCACTATGAACGCATTACGAGGCAAGGATTAGGTGGCAATATCTGATTAGGCAGATATTTAAGTGGGACCCATAGATGAATGACAAGTGTTACTCATCCCATTGGTCACTTCCCCAAAAAGTGGATATATTCTAATTAAATACTATTATCCTAAATTATTTTATAATTTATTCCACCCACTTCTCATCCTAGCCCTTCATCTCCACCTCCCCCCTCTCATCTCCACCGTCCATCTCCCTCCTCTGTTACTATCACTAGCCATCACCTTCCTTCATACCTCATTCCCAAACCCGATCACCCATTTTTCCCTCTCAAACAAAGCATGGCATAACCATGCTCACAACCCCCAAACTCCATCCTTTGCTCATGAAACCTGAAGGAAAGTTAGAGAGTGAGGAAGGACTAGTCGAACGGTGGCTATGGAATGGGCCGCCGTGGACGGCGGAGGTAAGTGACCCGAGAACCCATTTTAGTTCAAAAAAAAATTGGAAACTGAGTGTTAGGGATTATTGGTTAATTTCAAGTTTATGAATAACTTTCTGGTAATATTTTGGGAAGGTTTGGATTGATTTCGAGGGCCAGGACGGCCGGAGACGATGGCGGATGGAGGTTGCAGGGGCCGTCGCCATTTTCGATCATATGCGGTATGTTCTGCTTGTGTTTCTCGTGTTTTGAGGATGTAAATCGATGGGAAAGGATAATAGGAACCATTAGGAATCAAAATGGAACAAAATAGGACAAAATGAATGAAATGGAGCCCTGGATTGGTCCAGATCGGTCCGGTCCGGTTCAAACCAGTGAACTCGGTCGGCTGGAGGTAGGAGATAATGAAGAGTGCAGTCGCGTGGGCTTCACGCGCAGCCCATTTGGGCGGCGCATGAGGGCATGTGGAGCATGTTTTGGGAAAGTGTTCAACATGACTTTTAATCTATTCGATCTAACAAACATTTGGGACTGGTTTTGTATCGATCGTACACCATCTCGATATTGTTCGGGACGTCCGAAGGTTTAGGATCTAGTTTAAAAATAGTTAAAAATTCAGAAAAATTACGGGGCTTCAATGAGAGGTTAATAAGGTAGTTAGTAGACAGGTTTGGGAGTCCTAGTGACGGTGATTAACCCGGGGAGGCTTATGGCACGCGTATCGAGGTGGCGACTCGGACAGTTTGTGAATGGACCTTGTTTTCTAAATTGATACATGCATAAATGTTTATTATGTGTTTTAATATATGTTTTGTGATTCCATGAGTGCATTTGTGTGTGTTTGCATATTTGCATGTATTTCGAGGTTTTGGCCTTATACGGTGCTTATACGTGCTTGTGCTTTCTTTGTTGGTTTAAATGAAATGATTTCGGATTTAGAAACAAAGAATCGGGCATGAGATCCATTTGATTTTGTTTCGGGAATGTTGCCCTATGGATGACCTACGGGTCTGAGTCGTGGTCGCGGCGAGAGTTGTGTGCACGGCGACAGACGATACGACGCTCGCCTCCAGACTAAGATGTGTTCCGTCTGGAGAGGTTACGATACACGTACCGATGTCGAGCAGCAACTGGAGGCTTGCCTTTGGGGTGCTGACGGTTCAGGATATCGATCGGTGATGGGTGCATTATTATCTAGAAGTGGTCACGTCGGTTAATATGTTCAAGGCGACATACCAGGATTGAGGGCGGTCCTGGACGAATGGTTGCACGTATCACTACGATTGAATCATGACTGACCATGAGATATCGGGCACGATGCCCAGTTGAGTCATGAGTTCGGGCACGATGCCCATTTGGTTTACAATTATGATTTCGGGTCGAGGACCCTAAATGGATTTTCTGGTTCATGGCGGTTTATGGGGACCAGACATGAATCCCTTGAAAGGTTTTAAGGGTGTTTTCAATATATATATATATTCATATACCTTCCTTTATTTGGATTGTCTCCTCCAGGGAGGGTCGTTGGCCTAAGTGGACCCTGGAGTAGTCACGGAGCACTAACTGAGTGAAGTCGCTCCTGTTGGCTACCTTACTCTCAAGAAGGCTTATGGATTGTAACCCCTAGGGAGGGTCATTGATCTGCGGACATTGCCCTGGGTGGACCCTAGGGAGACTTGGGATTTGAGACCCCCGGTAGTACGCGCGTAGATTTGGAAACCGTGACATGATTGGTAGTATGATTTATGTATATGATATATGGTATGTTGATTTGGTTTTGGGTTGAGTCCCATTGGTATTGATTTGGGCAGTGGCCCGTACGATTGGTTTCATTTAAGATTTTGGGCCAAGGCCCTAGTGAGTTGGTAAATGGTTTTCGAATGCATGCATGCTTCTTAGTGAAGGGTATAAATGTCCCTTTCGTGAAAATGTTTTTATAAATTCCTTGTTTTTTCCACTCACAACTTTTAAATGTTTTGACTTCCCTTCAGGTTGATCGCGGACGCGGGCTGTAGCAGAGACCGAGACATCACATACCTCCCCTGGATCTTGGTGTACTCTGATGGACCCCGAGCGGGCTAAAGTCAGAATTTCCCTTGTCTGACACTCCATGTCAGACGGGATCAGGCGCGTACTGCGTTAATCCTGGGGGGATTGGGACGAGTCTTGATAAGTGGTATCAAAGCCAGGTTTTGCTCTCAGAACTACGCACAGGTCGAGGATGTGATGTCTCTATGGGCTGCAGCTCGTTATCAACATGATAGTTAGGATGCTGGTACGATAGTTAGGGGGATTGAATCGTGGATCGTTTGGTTCGGCATTCGGTGCCTGGGGTTGCCATAGTTCTGTCGTGGTTAGCAGTGTGGGGCCCTAAGGAGAGTTGAACATAATATTACTTTAGAGTTTTAATCGTGGGACTGTTAGGTTGGGATCGTCTTTCACGATGCTGTAGGATCGATTTTGACGATAGTTAGGAGTTGTGACCGTTAGATGATCGGATCTTGTTGAGTTAGGTGGCTATGCTGTTAAGGGCAGTCGAGTCCCCTAAACCCCAATTGAGTGATGGAAATCCATTTGTGTGATGGTCTGGAAATGCGAACCCTAGTTGAGCTAACATTAGGATTGGATTGACGTCCATACGATGTTAGGACCGAGGGGTCGGTCAGATTTTGGATGTTACTGCTGATGACAGTTGGGTTCTAAGGAACCCTAGGGTGTGATATTGGAACCGTAAGGTATGAAGTCTAGTTCGAAAAGGTGAGTTGGCAAGTGGTTTGACTTTGACGACTTTTTGGAGTCGAGACCGTCGGTCGGTCTAGTCATGTCAGCTTTAGTGTTGTGACTGCACTCTGCAGTCGAGGTTATATTAATCGGTTAGACCTAGTTGGTTGTCGTACTACTTTAGTTGTGATGGATAGTTGCTGCAATTAAGGTCATGGACGACCTGGTAGACAACATTGGTCGAGTCGAGTTACGTTTTGTTAGAGATTAGTTGGAAAGGTTACCAAAGTTGGTACTTGTCGATGGAATCCTGGAGTGGAGATACGGAGTAGTTAGTACAGGCGATTGATTTTGTTGGATGCGGAGTCTCGATAGCGATGTTTGGTGGTTGGGTCTGCAGGAGTCGTGGTAGGCACTACTATCGAGAGTGGTTATAGTTATGGTGGTTGTGAATCGGGGGATGTTTAGGGAACATTTCCTTTTCTCGTATGAGTTGTCAGGGTGACTGTACCTAGAGTTGTTAGGTACGAAGAAGACAAAGTTTCTCCAACTTGAGTAGAGGTACAAGGTCGTTGCTCGGTATGAGCAAAGATCCAGGGTTTTCTGATTCACACACTGTATGTTGATGCTAATGCTGATGTTAGTGTGTTTGTGCTAGTACTAGTGTTGGTGCTAGTGTCGGTGATTATGATGACGATGAGTCACGAGTCGGGATGTGACTCCGTTGATATGGGCATGTGTTCGGTATCTGTGGTCCGACAGTGGATCACGGATAGAGTTGGACTTGACGAGCTCCAGCAGTAGTTAACACGTGAGGATCGAGTAGTAATGGACCACATTCTTTTGGATGTGCATAAACGGTGTAAATCGATAGGCGAGCTTGGTAATGAGTTAGACTGGTTACGAACACGTGGTTGATGTCCGAGTGAGTTGGTTCCAATCTGGTTAGAACTTAAAAATCGAGAGAGGTTGTGTTGAGGTGACGAGAGGAGTGTGTGTCTTCCACATTGGTAATGGGTACTTCGAAGTTATTTAGGGTGACTTCTCATGTTCTGCCATGGTAGATGATGGTTGTTGTCACCAGTACATGGATTGTGTATTGGTTGGTGGACCCGCGATTTTTCTTGGGTCATCAGGAGGAGTTGGGTATTTTGGAGTTAGGTGAATGAGATTTCTCATTTTCTGCTTGATGGCAGACCATGTTGGGTTACATGGCATGGTAAGTGCAGGGAGTGTTGCTGGCATCCAGGTAGGATGAGTTTTGATCTCATCGTCTTGGATCATCCTTAGATCTTCTCTAGGTGAGATGACAAGGATCGATATGGGGTAAGTGGAGAGGACCCACAGTCTCGACGTGTCTCGTAGTTGGCTGATCTGTTTAGATGCGGGAAATAGCTGAGGAGTGTTGTGACCGACGAAGGATTCAAGAGGGTGTAAGGCCCTAGGATCAGATTTAAGGTAGATGGTTAGCAAGGTGAGCATGTATGGATCCTAGGTGGATCAGGATTGTTATGTTGAGGACTTTGGGCTTGGTGACGATCTAGGATCATGATCTAGATCTTGATGATCTAGATCGGACGAGAGTTACTCTTCCGTCTTGGATATTTTAGGATGAGGACGATGGGACTGACTCCCTTTCAAGGTAATCCTGTATGATGTATCATTAAAACGAGTAGGTGTCCGACGGAGTCAAATTCGGTTAGCCTTAGATGTGTGAATGTTGGGATTGGCTTCCCTGTGAAGTCAATCGAATGTAATGTGGTAATCGAGTGAGCTGATAACTGATAGGTTCAGATTTGGTGCGTATTGAATTACGTGATTAGGAGTAGACGTATTGATACTAGTAGGGTGACCTTGGGACACTAAATGGATGTTGAGTTGGAATTTCGTTCTGTCTAATACTAGATTGGACAGATAAACTCCAGAATTCAAACGTGATTGGCTACGACCTAGGTTGTAGGCTGTTTGATGGATGGATGAACGTACCCTGTACGTTGTTCGAGGAACGTTACGGGGCAGGCTTGTGGTGCCTGTTGGCGATATATAGGATATACCGGGGGTACGTTGGTGAGCGTGTTAGTAGTTAGCTTAGTTCCGATAACATTGGACTAGTTGAGGACGTGAACTGGACATTGGATACTATGCATTGGGTCAGGGTGATTCTGATAGGTCCAGTTACACACAGGTTGAGTGAGTTGGTGGTTAGTGTAACCACAAGTAAGTGTAATGTCGTTTTTCGACTGGCGATTGTCAAGTGGTGACAATTTGTCGAGATGTTTCAACATGGAACGATGAGTGAGATTTGGTGATCACCAGTGGGAGCAGACGTTAGTATAGATTGGTGATTGAGGAAGGAACCGTCAAGTTGTTTGTGTCAGCGTATTGGCAGAACAGTCAAGTGAACACTCGACGTGGTCGAGTGTGGACGATGCGACGTGAGCATAGGTGGAATGTCTGGGTACGAATAAGTATTGTTCTGGTTAGTTGGTGTACTAGTGTACATTTGGTGTGTGGTCGAATTTGCTTTCCATTAGGTGGTTGTGGAATCATTATAGTTGGAATTTCGAAGACGAAATTATTTAAGGAGGGAAGGTTGTAACGACCCGTCCTGAATTTTGGGATTAGATTAGTGACTAATAAAGGATTAGTGAGGTTAATCGGTGATTAGTTGGGAAAAAGCGGACGAACGGCGTAAAATGACCATTTTGCCCCTGGTCGTGGGCAAAATGTTGACTTTTGACCCGGAAGGCCCGATGGCCGATGACTATTACGTAGATCAAGTCGATATGAATCCATAGACATGAGGTACACCAAAATAGGACGTCGAACGGGAAAATTATGGTAACAGGAAGTTCGATTGCACTATGCATGCATTACGAGGCAAGGATTAGGTGGCAATATCTGATTGGGCAGATATTTAAGTGGGACCCATGGACGACTCATCCTATTGTTCACTACCCCAAAAAGTGGATCTATTTTAATTAAATACTATTATCCTAAATTATTTTATAATTTATTCCACCCATTTCTCATCCTAGCCCTTCATCTCCACCGTCCATCTCCTTCCTCTGTTACCATCATCAGCCATCACCTTCCTTCATTCCTCATTTCCAAACCCGATCACCCATTTATCCCTCTCAAACAAAGCACGGCATAACAATGCTCACAACCCCCAAACTTCATCCTTTTCTCATGAAACCTGAAGGAAAGTTAGAGAATGGGGAAGGACGAGTCGAACGGTGGCTATGGCGCAGGGTAAGTGACCCGAGAACCCATTTTAGTTTAAAAAAAAATTGGAAACTGAGTTTTAGGGATTATTGGTTAATTTCAAGGTTATGAATAGCTTTCTGGTCATATTTTGGGAAGGTTTGGATTGGTTTCAAGAGCAAGGACGGTCGGAGACGACGGCAGATAGAGGTTGCAGGGGCCGTCGCCATTTTCGATCTTGGGAGGTATGTTCTGCTTGTGTTTCCCGTGTTTTGAGGATGTAAATCAATGGGAAAGGATAATAGCAACCTTTAGGAATCAAAATACCGGTCCGGTCCGGTTCAAACCATAGAACCAAGTCGGCTAGAGGTAGGTGACAGTGAACAGTGCAGGCGCGTGGGTTTCACGTGCAGCCCCTTTGGGCGGCACGTGAAGGCGCGTGGAGCATGGTTTGGGAAAGTTTTCAACATGACTTTTAATCTATTCTATGTAACAAACATTTTGAGACTAGTTTCGTGTTGATTGGACACCGTCTCGATATTGTTCGGGACGTCTGAATGTTTAGGATTGAGTTTAAAAATAGTTAAAAATTCGAGAAAATTACGGGCTTCAATGAAAGGTTAATAAGGTAGTTAGTAACCTTCTAAAGTGATTTGGACAGGTTTGGGAGTCCCAGTGATGGTGATTAGCCCGGGGAGGCTTATGGCACGCGTATCAAGGCGGCGGCTCAGACGGTCTGTGAGTGAACCTTATTTTCTAAATTGATGCATGCATAAATTTTTATTATGTGTTTTAATATTTTTTTTTTATGCCATGAGTGCATTTGTGTGTGTTTGCGTATTTGCACGTATTTCGAGGTTTCGGCCTTATACAGTGCTTATACGTGCTTATGCTTTCTTTGTTTGTTTAAATGAAATGATTTGGAATTTAGAAACAAGGAATCGGACATGAGACCCATTTGGTTTTGTTTCGGGCATGTGGCCCTATGGATGACCTACGGGTCTGAGTTGTAGTCGCGGCGAGTGTTGTGTGCACGGCGACGGACGATACCACGCTCACCTCCGGACTAGGATGTGTTCCGTTTGGAGAGGTCACGATGCACGTACCGATGTCGAGCAGCCACTGGAGGCTCAACTTCGGGGTGCTGACAGTTCAGAATATCGATCGTGATGGGTGCACCATGATCTAGTGGTGGTCGCGTCGGTTGATATGCTCCCGGCGACATACCAGGATTGAGGGTGGTCCTGGACGGATGTTTGCACGCATCACTACGATTTGAATCGTGACTGACCCTGAGATATCGAGCACGATGCCCAGTTGAGTCATGAGTTAGGGCATGATGCCCAGTTAGTTTAAGATTATGATTTCGGGTTGGGGACCGTAAATGGATTTTCTAGTTCATGACGGTTTATGGGGACCGGGCATGAATCCCTTGAAAGGTTTTAAGGGTGTTTTCGATATATATTTTAATATTCATATACCTTCCTTTATTTGAATTGTCTCCTCCGGGGAGGGTCGTTGGCCTAGGTGGACCCCGAAGTAGTCACGGAGCACTAACTGAGTGGAGTCACCTCCGTTGGGTACCTTACTCTCAGGAAGGCTTATGGATTGTAACCCCCAGGGAGGTTTATTGATCTGGGGACATTGACCTGGGTGGACCCTAGGGAGACTTGGGATTTGAGATCCCGGGTAGCACGGGCATAGCTTTGGAAATAGTGACAGGATTGGTTGATAGGACCCACCCCGATTATCGCCTCGATAATCGGGAAGCATCCTGCTCCCGTCTGACAATCGAATCCAAAAGACCGGAAAACTAAATAATGTTACATCACACCCATTGTCAGACCAAGGAGATTAAACAAATACATCCGACTAGACGTCAAGTCCACAGTTTCACAGAGCATAATATTACAAAACAGGATAAAGAACAAATCCTACTCTGTGAACTAACTACTCCGCAACGGAAAACTTTATTCCTCCGCCTCTGCCTCGGCGCTTGCCCCCGCACTTGTACCACGACCTGGAGGGAATTTAAAACAACAAAGTGTGAGTGGACCGAAACATAAGTTTTACAGGAAAACAGTTTTCCGAAATCGGGTTCGCCCTCCAGTTTTGTAACACGCATGCATAACCAAATATTCAAAAAATCGCGTATTAAACCTTTGAAAACTCTTTTTTCTGAAACACATGAAAAACGTTACAGAGAATCGTCATAACTCATGTAAAACAATTTAATATTACCAGAATCCAGAAACCGTCATTTTGAAACATCAATTGCACAAATCAAGAAAAAAAAATAAGTCAATAATCACAATTAAGCCGTTGGATCCATCCGAGTCTTTAAACTCAATATCAGGCCTTCCCGGGATATCAACGAGTCATTAAACTCAAAACATGATCAATAGGCCTCGGGGGTATCACAATAACCGAGTCTTTAAACTCAATCCGGGTCTTTAAACCCAATTTTCGGGCCCGCCCCCGTCATCAATAAATCGGGTCTTTAAACCCAAAACCAGATCCAACAATCAACCGGGTCTTTAAACCCAAAACCGTTTTTAAACACAATAAACCAGGGTTCATCATAAACCATTTTCCAACATCATTCCGAAATCATATCACGTCATAATAGGACTTATGTCCGAATTCACATGCAAATTCCAAAACATGAAATTCCCGAAATCACTTCACAATTATAATCAAAACATCATAAATCCATAACATGCATAATCATATCCAGATACTTCATCAAAACATCATTCATGTATAAGCAAAAACCGTAACCTCGAAATGCGTGAAATACGATGAATATCTCGAAAAGCGTGAAAATACGTAAAACCGAAATATCATATCACCATCATAAAATCATATGCAAAACCATAAGATAAACAAGTAAAATAGTCATGCATGCCCAGTTTAGAAATCAAAAAGTCCACTCACGGTTTTAGGACGCGGCAATCGCGTCCCACGCGCTCCTCCGTAGCTTCAAAAATGTCCGGGCCTGTAAAAACGTATAAGGAGGATTACAAACATCCCAAAATAACTCGTAGGATTTTTCCTAATTTTCCCGGATTTTTTGGCGAAAATAAACTTAGAGACTTAACCTTTCGGACTCCCGAAATTATCCCGAATGACTCCCGATCCACTCGAACTCTAAAGATAAAATGTTAATTAAACTGAAAGGATTAAATCTCATGTTGACCGTGATCGGAGTTAACATCACACGCGCCGTCACGCGCCGCCCAAAGTGGTTAAAAATAGTTAAAATTACGGGAATTTAGTAGAAGCATATTGAAGTGGTTAGTGACCTTAGAATGTGATTTGGACATGGTCAGGAAGTCCGGTGATAGTGGATTAGCCGGAAAAGGCGTATTGCACGAGTATCGAGGCAACATCGAGGATGGTCTGTGAGTGGACTTTGTTTTCTAAATTCTGATGCATGAATAAATGTTTTATATGGTTTCTATATATGATTCTATGCTTATGATTATGATCTTTATGACTTACATGATTTCATGTATTGCGAGAACATGGTTTATACTATGCTTTGATGATGATTTGATAGATGATTTTATACTGGTTATACGTATTGTGTTTTGTTAATGATTTGATGATATGATTTTGGGTTTGAAAGTAAATTCAAGCATTGGTCCCATTTCGATAAAATATGATTTCAGATTTCGGTTTTAATATGATTTCTGGATTTGGATTCGGATTTCAATCTGATGATTTCTTATTCGGATTTAGAAATGGATTTATGGATTTGGATTTGATAAAATGGTTTTGAATTTGATTTGCTGGTCTGGTTTTGGGTTTAATGACCTAGTGATTGATTGTGATGGGGGCGGGCTCGAATATGTGATTAGGGTTTAAAGACCCGATGAGTTTAAAGACTCGGTTATTGTGATTTCCCCCTGATGCCTATTGATTTTAAAGACTCGGTTATTAATTTTCCCCCAAGGCCTGTTATTGAATTTAAAGACTCGAAATTTAAAGACTCGTTGATTACCCGTGAAGGCCTGTTGAGTTTAAAGACTCGGATTGCTATTGAGTTTAAAGATTCGTTGAGGTCTAGCAGGTTCGATTGATTGAAATGTGTTTTGATGTGTGTTTTGGATTTCTATGAGATAATGATGGTTTTCAAATGGTTTTCAGATGTTTTGGACTGTGATCCAAGTGATATGGATTTGATTGTTTTGGGCTGAGGCCCGGGATTTGAGAAACGAGATTTGATTAAAGAAATGATTTCTAGTTTTTCATAAACGGTTTTTCTTATCTTGGAAATAAATGTTTTTTGAATGCATACATTGGTTTTACGTGAAGGGCATACATGTCTTTTCTTATAAAATGTATTCTGAACTTATTGTTTATTTTTGTCCACTCACAGTCTTTTCTGTGTTTCGATGCCCTCCAGGTTGACGCGGTGCATGCTGTTGTTAGTGAGACTGAGACATCACACACACGATCCACGACGGTTTCTGCGCACTCTGGGAAGTTGGGAGCTTAGTGTGGTTCGTTGGCCTGGGATCCCTTGTCTGGCTTACATGTTACTTGAAGGTCGGACGAGTGTTTGACCTTCGTGTCACACGTAGGTTAGATGGGAGCATGGCTTATCCCTTAATCCAGGGGGATTGGGGATGGGTCGTGTCAAATTGGTATCAGAGTGAGGTTTGGGCGCTCTGTGAGAGATTATGGCGTCCAAAGCAGGTGGTTCGTCGACTGGTGTGTTGTGATGTTGTTTTGGATATGATGTCTCTACGCGGAATAGTCCGTCATCGACCTGGACGCTAGGGAGATAGTACGGTAGTTAGTGGCTTAGTTAGTGGCGAGATCACTAGCGACTGGGTGCTAGTCGCCCGATACGCGATGTGGGTGTGATGTATGTCGGCTTAGGGGCGGAGAGGGCTGGAGAGGATAGTGTGTGTGGATCTAGATATGATCGATAGTTGGTTGGACCATAGGGTCAGATGTGTGCCAAAGTGGTTAACCGGAGGGTAACTAGTTGGGTTAGATATGATTGATATGATAGATGGTTAGCCGACCATCCTATTGGGCAGCCTATTGCACCGGATGACGTTAGTGTGGAATGGTGACTAGGGCTTGGTCAGATTGCTGAGATTGGATTTGTAAGGCTAAGAGTAGCCGGATTCCTCGAATTGCGGGGGTAAACGAACCCGTTATAGTTAAGTTGAGGAATTTCCCCTAGCGATGATTCCTTGTTTGACGATTATGAAGACACTAAGTTAGTGGCTATTCTTAGTCGGGTTTGATGACCCCAGTGATGATGGTGGTTTGAGGAACACTGAGTCGAGTGATTAGTCTGGGAACGTGAGTTGGAGTTTTTGGTTAGTAAGTTTTCGTGGCTTGGGCCAACTATTCAGGCTGGATTGGAGATGGTGTTACTGGGTGCAGTTGAGGTAGTGGATGGCCTGGTGAATGACCTGATCGAGTTAGTGTGATTATGATGATTGGTTGAGCATTAGTTGCTCAGAGTTGTGGAATACGAGGGAGTTGAGTTTCCCCGACCTAAGTGTAGATTAGATTTTTGGCTTTGTTTGGCTCGGTAGGAGCGGACATTCAGACTTGGTGTGCCATGAGCACGAGATGGAGATGATATGCCACGAGCTGAGATGTTTGTGATGGTAGGATGGGTACATCGTGAGTTGAGGTTGCGACCAGTCGTGTGGTCCATACCATACCACTAACTGAGCTGGAATATTCGATGACCATTGCCAGGTCATGTTTTGGTATGATTGGTCAGGATGATGTTGGTTTGATCAGAGTAGCGCAGCGGAAGCGTGGTGGACCTATGTTTCGTTTTGGATCGGGCTAGGTTCGGTATGGTCGGGATTGACCATGACTGAGATTGGTTTTCGTGGACACCTCGGGATGTGTCAAAACTAGTATGTCGAAGAGTGTAAGATGTGTCGGAGCATGTTGGATGTGTCAGATGTGTCGGCATATGCTGAGGCTAGTGATTGGTGATGCCGAGGATAGTAATTGGTGATGCCGAGGCTAGTATTTAGTGATTCCGAGGTGAGTAATTAGTGATTCCCAGACGGGTGATTGTCGACTTCGAGGGTAGTGATGGCGGAGTCCGAGGTTAGTGATTGATGGTTGACGATCCCGAGAGTTGGTGACTTATACATTAGTGTTGCCCGGGAGTTGAACCTCGGAAAGTTTGATACGCGAGAATCAGGATACTTGATGATTGACATCCTTTTGGATGTACATAAATGGTGATAACCGACAAGTGAGTTGGATTTTTTATGGATACGAGAAGGTTGTTCGGGTGAGTTGTGGATTTCCTAGGTCTAGTAGAAGAGTTAACGTTCAGTTGGTTAGTCCAGTGGTGGTAGCTAATTGTAAAAAACAGAGTTGTATGCGGTGACTCCACGTTTGGTATATATGGCGAGTATAATGGAGTTGTGTTTAATTTGGATTAATGAAGGATGAATTTTGACGTCATGGTTGTGGATCATCTTGAGTTCCATTGTAGGATGACAGAAGGAGGATGACCAGGAAGGGTGATAAGGAGTGACTATACCTGATCGATATGAGGTGATTGAAGAGAATCCGTAGTCTAGACGCCTCTCTAGGTATGTTGTATTCTTGAGAGATCTGATCAGATGTGGTGGTCTGATCATTTGTGGGAATTGCATGAAATGTGCAGTGGTTGTAAATGGGTTCAAGAAGGTGTAATACCATATGGACGATAAGTGGGATCCACTTAGGAGCGAGTGGATCGGGATCGAGTTGTTACGTTCTTGGATCAAGATTAAGTTGTCTTGTAGGAGTGAGCGTGGCTGGATATCTAGGATATGTTGGATTTGTACAGAACGAGTGTGGTCTGTCTTGCATACGTATGGATATTTGGACTTGGATCTAGTGGTCTAGTAAAGGATTGGACAGATGGACTTCAGAAGTGAAGTGTGATTGACTCGTAGTCAGGTGGTAATCATTGTGCATACGAGGATGTTATGTGCCCGAGGATACATTGTGATGATTGAAGGATGTACTATGATGATTGTTAGATGGAGTTGGGATGCATCGTGATGTTCTGGTATACATGTTGGTGATCGGTTTAGTGGCGAGGTATGTTGTGATTGTATTGATGATCGGAGTAGTTCCAATGTGATTGTTTGATCGTGGATATGGACTGGATCAGTGTGATCCAGAGTGATTTTGTTGGTTGCTACAGAATTCAGTGATGGTATGTGAGCTGGATGCTCAGAGCCACGAGTGGCTGGTAGGACCCTAACACTAAGATGTGTGATCACGGGTAGACAGGGATTCGATAGGGTTTAGTTGCAGACAGGTGGCATGGGACGTGGATGGTGTTCCCACAGGTTGACTATGTTAGGGGTTAGTGGAACCACTGGTGAGATGACTTGACGAGTTGTAACGACTCGTTCCAGAAATCGGGATTAGCTTAGTGATTAATGATGGATTAGTGAGGTTAATCAGTAATTAGTTGGACGATTTCGGACAGACGGTGCAAAATGACGATTTTGCCCCTAGAATGGGTAAAAATGTTGACTTTTTGATCAGGCGGTCAAATGGGCTTTGACCGATGACCGTGACATAGTTCGAGACGTCACGAGTACATAGACTGGTGGCACGTCCAATTCCGAAGTTCGACGAAAAAGTTATGATGTTCGGAAGTTCGAGGGTAATTTGGTAATTTGGTTGAAATGGGGCAATTTGTTGACTTTTCCAATGACATGGACTTTTCACGGAATTCGAGGACCGTTAGGTAGGTCTCGATCCCCTGATTACAATGACAGGCGGCATGTGTCAATTGGAGGTTAGACGTTAGTTTAGCCTTCGTGTCATGCGTAAATTAGACGGGAGCAAGATTTAGCCCTTAATCCAGGGGGATTAGGGGTGGGTCCTGTCACGAGTTGTTTGGTGTGAGCGATTACGTTGTGACTCTAGTGAGGTCAGCACAGATCGCTGATAGAGTCAGTATGGATCGTTGAGCAGATGTTAATGGATAAGAGTACCAAGGTCGATAGATTCGTGCGAGGTAAGCTTCGTGCCGGATGACAGCAAGATCTTAAGTTACCGAGGGAGGTGGTACGAGGTACATTTGGAATGACTCGAGTATGAGTCGAAGTTGATGTGACTGGTAGCAGTAGTTTCGTGACTCACCTAGTGTTAGTTGAAGAGTGAGTGTCGGCTAGTGTGATGATAGAGGTACCTCGAGAATAAGTTAGACATGAAGGGAAGATGTGTTAAACCTCGGTGAGAATGAGATAATCGCCATATGGACCGAAAGTTGGTATGTGTGGGTCTGTTTGGCAGAGATGTGATGATAGTGTTGGTGACAGTTTTGAAAATATCAGGATAAGAACAGGTTCGGTAGGTGCTGAACACCGGGTAGAAAACTCAGGTGTGAGATAAGTTGGATTCCCCCAAGGAATAGTGGATGTACAATTTTCAAAATTTCGGGGAAAAATTCTTTTAAGGGGGAAGAATGTAACGACCCGTCCCGAATTTCGGAATTAGATTAGTGATTAATGAAGGATTAGTAAGATTAATCGGTGATTAGTTGAATAATTGCGGACGGACGAAGCGAAATGATCGTTTTGCCCATTGAATTGGGAAAATTGTTGACTTTTTATTGGGGCGGTTAAACGGACTTTGGCCGATGATTGTGATGTAGTTCGAGACGTCACGAGTCGGTAGACAGGCGGCACGTCCAATTTCGACATACGATGTGAAAGTTATAAGGATCGGAAGTTGTGGGGCATTTTGGTAATTCGGCCTCAAAGGCATTTTGATCATTTGTTTACGTTGGAATCTATGCCCAGTGAGATTAGGATAACTGATGCATTAGGATTTGTGCCCACTAGAGTTGGGACACTTGTCCCTCTCTAAAAGGCAGTGGAAGTGTAACGACCCGTCCCAAATTCCGGGATTATATTAGTGACTAATGAAGGATTAGTGAGGTTAATCGGTGATTAGTTGGGCGAAATCGGATGAACGGCGTAAAATGACCATTTTACCCCTAGTTGTGGGCACAATGTTAACTTTTGACCGGAAGGTCCGATGGCTGAGGGCCGAGAACCGTTAGGTAGATCGAGTTGATACGAATTCGTAGACAGGTGGTACACCAAAATCGGACATCGAATGGGAAAGTTATGGTCACGGGAAGTTCGATTGCACTATACACGCATTACGAGGCAAGGATTACACGTGGTAGTCAGGTCTGACATGTCAGACTAACACGTGTTAGTGTCAAATGTCAGAGATGACATCATACTGATGTCATGAATGACGTCATGCGTTAACTTTTACTGTTCATACTGACGTTAGCGTTGAATTTGTTGACGTCAGCATTGACTTTTTGGTCAACATTGATCGCAACTTTGAACCGCGCGTGGGGGTGCGTGGGTACATATTTCAAGGTGAGACCAGGACCATTTTAAAGGTTTCGATGATACGAATTCAATGGTGGTGGTTTTGAGTCGATTGGATCTCGTTAGGTTGGTCAAATTGAGGTTTAAAGCCTATGGAAGGATGTTCGGGACACGTGGACTTTTTTCGGGAATGTTGGAGGTTCTTGATTAGGACTCGTCTACGTTGGTAGTAACCTTTGAGTATGTTTTGGATAGGTCCGGATGACCTGGAGAGGTCGGATTAGCCCGGAAAAGTTTATGGCACACGTATCGAAGCGCAACTTGAACGGTCTGTGAGTGGACTTTGTTTTATGAATATAATGCATGCATGAATATTTTACATGTGTTTATGAACATGTTTTGAGATTCCATGAGTTCATGTGATTTAAATATGATTTGTTGGGCATTTTCGGAGGAAAATACGTTATTGCACGTAATTCGAGATTTCTGCTTTATATGATGTTTGGGCTTTGGCCGAGTTTACTATGTGCTTGTGTTTTATGTGATTCCGAAGGTTTCACAGAGAGGCGTGAAACTGAGGAACTGGTTTACGATTTTGAGGGTTTCACGGAGATGCGTGAAATCGAGATTCGGGCACAAGTCTCAATTGAACTACGATTTGAAAGGGTTTTGGAAATAAGAACTGGTTTCAGCTTTGGAAATATCTTTCAGGCATATGACTCAGTTAATTTGAGGTTTGACTTAGAGTATTGTCAAATGCGAGATAAGTCAGGCGGTGAGCTAGTTATGAATTTTATGAAAGATATTTCGGGCATGAGACCCAGTTGTGGATTTGATAGAATTAGAGGAATCCTCGGATATGAAGTGTCATAAGACACTGGCTTTCGGGTTACGACCCACTTAGTGATGTTATGTGCTTGAGGCCCTAAGTATTATGATAACATTCGGGTTCATCTTGGGTGTTACAACGCACGCCTCCAGACTGCGATATGTTCCTTCCGGAGAGGTCACGGTACACTACCTGTGTCGCGCAGCCACAGGAATCAATGACTGAGAGAGACTCGACTTAGGAGTGCTGATGAGATACTCTATAATCGATCAGCGATGTGTTCACAATGATCTAGAGACAGTCGCGGTGAGTGATGTGTTCACGGAGACATCCTAGGATTGTGCGCGATCCTGAGCTATATGCACATGTGCTAGGATGAGAATCGTGACTGACATTGGGATGAGTCCCATGGGATGTGTTCCCACGCGTTCGATGATTTGGGACCAGGTTCCGTTTTGGTTTACATGATTTGGTTTTGGCCTGAGACCCTACTAAGATGATGGCGTCAATTGAGAAGCATTTTTCACTGTGTTTTGATTTAGGAAGCAATGCGTCTTGCTTCCGAGAAAGTATTTGAAATAACTGTTTTGTGATGCATGCATGCTTCTACATGGAAGGTATAAATGTCTTTTCGATAATTGATTTCATAAACTGTTGTTTTGTCCACTCACAACTTTTATGGTTTAAATACCCTTTAGGTTGATCGCGGATGCGGGCTGTAGCAGAGTTCGAAACATCACATGCCACCGCCGATCTTGGCGTACTCTGATGGATCCCGAGCGGGTGACGAGTTTATCCCTAGTCTAACACTCGGTGTCATATGAGAGTAGGCACGTCCCACGATAATCCAGGAGATTTAGGACGGGTTCTGTCAAGTAGCCCTACAATGTAGTGGGTGTCTTGGTGGGATGAGAGGATCAGCGTGGCGATGGTTAAGGTACTGAGCAAGGGGAAATGGAATCGGTATGTGTGGGAGAAGGGATGTCTATGGTGGTAGAAGGTGTGGTGTTGGGATCAGAGGTTATAAGTGTGAGAAGGGTTGGTACATGGACCGTGGAACTGGTGAGGTTAGTGTCCAAAGGGTGTGTTTGAGCTGGAGAGGGGAACTGAGGCAACGGTGATGGAGAGGGGTGGTCGGGTGTAGGTTCGAAGGGGAGCTCATTTTCAAGAAGACCATGTCGCTTGACACGAGAGTTTTCTGAGTAGCGAGGTTGTAAACCTTGTACCTTTTTTCGCCATAGGGATAGCCGAGGAACAGGCACTCTGTGGAACGAGGATCTAACTTGCTAGACTTGGTCGGGTGAGTGGACACAAAGCAGCGACAACCAAACACATGTAGGTGAGAATAAGTTGGTTCTCTGTGGAATAGTGCTTCAAAGGGTGTTTTTCCTTGGAGAAGTGGTGTTGGGGTTATGTTTATGAGTAAAGTAGTCGTTAAAATGGCATCCCCCCAAAAACACTTTGTCAAATAAGCAGTGAAGAGAAGGTCTCGAGAAACATTAAGGAGATGTCTGTGTTTACGTTTGGCCATGCCATTTATGGCGTGTCGACACAACTAGTTTGATGCATCTTACCCTTAGAGGAATAAAACTTAATAATCTTAAACTCAGGTCCTTTATCATTTCTCACAATTTTGAACCTCATATTAAACTGGTTCTTGGCCATATGAATGAAGGTGATGAAGAGGTTTTGATATTAAACTGGTTCTTGGCCATATGAATGAAGGTGATGAAGAGGTTTTGGGTTTCAGATTTTCGTTGCATCAAATAGACTCGTGTGGTTCAAGTGTGGTCGTCTATAATGTTCTGGAAGTACTGCACCCCATAAAGAGAGGGAACGTGATAGCCACCCCATATGTCGACATGGATTAATTCAAAACAAGCCTTAGCAGATGTAGTACTTAAAGGAAACGAAGGTCTAGTGAGTTTTGCTAAGGGACAAACAGAACAATTACTTGCATTGCAAGATTTATTTGGGAGAAATTAACATAAAAAACATAAACGGGGTTGGAGGGGTGTCTAAGCCGGTGATGCCATAGGTTGTGTGGTTTGGTGTGTACCACATTGCTTGCGCCGCTTCGCTGTGATTTTTTGAGGTAGTAGAGTCCTTCCTTCTCAATTCCCGTCCCAATCATCTTCCCCAATCATGGGTCCTGTAGGACACAAAAATTTCTGAGAAAAGTGGTGACGTAAAGTGAATCATGAGCTAGCTTACTCATAGGTATCAAGTTTATGTAGAATAGTGGGACACAGAGAAAATTATGGAGAGTAAACTGAGGGGGAAAGAATAATGTCCTAATATGGATGACTTGTGCAGATGACTCATTTGGGAGCTTGAAAAATCGATTATGGGCAGGTTTGGAAGAACTGAACAGTTTAGGGTCACACACGATGTGATCGCTGGCCCCACTGTCTAGGATCTAAACTGCTTCCTTGCTGTGTAGAGATAAAGGGAGGGCTTTACATGAAAGTTCCTCAAAGTTTGGAACGTTACCCACTTGGTTGGCAGTGGTCGCCTTGGCTTGCTTCAAGAGCCCTGGGAGCTGTTGGTACTCTCCCTGAGAGAAGGGAAAGTTGGTCGAGTTAGTCGTAGCCTGAGCATCGTCATTTGAGGAAGTCAAATGGTTTCCCTTGAATCGTGTATGTCCTCTCTCCATTGCACCCTTTCTCTTGCAACACTCATCGTAGACGTGCCCTTTCCAGTTGCAATAGGTGCATTTTAGATGTGCCTTGCAATTTTTGGTGGCGTTGTTGGTCTTCCCAAACTTGTCACACTTCACTTCCTCTCCCGTACATGTTGGGTCTCCCAGCCTCCCCTCTTCACAGAGAAAGCGGATGCCTCAAGAGTGGTGGTAGGTTTACCAGCAGAGACTTCTGCCTGTCTTTCATGGCGCAACACCATGGCATATGCCTTGCTTAGGCTTGGGAGTGGATCCATTCCTATCACGTTCCCTCGAACTGTCTTGTAGGTCACATTGAGTCCCATTAAGAACTTCATGGTCTTCTGCGTCTCCACATAGGCTTGGACCTCAATGGCTGCCTCACAGCTGCATGGAGAAAAGGCACATAGCACCTCCTTATCATCCCAGAGTCCTTTGAGTCTCGTGAAGAAGTTTGTGACAGAGCTTGTTCCCTGTTCGCACTCATGGATCGCATTTTCTATGTGGAACAATTGGACCATGTTGATTTGGGAGAATCGTTCTTGGATTTCCAGCCACATGTTTCTCGTATCCTTGCAGCGCATGGCACTACTCGAGATCTCCTTCGACATGGAACTCAGCAGCCATGCCTTGACGAGCATGTTGCAACGATCCAACTGTTGTTGCTCACGAGGGTTGTCAGATGGCCATTTGATGGTTCCATCGGCAAAGCCAATCTTATTCTTGATATTGAGGGCCATGCTCATAGACTGCACCCAGCTGCTGTAGTTGTCTTCCACCAACGGTTGTCATATGAGGACTGCATCAGGCTGGTCCGAGTGGTGGAGAAATAGTGGGTGATTTGGGTTCTCCCATGGTTCTGGGGCTCTCTGTGTTGCCAAGGGTTGCACGTCCTTCTCTCATGCCATGGGGTATCGATTGTGGGTTTCTTGTTGTGAGAATTTTCTCAGGGTCATTGCTCTGATACCATAAAGAGAACGAACTTATGTGGGTGAAAATTGTTATAATATTCATTCAACTGTATATGTACATATATACACGAAGGTAAGAGTCCAGCTCCCATAATTCTAGGGTTGGGATAGGAATAAAACTAAGCGTAGGAAACTAGGATATTCAATGGCCTAATTACATGGGATTGTATGCCCTAAGATCATGGGACAATATTTGTGTTGGATTGTATCCCCTAAGATCATGGGACGATATCCTTGATCTTAATAAGGTGCCCTATGCAATTTCAAATTGAAACCAAGTTTTGAATCAACGGACTCGTTATTTTGTAAGGGAAGGGATGTTACCTTCCTACTATAGCGCTCGTGTATAGCGGAGAAGAAGATGTGCACAACCCAATCAACCAATTAGCGGAGTGTCGATGTCGCTTAGTGATTAAATCCAATAATCGTATTTACCGTCTTCACATGAATCCCTACTTATATTACTTCAGATTACATAGATTGTTTGGTGCAAATAGAAAGATAGCAAAAAACCAATATGAAATCAACAACAAAAAAAACCATGGAAATCATTTGAAATCACATAATCAGCTCGTCGCATATTATAATGCGAACAAACAAAAGAAAAAAAACCCATAACAGAAAAAGAGAAACACGAGCATAAAATCACATAAAAGTAAATACGAAAGCAGAGATTACAGAAAGAAGAAAGAGGCAACTAAACAAAGAACAAACCCTGAAATCAGAGAAGGTGAACAAGAACAAAAGGGTCGGAAACGAGTTCACAGTCTTCGAAACAATGGGAAGAAGCTATGGAGGAGGAGATGGAGATGGTTACCTTTCCAGAAATATGAAGATGGGGAAAGAACATAATCGTGGAGAGAGGCATTGGGGTTGAGAATCCAGCGAGGTAGCGAAAATCTCCAAATCCAATCCTTGGAAATCGCGGGGAGAAATAGTAAAGGATGAGAGTCGAGGTCCAAAGGTTGAAGGAGGAGTTGAGAGAGAGAGAGAGAGAGAGAGAGAGAGAGAGAGAGAGAGAGAGAGAGAGAGAGAGAGAGAGAGAGAGAGAGAGAAAGAAAAAATTATAGCAAGTCATCTAGGCTCAGCAGTTGTAGCGAGCCATCTAAAAAATGTTAAATTTTTTGATAAATTTGTTGAGTCTGCTGCAGACCCATTTTAGAGTTTTTAGACAAATTTTTGATTAAATTTGTCTAAAAGTCACATTTGTTAAGTTTGTTACAGATGCTATAATAGCTAGTCTCAATAAAATAAAATAAAAAGTTAAATTCTAAGTTAAATTTATCTAGTCTGATACAGGCTCATTTTGATACTTTTGGATAAATTTTTGATTAAATTTGTTCAAAAGTTAAATTTGACTACTCTATTAGTATACAATCTCAATTACTTTGGCTAAATTGATTGAGTAAATAGTAAATAAACCTGCCTTAATTAATTAAAACAACAGTTATAATTATGTGATCATCATTAACCCGTGATTAGCAGGAGCTGTTAGAGTTTCTTATTAATTATAATGTGGGGGACATACATGGGAGAGTAGACTACACATACCACTATACCAGCATCACCTCTCTCCCCTCTGGAGAATTTGGCTATAATAAGCCTACGACAAAATTGACTCTGTAGTCATGAGTATGGACTCAAGATTTAATCTGTTATAAACACAACTATTCAATATTTGCATAAAACTCCTTCCTTTGTATAAATATAGGAAGTGATGGGATATTTCCAAAGAAAGTCAATTTTACAATAGCAGGTGATTTAGAAGTAGAACATCCAAGTACCAATTAAGTTGCAACGACATCCAACTTTTGGCTTGAAACTTTCTGAAAGGCCGGCTCCGTGGATGAAGTGGGAGGCCCGACAATAGTGGATAATTTTACAAATGATTTGAGTTCATGTCCATTAAGGAATAAAATCTGTCTAATAAGTCTGTTAGAAGACGTTATTTACTGGCATTAATTTTACAAATGATTAATTTAAACCTTAAAAACTCTTACTAGGACAGTAGGAGTAGGAAATATTGTTTAAAATTAATCAATAGTAGATATTGATAGTGCGTGGAGAGGTTGATAAATATGAATGGTGATTTTTGAAATGGATGTCCTTGAAATGTTTAGAATATGAGGGATGAGAGAAGAATGTTGCAGCATTTAAACACAAACACAAACACAATTGATTAGAGCTTTAGTATTCATTTGCAATTCTATATTGCCAGAAGCCTCCAAATTAAACATGCATATACTTGTTATACACATGATGATTAATATATAAGTATAATAAAGTTTGTGTTGCAGCAAAGAAAGCTCTGTCAATCCCTCCATGAATTGTAGCCTTCCTATTGCTCTGAATCATCCATTACCTGGGCCATCTTCTCTTGGATTCTTCTCCACCTTTTAACCCCACCCCACGTAGTCACGTACCCTCCGACCTGCCTTCATCAATTTAACAAAATCTACTCCTTTCCTTAACCACTGCCATATATATATATATATTCACATCCATGCCCTTTTTCTCCTATGTAATTAATTCATTCATTTAACTCCTCATTTGCACTTATAATCAATTCAAATTTGCACTTGCTAATTAAGTTTTGAGTTTAGACTTGCACTCGACTACTAGAGCTAGTTTTGAGTTCAAATCCTCATCTCCGTACAATACATTAGAATAATTTAGTCATAGGAACCTCATCTTCTTGTTGGTCAAAGTAGTTTAATTTAGAATCATTTAGGAATAGGATACCGCTCGACTTGTGAAAAACAAAAACTGAGTTGCTTAAACTTATATATACATGGAGTTGTAGAGAGATGGGGGTAACATAAGGTAAAGCTACAGATATCCTTTCTAGGTTAAAAACAAAACAAAACAAAAAAGTAAAAGAAAAATAGTACCCAAAAAAAAAAAAAAACTAAGAGCTTAATTTATTGGTTGGTTCCTTCCTGAGGTCACTTTCTTTGTCTTGCTTTTTGTTGTTGTTGCCTAAGAAACACTAGTAGCTAGACACCTAATTACAACATCCCCCTCCCCCCCCAAACGGTAGAAAAAGAATACTGGCTTTTCCTCTAACTTTGCCTCTGTCCTATTTTCCTTTCAAATTTTCAACTCTTAGCAAAACTCTGTCCTTCTCAGCCCCACCACCACCACCCGCAGCAGTTAATTCCTCTGTTTTTGGTGAAATTGATGATCAGCTGCTTTTCTGCTGAACCCAGTTTGAGAACACTTGGAGGGTCTTCATGTCAGCTCTGTAATGCTTCTGTGTGAACTCAAGCAGCATCGGCCATGTAAAATCCGGGTATATTCTCGGACTCGAACGATCCACCAAACCGCTTGGAGGCTGAACCACCTTGTCATCTCTGGGGCACAAGAAAAATGCAAGAGATTTCCTCGGACACTCTCTGTTCACCACCGCCCGGTGCAGGCAGCTCTTAAACCTCCCGTTCGAAAGGGCCTAAAGCACAACATAGCCCAATGAATCACTAAAAAAATTAAAATTTTATCATCAAATAAATGCTGGTTTATTTAACTAATTACCATGAATGTGTCACCAATGTTGACAACAAAGGCATTTGAATTGGGACTAATAGAGTGCCATTGGTCGTCCACAAAAACTTCAAGTCCTCCAACTTGGTCTTGATGGAGAATGGTCAAAGATGTTGGATCACAATGAGGCCCTGTTCCTAAAGTCTGCTCAGGTTTCTGGCATTGCGGGTAGTAATTCAACCTCATTATCGAATCGTTGTCTTCGAAAAAATCCTTGAAATGGGCTCTGTCCACTCCAAGGCTCAATCCCAAAAGCTCCATGATACCGATAGAAAGCTTGCTCATAGCCTCACTGTAATCTTGGTACACCCTCCTGCACACAATAAAAATTAATTACAAAAATGAAACCAAATAATTAAATTAGGGTAACATTGTGCATAATTGCATATATAATCTACATACCCGAATTCAGTAAACTCTTGTCCCATTTTACTGCATAGATAATCTCGGACAGCATTGGATGAGTTTTTCTGAGCAGAGTAGCTAAAAGAAAGAGTCTCCTTCCAAGGAAGCTTGGAGGAGAATCTACCAGTGAAGCTGCTGGCATAACCACAGCTCTCCCCTGCTTTTCTCTGAGCCCTCTGTTTTTCAGACAGGGGAAGTCCAAAAAAATCATCCATGAAACGGTGGGCGTCGGATATGAGCT
This sequence comes from Prinsepia uniflora, assembly GCA_032719365.1. NCBI lineage: Eukaryota > Viridiplantae > Streptophyta > Magnoliopsida > Rosales > Rosaceae > Prinsepia > Prinsepia uniflora. The sequence goes on from CM064870.1 coordinate 16,974,338, forward strand.
TGTCATCGACCCCATGATTCACCACAAGAAAAAACCCATGTTTCTGGCAGGCCTCGCCCATAAGCCGGGAAGCTTCGACGGACGCGTTTTTGTCGCCGGAGAGAAAGCCGCCTATGTCTATGAAAGGGACGTGGAGCTCCGTGACGTTTGCGGTGGGCTTTTCGTGGTCGGGCCAGATGAACTGGGTCGGTATATCTGACTGGTACCGGACAACAGAGGCGTCGAAAACCAGAGGATTCTGGTCATGCTCTGTTTTGGGTGTTGGAGATTGAGACATGGATTGCATGTTGGGCGGTGTAATCATTCTCTCAACTGCCATTGCATGAACAAAGAAATGTAATATGTTTGAGAGAGGTGAAGATGGAGATTAATATGGAGACGGAAATTAATGTAAGTTTGAGAGATGTGATGAGAGAAAAGCCAAGGCCGGTTACTGGGTCGTTGAGTGAACAAAAATTGGAATCTTTTTATAGCTAGCTCTGCTCTTGCCTGAGATTATATGTATTTGCATTCAGGGGGTTTTATAGAGGGCAAACTTGCAAAGGGGGGGGCTTTTTAATTTTGGAAATTGGGAATTGCAACCCCTTTTCTTATTGTCTTTATTGTTGTTGCCAGAAAGCGTTTCCCAATGGTATTTTGGCGTTTCTTCGATCGGATGTAATGGAGCAAATTAAATTTCTAATGTCACCCACTAAATCCTCCAATGCCACTACCATCGCAAATATTTATTTTCATACAATTATATGGAAACAGAGAATTTGATTGTATATTTATTTTGCAATTATTTTAGAATTTAATTTGAAATTTTCACTATATAATAAAAAAAATTATTAAACCGTAGTAATTTAATAATGTTGTTCAAAACTAATCATACATTTTGTAATCAAAATTATCTAGCTAAGTGCTTCAAGAACACAAGCATTTAGAGTTATTAAATTTACAATAGAAATATAAATAAACGATATAATTAATAGGTGTTCAATTCTAAACCCTAATAACAAAATGGAAATACTTATATGTTATAATAAATACTAATTATTGTATTGTATTTTAAGACCATATTTCAAATTAATACGCATAAAAATCTTCTTTACTAACCAACAACATAATACACTCTTTACTATTTTCAAAAGGAAAAAGTAAATTTAATTGTATGTGATTTGTGTGGGTATATATATAGTAAATTACGGTACCGATGTCGTCTAAATTGCATATTTGGACCAACCGATTTTCAGTGCCAAGAAAGAAGAGGCACTAATCTCCCCTTTTTTGTTTCTAATTAAAAATAAATAAAAATAAAAAATCTCCCTTCTTTTTCCCTGATTTTCGAAAAGAAATAAATAAAGAATTTGACAAGTTTCATACGCATAGCATTTTTGAAAGATACATAAAGTAAGTTGTCGTCTTATTTTGCAGCTGAGTAGAGTAACAAGTTATAATATTTATTTATTTATGAACATATGGGCATGGCTATTGGCTGCAAAACCAAGGACGTCAGGGTTGAGACTTGAGACTTGAGAGAAACAAATGTTTGTGTTAAATTAGTGACACACTTGTTGAATTAGAGCTTTGCATGGCACTGGGAATTGCCAGATGATCGAACAACATGCACATGCACAGAAGCCACAAGAAATTGCATGGCACATGGAAATGGCTATATGCGGACCATGTATTTTTCAGATGAATAACATGCAGAGGGAGAGGGTGTTCAACTCTCCTAATTAAATAATAGTTAGAGATCAAATTACAGGTCATTAGTATTTAGAAATATATTAATCGAAAATTTTTGGTTTACATATATATATATATATATATATATGGTCTCCATATATATATGTTTACAAAAATAGGTTGGATTAGGTCAGAAATTTGGTTTAAATTGAACTATTATGTAGGATTAGAAGAAACAAACTTAATTCTTCACATATTACTCAAATAATAATTCACTAGCTCGCACCTTAATTAATTTGATTAAAAACTATATTAGATTTTTAGGATTTGTCTATAAATCAATTCGATCAGTTCTTGATACTAACAGTTACTATGAGACTTTTACGAGATCATCATAAAATTAATTAATATATTTTAAAAATAGAATGAATGATTTTTATTTTATATTTTTGCAGGATTAAACATGAAGAAATTAAACTTACTATGAGACTTTTAATTTAATAGCGAAAGCGCATGAATACCACCATATATATATATATATATATATATGCTGCTACATGGATCATATTGATCACATGAAAATGACGGATGGAAGCTAGGGATTTGCATGTCACCGATTAGAAATGAGAAATGGGTCGCCAGGTAGGTAGGTAGGAATAGGATAGATCCAGTTTGCATTTCACTAGGATTTGCCAGATGAACAACATGCAGAGGGGAGGCTGCTAGCTGCAGGTATGTCACGTGGAAATGGCGAACGAAGGAGAGGAGTTGCATGTCATGGAAATAGCTTACCAAAATGACCAAAAGTTTTACCATCGATCGGTACAAGTAATGTACGTAGGGCCTCACTGATGCCATCTCGACCATTGATAGGAATATTTGAAAGGCATTCAATCAGGCACGAACTTAGGATTAAAAATAATGGTGGGCTGAATTCACGATCGAACATAAAAGTGGATTAATTTAAAACAAAATTTTTTAGTAAAATAATATTTAATAAAAGATTCATTTAATTTTTCCCTATTTTTTCACATTTGAGGTGGGCTCCAGCCCACCCCAAATGCACTTGGATCCGTGCCTACATTCAATTTTATGCAACCAATCCAATAACTTAATTTGATAAACATAATATATAGTGAAGTAGAAAATGGTATGATGATATCGATATTGACCACCATGTCCTCCCTCGTGTATGTGTATGTTTGCTGATTGTGGAGCTATAAATTACCGGAATATTCTGGAGCCGCCACGTGGCCAACAATTACCGTGATGCCGATATTACCCTTGGTAAAATTGACATCGACATGTAACGGTCTCCGCATTAATTTAATATATTTATCAGCTAAATATATTAATTAATCAGATCAATATCGAAAATAAATAACTTCCCAGCGAAATATTTATTCATTAATAAATAAGTGATTACGCTCGGTACAATCATTTATTTAATACTTTCTCCTTCAACCAATCAAACGCTCTGGTGACTCTCAAGGCTTAACTATAAATAGAAGACATCATCTCATTTCTAAAAGTAATCAAAAACTTCTGCAAACACTCTGTCAGATTATTCTCTCACAGAAAACTGACTTAAGCATCGGAGCATTTTCGGTTGACCTCCCCCCCCCCCCCCCCCCCGGGGGATTCAACCTTAACCGCGTTTGATTTTTCGTTATTGTGTGTAGGGATCGAGAAGGAATTTCACAGAACCGGACGATTTCTGCATCAACAACTGGTGCTTTCATTGAGAGCCGATTTGAGAAATACTCAAAGCGTGCTCTTTAGTTTTTCCTTGAAAAAACTTAATCATCACACTTTCGACACTTACCATTCTTCACATGGCCAGAACACGCCGATCCACACGAGCCTCTGAGGCTGCCTCATCTGCTGCTGCGATCGCTGCCGTCAGTGAACCTCTCCCAACGATTCCAGAGGAATCACTTTCCCGTCTCCTACACGGCCCGCACCACACGTCAATTCACATACCATTCGGAAGGCCAGATTGGACACCTATGTTCAGTTTTGAAACGTTCCCCATGGCCGCTGCTACCGTGAACCCCCCCCCCCCCCCCCCCCCCCCCCCCAACACACCCACCCAACCCCCCCCCCCCCCCCCCCCCTCCCTCCCTCCCTCCCTCCTCCTCCTCCTCCTCCCTTCCCCACCTGCAACGGGGACAGGCGCAACGTTTTTTCAACAAACGGACGGTCTGCTGGTAGGAGAAGCATCTCTGAGAGTCCCAAATCAGCTCCATGTCGACTTGGACCTAAGGAGACACTTGGACGCCCTGCGCAACCTACAGGCCAACACCCAGGAACCAGGGGGACAGGGCTCTTCACATCTGTCTGAAGGCGCGCGACGTGCGTCCCGACGTGCTATTCGTCACAAGCAAGCACTTAAGGGGTCACATCCGCGACTCGGACTGACACTCACAGGACCCGCCCCGATCCTCTCTGGGACCACATGGGGACGTGCCCTGCTCCCGTCTGACACCCAAAATAATGTTCCAGTTTTAACCTTAAACGTTCAAATGCATAAAAACCCAATTAAAGTTTTACATCAAATCTGAAATAACAGATGTCAGACAAGGGATGAAATCCAAACTACAAGTTGCGAGCACGACTCTAACATAAACCTGCGGGTACACCGCCCAACAGGGGTTCAGGTACGCAGAAGTGGATCTATGCCTCAGCTTCAGGTTCCTCCTCTACCTCATTAGCACGACCTGGAGGGGTTACCAAAACATCAAGGGTGAGTGGACCGAAACTCAAGTTTATAAAATCATTTGATAAGTAAAATATATAATTTACCCCTCCGTTTTCCAAACATGCATGCAACCGAATTTAAAACCATCAATCATATAATATAAACCATAAGGCATATAATAAAACCATAAACATAATTTTAGCCACTGCACTATACACTCCAATCCCGACATCCCTGATGTCTGATGTCCCTGACATCCAATAAGGTCACAATCACAAGGCTACGCGTGCCACTCGAGTCTCAATTCCGAGTTCAATCCCCGAACCCTGTTCGGTTACAGCATCCCCGATGCTTAGCGTCATAGACGCTGGACGTTCTAGACGTCCGTGACCACTCCGGGGTACCTCATCCGGAGGAGACAGTATCATATGGAAGGATCTATACAGTGCAGTACCAAATACATTTTATTGATATCCACATGCAAAACATATATGTATACATAGGTAAAATCCGAACCGATCGTTACGTTTCATCATACGGGTCTCATGCCCAAATACCGTGAAACGTGGCATAACCGAAATTTCAATATCATCAAAACCATTTCTTGATTTCAGCATGTGAACATATAAGTAAATCAGAAAACATTTAAGCATGCAAGGGTTTAATGAAATCGGGCCCACTCACAGTACAATCCTGCTGAAAACCGAACGTATACCCTCGTTTTGGTACAATTGTACAATACCTGTCATATCCAAAGTATACGTAAAGGTCAATACAAACCCCTAATATTTAACCATGAAACCCTAGACCGAAACCGGCACGGCAAAGCCGCCCGAACGCGCTTCCTGAGGCAATAAACCTCATTTTGACCAACTTAATGACCTCCGATCGACCCGAAACCACCGCCATTGGATCCAGATCGTCGAAACCTAAAGAATGGTGGTGGTCCCACCAAAAACATTGTTCACACGCGCCCCCACGCGCCAGTCAACGCGTCGGTCAACGTAGGAACAGTCCATGCTGACGTCACTGCTGACGTCAGCATGACGTCATGTTGACGTCATCTGACAGCTGTCAGGTCTGACATGTCAGACTCTGACAGGTGCCACGTGTCAACACCCGATTGGTCCACCTCACTGATCTGTCAGGCCTCGTGTCAGATCTGACATGTGCCACGTGTCAGCACGGCACTGGTCCACGTCACTGACTTGTCAGTGACACGTGGTAGTCCCAGATTGGGCCACGTCACTGACATGTCAGTGCTGACTGTGCACTGAAATGTGACACGTGTCGGCTCACGAGTGGTCCACGTCACCTGACAGGTCTGACAGGGTGCCACGTCATCACCTCTGTCCTCAGACGGTTGACCCGTATCTCTGCTCGTCTCAATCCCAGAAAGGGTTCTAGCTAATTAAAATCGACAAACACAGACAAGATCGAAGGCTTACCTCGATGAACAGACTCGGTTCTCCCGTCGTCGTTTGTACTCCGTTCAGGCTAGCTTCGGTCACGAACTCGAGCCCAAAAGGTTCCTAATAGTCCCTAGAATTGATTAGGTAAATAGAAACCAAAGTTACACGTTGGAAATCAAATTTCAAGTTTTGAGTTTTTAAAACCGTTTCGGGTTTTTAGGATTTCCCTACCTCGCCGCCGTCCACCGCCGCTCACCGCCGTGCCTCAGTCCTCCCCCGTGAGTCCAGCAACACACAGATACAGAGAATGGGCGTAGTGCGTATGTGTTGGATTAATGGACAGTGTGTGAGGGTGTCGGGTGAGAAAATATATAGAAATGGAGGGAAAGCTGATCAAGGGAATGGACGGTCTAGATTAGATCTCAGGGATGAGATCAATGGATGAGATTAGATCTGGAGGTTTTCAGATCAAAGGCTGAGATTAAAAGGTAGATTAAATCCTAAATAAATGCTTAGTGGAGCTTGATCCAATCTAACCAATGGGTGAGTGACACTTGTCACTCACCAGGTGTCCACCAATCAGAATATCAGAATAAAATATTCGACACGATAATCAAGACGCGAACCTCCCGATTTCACGTTTCTGACCATAACTTCCTCGTACGAAGTCCGATTTCGGCGTGCCGCCTATCTCCGGACTCAGGACATCGAGACCTACCTAACGGTCCTTGAGTCATGTGAAAATTAGTTGCCAAACGAAAAGTCAACATTTTCCCCCAAAGTCCAAATTACGGTAATTCCCCTGAACTTCCGATAGTCATAACTTTTTCCCTGATCGTCCGAATTGGACGTGCCACCTGTCTATGAACTCGTGACGTCCCGAACTACGTCACGGTTACTGGTCAAAGTCCATTTGACCCACCAATCAAAAAGCCAACGATTTGGCCATACCATTCACAAGGGTAAAAACGTCAATTCATATATTAAATTACAATATTAAAATCCTCGAATGTCCGGGGTGTTACAGACACAGCAGGTCGAGCAGCTGAGCAACCAAGTTCGGGCCCAATCGGAGCTCTTACAACAGCTGTTGGGGGACATCGGGACTTCCAAAACCTCCGAAAATGGCAATGAACCTCGCAAGGTGTCAAGGGACATCCCGGAACGCACTGGCAAGGAACATGTCCGCTGCTAGACAATGTCCCGAGACACGTCGCTGAGCGACTCAGGGGAAGAAAGCTGCACCCCCAGAGCAAGAGGACAAGATCAACCGAGGCCATCAGCCCGAGAATGACTCGGAGGATGCCCCCGGGCACTTTCGCGTATTGAGTACCCATGTGATAGCCGAAGGCAACAAGAAGTCTCCCATGCATCATGCACCCACTCAGATGATCACAGTGAGGAAGACGAGACTTACTCGCCAGCAGGCCCGAGAGCCAAGCCCGTAGAAACTCGAGGGAGTCGACGCGATTTGACCCAGCGCAAAAGAGCCTCTGCACGCTGAAAAAGTCCGAAGGATGCTAGATAGACGCCTCCAGGGTGTTCAGCGAGACGGGGACTTGGAAGATGACCTTTAGCACCAGATTCATACGTCATCATCTTCACCATTCGTGAGGGACATTGAGGAAGAGTCGTTCCCACAACGGTTTTCAACTCCTAACTTCAATCAGTACAAGGGAACCTCCGATCCGGTAAAGCACATCAATTACTATCGAGGGGTCATGGTACCTCACAGGCACAACGACACTCTCATGTGCAAAGTTTTCCAAGCCTCGCTGCAAGGTCATGCGACAACAAGGTTCAACCATCTCCCCCGGAGATCAATCGCTTCTTTCGAAGAATTGGCCCTTGTCTTCATGAAGGAGTACTCACAGCTTCGCACAGTCGAAGTCAAGGATGACAATCTCTTCACTGTCCGAAAGAGATCCAAAGAAACCTTGGGCAATACATCAGGAGGTATTGCGAAGAAAAATCCCGCATCAGGGGATGCAGCGATCTCGTCGCAGCCATGGCGTTCAAACAAGGCCTACCGCGGGAGATCCAGCTCTACGGAGACATCATCATGAGTAACCCCCGAAGGGTCACCAAGATGTTGTCCCTAGCAGAACGACATGCATGCTGGGAAGACGAGAAAAACACCACGCATGCCACCAACCACGTGGAAGATGGAAAGCATCCCACAAAGGTGTTTGCGCAGCCAAATGACGGCGCCCACCACGGGAACTCAGTCGGGAAGACCAAAAAACTCAAGGGGAACCCATCATCCAATACGTTTGCCGGTACAAGGCCGAACACTCAGTTTTCAGTACCCGTCCTCCAAATATACAATTAAATAAAGGAAAAACCATGGTTCAAAAGACCAGCTCCCGTCAAAGGCGACCAGGAAAGGGCCGACATGTCATAGTGGTGTGCCTATCATAATTGTTATGGACACGACATAAGCACCTGCCAGACCTTCGAAAGGTACCTCCGAGACCTCTTAAAGGAAGGATACTGCACCGAGTACGTCAAGAAAAAGGCAACAGAACGTCTCGGAGACAAAGGCCCTCAGGAGCCCGTGCAAAAGATGATTCGCGTAGACACCATCATTGCTGAGTCCGAGTTGCAAGGAACAACTAGGAAGCAAAGGAAGAGGAAAATCCACGAGGCTCTCGCTATGACCCAAGTCTCGCATGTCGCTGCAGCTCAAGGAACCGATGACCCGATCCTTGGTTTCTCCGCTCAGGACAAGGTTGGGCTTGATGAGCCGCATGACGACGCCCTCGTCATCTCAATCCAGATTTCCCATACGCAGGTTAATCGGATTCACGTGGATGAGAGGAGTGCCGCAAAAATTCTTAGCATTGAGGCAGTCCAGAAGATGGGACTAGAATGTTTCACGACGGGGAGAAAGGTCCCGTTACGAGGCTTCAACGGGTCAACAAGCATGTCCATCGGCACAATCCAACTTGATGTCCACTCCCCTCCCCCCCCCCCCCCCCCCCAAGTTGTCTCAAAACAGAGTTTCTACGTCCTTGACGAATGACGAATACTCACCTTACAATGGCATACTGGGGAGGTCGTGGATGCACAAGATACTGGCCAACACCTCAAGCTTGTACCAAAAAATCTGATTCCCCATTCCTGGAGGAGGAGTCGGAGAAATAAAAAGAGATCAAGCTATGGCGCGCAAGTGCCTCACCGAGGGGCTAAAAGAAATCAAGGTAGCGGAATTTGTCCCCCAGATAGTCGAAGCCACTGGGGGCAAACCCACGCATTCAACTCCCACATAGCAGCCAACGGCGGGTCAAGATCCAGACATCCGTGAAGAGCCTCCTTCGCCTGAAGGATGGCAGCCAGAAGACGATGTCATCCTCATACGACTTGACCCGCAGTTTCCTGGGAGGTATGCACGCATCGAGGCATGCCTAAACCCCGAAGAAAAAGAAAAACTCACCTTGTTCTTTGGAGTGGCTGTCGGAAAATTCCTGGGGTATCTTGTAACCCAGCGACGAATCGAGGCAAACTCGAAGCAGATCAAAGCAATCCAGGACATGAAGTCACCATCAAGTCTGAAGGAGATACAGAGTCTCACAAGACGCGCAGCTGCTCTAAATCGATTTTTTTTCAAGGCCACGGATCGATGTCGAACTTTCTTCCAAACAATGAAGAGGGCATCCAAGGATAAATGGAATGAGAAGTGCGAGAAGGCCTTCCAAGATCTCAAAAGCTACTTAGCATCTCCACCATTGCTATCAAAGCCAAAGGACAACGAGGACCTGTTCCTCTACATGAGAGTTTCTGACGTGGCCGTAAGTTCTGCGCTAATCAGAAAAGAAAGCGGAGTCCAACTCCCAGTTTTCTACACATTAAAGGCTCTCCTCGACGCTGAAACACGATATCCAAAGCTTGAGAAACTAATTATGGCACTACTGATTACCACAAAGAAGCTAAGGCCCTACTTTCAAGCTCATCGGGTGATCGTCGTGACGGAGTACCCCCTGCGGTCACTCCTCCATGCACCTGACGCTTCAACAAGAGTCATGAAATGGGCAATAGAGCTGAGTCAACATAACATGATTTATCGCCCAAGGACTGCGATAAAAGGCCAAGCCCTAGCAAACCTCATTGTGGAGTTCACGCCAGCGTCACAAGAAGAAACTCGGGCATGGAACTTGAGAAGGACTCCCACCCGACCAAGCTTCCTCCACAACGTGAACAAACACTCGGATAATCCTCATTGTGCTCCTACATGACCGACCCACCTTGGAAGCTCTTTGTGGATGGATCGTCAAATCAACGAGGCGCGGGAGCAGGCATCGTCCTTATAACCCCCCGATGGTTCGTTGATGGAGCAAGCAGTCCAGTTCAGATTCAAGGCCTCCAACAACGAAGCAGAATACGAGGCGCTGATTTGTAGCCTACGCCTTGCCAAGGAATTGGGAGTTAAGAAGATTGACGTACATTCTAACTCTCAGTTGATCACTAACCAATCCATCGGGGAGTAAGCTGCAAGAGATGCGAGGATGCTTCAATACAACAATAAGGTACAAAAGCTACTGGCTTTCTTCACAGTATTCACCTTTCACCAGCTCCCCAGAGCCGAAAATGAGCAAGCCGACGCACTCGCAAATTTAGCATCGGCACTCGACTATCGCTTCAGACACTCGATCCCGATTGAGTATCTAGAGCAGCGCAGTATTGACATGAAGGAATTTGAAGTGAGAAAATTTGACCTCGCCCCAAGTTGGCAAGACCCTCTTGTTGATTACTTAGTGAATGGCACCTTGCCAGACGATCGACTAGAAGCTCACAAAATTCAAATGAAGGCTGCACGATACTACATCGACAATGGCCAGCTTTTTCGTCGGAGCTTCACAGAGGCAAACTTACAATGTTTAAGGCACCCTGAGACATTGAAGGTCTTGGCCGAGATTCACGAGGGTTAATGTGGAAACCATTCCGAAGGAAGATCGCTCGCACAAAAGACGCTTAGCGCAGGATTCTATTGGCCAACTTTGAATCAAGATGCACTCGGATATGCCGAAGCATGCGATAAGTGCCAAAGATACAAGCCCAATCACCTAGCACCCCCTGAAGAGTTGCACTCTCTGGTTAGCCCGTGGCCGTTCATGCAGTGGGGCATCGACATTGTCGGGCCATTGCCAACTACACCAACGCCAAATAAGAAGTACTTGATTGTCTCCACCATCTACTTTACCAAGTGGGTGGAAGCCAAAGCACTGGCAACCATCACTCAATTGGATGTACAAAAATTCATCTGGAGTCAAATCATCTGTCGGTTCGGAATACCGAAAGTCATATTAACCGACAATGGAACACAATTCACTGGCGCATCAATCAAGGAGTTCTTTGAATCATGGAAAATAAACCATTTCACCTCTACAACATATTATCCTCAAGGCAACGGCCAGGCCGAAGCTTCAAATAAAACCATCCTTGATTACATCAAGAAGAGGCTCAACGACAAAATAGGACTATGGGAGGAAGAACTAGACGGTGCACTTTGGGCCTACCGGACGACCCCGCGACAAGCGACACGCGAGTCCCCATTTACACTTGCATTTGGAACAAACGCTGTCATCCCGCCACACGTTGTCGTTCCGACACCTTTCACGGAGCTCGACAATCCTACCGTCAACTCAGTGGCCTTAAGAACATCCCTTGACTTAAGTGAGGAGTTGAGGGAACAAGTCGTCGAATGCATATGCAATTACCAGCAGATCAATATAACTAATAAATAACTTCCCAGCGAATTATTTATTCATTAATAAATAAGTGATTACGCTTGGTACAATCACTTATTTAATGCTTTATCCTTCAACCAATCAGACGCTCCGGTGACTCTCAAGGATTCACTATAAATAGAAGACATCATCTCATTTCTAAAGGTAATCAAATACTTCTGCAAACACTCTGTCATATTATTCTCTCACAGAAAACTGACTTAAGTATCGGAGCGTTTTCGATTGAACTACCCCCCGGGATTCAACCTTAACCCCGTTTGATTTTTCGTTATTGTGTGTAGGGATTGAGAAGGAATTTCACATAACCGGGCGATTTTTGCATCAACAGTGATCAAACAAATCACAATACATACGGTGGATTTATTGTAGAGATGATAGCTAGCTAGGGAATAGATCAGATGATGATGAGTCATGAGAGGGCGGGTGGACGACCAACATTTTACACTTCACAATTGTACTTGAAAGGCATCAAGTTTAATGGACAACAACAACTACAACTTCAAGAACATCTAATGAATGCCTTATCTACAATTTGGACGTCATATTGTGTTAATCCATCAACAATAAGATATATATGTGAGATGTAAAGCACGAACTCAACAATCATAATCATAAACACATTCGTACATCTATTTCTTTTATTGATAAACAAATGTACGTACCACGTACTAATTACATTGAACTATCATCCAAGCTAACTTCACTTCTTTCTTATCTTTGTTAAGGCATGTAGTACTATCCCTAAATTCCCGAATAAAAAGATTTAGGAATTTCACTTGAAGAATTCTGCATATTTGGCTGCACCAGTTGACACAAGTGAACAAGTAGAGTATCCTAGGAGTGGTTGTTTCTTGTTGTAAGTGAATGCAATGAAAATGTCCGGAAATAATGAATTATGTTGGATTAAGTATTGTTGAAACTGAATTCGTCCTTTAAACTCAAAAAACTCAAGGATTCCTGCAAACAAGCAAACAGTAAGCTATGGTTCGTTCAATGATCGAGACCCAGGGGGTGTTCGACCAAGAACGCTCCAATACTTAAGTCGGCTTCGAAAGAGAAATCTTAAGAGTTTAAGTAGCGTTGAAAAGAATTACCTTTATTGGGAAATGTGTACCCCTTATATAGGGGGTGAGTGGGATGCTCAATTTCCATAGTTCCGATGTGGGACAAATGTTTCTTGATTTGTACGCTAACACGTGTTACGCAGATCGAGGGTGAGAGGCTTCCACGTATCATCCCGATTTAGGCCCAATATTTGGGCTATGTAACCATTGTGGGCTTGAGTCATGTTCGGTGCTTGGGCTTTAAGTATTATTGCCAGGGGCAATTTGGTTATTTCGGGAATTATGGGCCACGTGATAGCTCCATATTCTTCTGGTGATTTTGGGTTCCAAAAATTCCCCCACATCGCATAGGAATTTAGGGAATCCTAAGGGATGTAATTTGTATTATGGTCCCGATAAATTATATATGGGAGTAGGACTCTGCTTGATCTTCAATTTCATTGTACCTCTATCTTAGAGTCTCTGATGTCGCAATAAGCTCTATGCTTGTTCGAGAGACTTTAGAATATTTCTTTAACTGTTGTGCTTTTCATTTTTGCACATTCGGAGAGCTGTATGAGTCTAATTGTAGCAATTTAAGTGGTGTTAAGCTCTATTTTCATATATGGTCATTTCAATATGCGTCAAGGCGCACTTCTGGTGAGACCCAGTAGGCTTGCATTATGGGAGCAAGGTGGCTCGCGTAGTCATAATCTGTTATGTGGGAAGTATACAGACTTCGAGGGACCTGAAGAATTCAAGTCCTGACCGAGGCGAGGCAGGGGAAGAACTTTGAAGTCCAACCGATGGACAAAATTTCATCCTTTGATCGAGGTGAGGCATGGTTCAACTACAAGATGAGCCATGCTACAAGTATGATGTGAGGTATTCTACATCCAAGGCTTGGTGTGCTTCAATGCAAGGCAAGGCAAGGTTGGAGCAGGAGGTGATGCACCGAATGACATGAGGTGTTCTTTCTAGCGACCATTCACTCGGTGCGTGGTGGATAAAAGAGTTCGACACATGGGCAGCAAGGTGTACCATGACCTATCTAGGCTTTCATCCACAAGAAGAAAGGAACCCCATGACTTGAAGCTAGGCATGTCCCAACGCAAGAGGATACTTGCCAAAGCGCATGGCGAGGTAAGGTATCCCATGACGCTAGGTAAAGTGCATGTGGTGCCATTAAGTGAATGAAGCGTCTTGAGGAGTTTTTTGGCTCATGGTGGACCTTCTAGTGACCTGAAATTCTAGGTCATGTTGAGCTCGAAATTGAGTGGCTGCAAGATGGAGCATAAAGACGGAGGATCGGTCATGCCCCCTGTGAAGCTCCAGATGGTGTACGCCACTACATAATTGAAGAAAGAAAGCTTGTAGGTGGACCATGCATATGGTACTTCGAAGATAGGAGGGCCTAACACACGTGGATCAAGGCACGACAAAATGTAAGGCAAGGCCTAGTTAGAGCTCAAAGTGTTGCACTAGGCGTACTTCCAATGACCATGCATGTGGTGTCTGACGGATAGAAAAGCTCGGTGCGTTTACGGACATGTCATCTTCAAGTGTAGGTGGAGCCAACATCGAAGCTTTTAGCAAAGAAGACGAGGAGTCTCATCACCTAGTATGAGGCATGTCACAACCCAGTAAGAGGCATGTTCCAGCTGCGCAGATGCTTGCATGATTCCAAAGAGGAAGTCAAACGGTTGGATGTTGAAATCCAAAATTTGAGCGCTGGCTGCTTGCTGCCCCCACAACTTTGTGTTTTTAAGGAAGATTAAGCGCAAAAGTTGGATATGGAAAGCCGGAGCGGGATCACCACTAAAGAGCTGGAGATTGAACTAGAGATGGACCCTGAGCCTGAATTGGAGCCTGAGTTGGAGGCTAAGAAAACAGATGTTCCTGAAGCCGACGAGTCTCCTGAAGAAATTTCTCTACTTTCAGCAGAAGTGTGGGCAGAGTTTCGAAGGACCATGGGCTTTGAAGACTTGCAATTGCATCTACTTCATCTTTGTATGTTGATTATCGCATTTTCATTTTTGTATTGAATAACTGGTTTGAGCGATCGAGATGTGATTAGCCAACCACCCTTCAAATCAATATGAAAATGATAGTTATGAGAAATTATGAGCTCTCGTATCTTTGTCTAATTATACTAACTACCTTAATGTATCCAAACTTGTTTTCTCATCAAATGCCCCCGTTGTAGCCATGGGCATCCAACTTTGGGTTTCAGCTAACTTAGCGTTCGTTTTAATGTTTCCTTCAAGGAAGGGCTTCTGCTTCTTATTAGAAGGCTTGAAGTGCTTCCAAGAGGAATACTTTGGGTGCTTCCTGGTGGAAGGATTTGAGTGTTTCCAGGTGGAAGGCTTTGAATGCTTCCTGGCGGAAGGCTTTGAGTGCTTCCTAGTGGAAGGCTTTGAGTGCTTCCTAGCGAAAGACGTTTGCAAAGCGTAGGTTGAGATGCATTACATGGCTTAAGCATGGGTCCTTTGTAGGGCAAAGTCTTGGTCGCTTCGCATGGAAAAGTCTTGGTTGCTTCATAGGACGAAGTCTTAGGACCTTCGCAAGGCGAAGGCTTGGATACTTCGCAAGGCAAAGGCTTAGGTGCTTCGCATTGCGAAGGCTTAGATGCTTCACACGGTGAAGGCTCGGTTTCTTCGCAAGGTGAAGGCTTAGGTGCTTCACATGGCAAAGGCTTGGATGCTTCGATTATGAAGGCTTGGATGCTTCGCAAGGTGAAGGCTTAGATGCTTCGCATGGCGAAGGCTTAGATGCTTCGCATGGCGAAGGCTTAGATGCTTCAATGATGAAGGCTTGGATGCTTCGCAAGGTGAAGGCTTAGGTGCTTTGCATGGCGAAGGCTTGGATTGTTTGCAAGGCGAAGTCTTGAATGCTTCGCAAGGCGAAGTCTTGGATGCTTCGCAAGGCGAAGGCTTTAGTGCTTCGCATGGTGAAGGCATTGATGCTGGAGGGAATAAGTTTTGAAAATTGTAATGATGTACAAATATGTTTGTATGAATTCACAATAATTTTTCAATCTTACTGATAATTCAAATGCATGGTACTTGAATTTAGAAGACAACTTGAAAGGAAAACTTGAAGCCTCATATACTTCTACGTCTCTCTAATTTTGACATGCAGCTAGTTGATGCGGATCACCTTTACTATAGGTTCCTTTGGTCCTTTATCAGCGGGTCGATTTGTGGCCTTCCCATTGACGTACTCGGTGCAATGACCTTCCTTGACAAGATTCCAGAGATATCTCTCGAAGGATATACATTTCCCGATGTTATGCCCGTAGCACTCATGGTAGGCACACCAATTTGTCTTATCGGCCTTCTCTTGATCGCCTTTAACCGGCTCTGTCTTCTTGAACCATGGTTTGTCCTTGATCTCATTATGAATCTGGTGGATTAGCATTGAGAACTATAAATTAGGCTTTCCAATAGTTGAGTCGTTGGGAGTTTGGCTCACCTTGCGTTTGTTGAACCCCCTATAGGAAAGTTTGCCACTAATGACAGGACCCGTCCCAACTAAACTTTGATAACCGTGCCCGATCCTGCTCCCGTCTGACAAATCAACTGAAGTTCCGAAACTACCCTTCAGCACCTGTCAGATAAGGGATAACTGCATTGATTTCCGTTCATGCCTCCGCCTCTTAATTAGCCCCGAACATCGTGCCAAGGCCTGGAGGGTCATCAAAATAAGAAAGGTGTGAGTGGAAAAAAATAATATCATTTAAAACACATATATCAAAATACATCATTTACCCTCCAGTTTATCAAACCATGCATGCATAGAATCAACATGCGAAAAACATCACCAGCTTTCTAGCCAAATCACATGAAAACATTTCATAAAACCCTTTTATCATACAATAAAGCATATAACTCGGGAATTACACATCTGAGGATCCTCTGAGAATTACACATCCTGAGTCGTCATCCTGCTGGGAATTACACATCCAGCCCTGCTGGGAATTATACATCCAGCCTCACCGGGAATTACACATCCGGTCCCTCCGGAAATTACGCATCCGGAGTCCCTCCGGGAATTACACATCCAGAGTCACTTCGGGAATTATACATCCGAAGTCTACCCAGGAATTACACATCTGGGGGCATCAAACATCAATACACAATCAAAATCATTATTTTGAAATCATCATTAAAACCATGTCAAAACCATTTATCACAGGGTCTCATGCCCAAATCTCATTTCTCATATCCGAAAATCATTCAATTCCATAATAACATCTTTAACTCATAATACAATTCAAAACATCTTTTTAACATCCCGGGTCTAGCCCAAAATCATCAATTCCACCCAAATCCGTGCAATCGCAACCTCAGTTGCCCTTTTCACATAAATTCATAAAATATCTCAAAAATTATTATAAATCCACCACCAAATCAATTTCCCGACTCAAAACCAATCTCAAATCCCGTGCCTTTGCCCAAAACAGTAATTTCACAGTTTCTCGAAAAATGTGCCCAAAACACTGATTAAAATAATCATTAAATCAAAAAATAATCATATCAAATCATTGCCATTCAAATCATGACATAAATCATGTAAAACATTTAACTATGCATGCATATCAGTTTATAAAACAAACGTCCACTCACACACCGTCCAAACCGCTCGCTTTCCGAGCTGCACACGTTTTCGTAATTTCTGACATTTTCTAGGAATCCCGAATCCTGTCCAAAATCATTACTCAAGGTCACTAATGACTTAATTAACATCCATATTAATTCCCCATAATTTTTCGGGAATTAAATATTAATTAAACATGTAACATAAACCTTCGGACCCTTGAAAAAATATCGAAACGGTGTCCGATTAACTCGATGCCAACGCCAAAATGTTTGTTACATTGCATAGGACAAAGGTCATGTTGAACTCACCTCCTGAATCGGGCCCACGCGCCCTCACGTGCCGCCGTGAATGGCTGCGCGTGAAATCCACGCACCTGCTACAGTGTTCTTCTTCACCCGACTTTCATGCAAACGCGTTGTACAACCTGCGACATGACCCGTTTAATTCTCTATCAATTCAACGTCAATTCTTTCATTTGATTTATCTAACAGCATCATTTTAGGTCCAATTACAGTTCTGTAAATTCAATTTCACAAATCCTTACCTCAAACCAAACAATTCGAAGATGAACATCGAAGGATATCTGGGCACTGTTCAACCTTCGAAGTTCATCAATCCCATCTGATTTTTTTCAATTGATCCACCCAGAAGCTTCATTGGACCAAGATAAACTGGTTTTCAAGTCCAATTGCATCGTTTAATCCCTCTAGAATCACGACTTAATCCTCGAACTCCTTCTCTGTCACCAGGTCCATTCAGAGCCAAAACAGTACCAATTCCCTTCGTTTTTAATCGGGTTCGCTTCAGTTTGAACTCAGGAAGCTTAATCCAAACTCAATTTCAGTGTTTTTGGTCCTTAAATTCCAATTCGAAAATCAATCAATCAATTTGAATTTCATGAATTTGGGTCTCGGGTTTAGGTATTCTCTGGGTTTTTCTTATCTCTATAATTCCTCACTATTTCACTCTCAATGACATCAGTTCTCAATTGGTTTTTGGTTACTGGGAAGATCGATCAGACAGTGAGATTTCTCTGTTTTTCCCTCTGCTCAACCGTTTAATTGTTATTTTTAAACAATGAAGATTCAAGTCATGCCATCCATCTCAATTACAAAGTGACAGATGTCACTATGCAACAATCCTCATCCAATTTAACGTGCATAGGTGTCCTCAACCTAATTTAACACATCACTAAGATAGCTGAATCAGCCAGGAATAGTTAAATTACCATTTTACCCTTGCACACATAATTACCAAAATGCCCCTCACAATTCTAGACCCATAATTTTCACGTCCGAACTCCGATTGACGCATGCCGCCTGTCTACGGATTCAGCGTCCCGAGACCTATCCAACGGTCCTTCTGGAAAGTCCAAACAAGGTCCCGATCAAAAAGTCAACTTTTTGCCCTTATAACCAGGGGCAAAATCGTCATTTCCTTCCAATTTTTCCTTTTTTGAATTTTTGGGTCGTCACAACTAACATCCTCTTTACGCGGTGATGATGGTTTGGAGGCTTTCTCGCTCGTCTAGGCATGAACTGAAGCATGTGCAGCACTCTTTTCATCCTCCCAGCATGCATGACGCTCTGCTAGAGAGAGCATCTTGGTGAGACTTCATGCATTGCCCATGACAATGTCTCCGTAGAGCTGGCTATCCTGGGGAACCCCTTGTTTGAACGTCACTGACGCAACAAGGTCACTACATCTAACAATTCGAGACTTTTCTTCGCAGTACCTCCGAATGTATTGGCGGAGACTCTCTTTTGCTCGATTCCGGATGGAGAAGAGATGGTCTTCCTTTACCTCAACCATACGAAGTTGCGAGTACTCCTTCACAAATGCTAGAGCCAACTCTTCAAAAGATGCAATCGACCTTCGAGGGAGATGATTGAACCACGTCATGGCTTGGCCTTGCAGGGAGGCTTGAAACACCTTGCACATGAGTGCATCGTTGTGTCTGTGAGGGAACATAACTCCACTGTAGTAGTCTATGTACTTCACCGGGTCAGAATTTCCTTTGAACGGATTGAAGTTTGGCGTCGCAAACCTTTAAGGGAATGACGCCTCCTAAATATCCCTCACGAAGGGTGTAGACACCTGAATCTGATGACGTAGATCATTCTCTAGGTCACCATCTCACTGAATACGAAGGTGTCGGTCCAACATCCTTTTAACGTCATTAGCTAGCAGCGCATCTCCCTGAGGTAGTGAGTCATTATGCGCTATCCACCGGGAACCTCCTCGAGCCTCTCCCCTTGACCTCTGTGGTAGTTTAGGCGTGTAAGCCTCATCTTCCCCCTCACTACCATGGGTAGATTTTCTTGGGGCTTTATGTGGAGTCTGACATTCCCTTCTGCTCCCGTGTGAGCGCTCCACTCGTGAAGTTATCCTGACCTTACTTCCAAGCCGCTCATGCACTGATGGCCTCGGCCGTTGCAGTCTCTTTTCCTTGCGAGTCTGACTTTCTTCGCCAGAGTCACTTAGCGAGGTGTCCCAAGAAATTGTTTGGCATCAGACCGCTTCCTTCCCCCACACGCCTTGGAACATTCTCTTGCTTTGCACGCGAAGTGGAATGTCTCTCTGGTTCTTGGATTATTCTTTCTGCTAGGAGTCTCTGCAAGAGCTCTGACTGAAGTTGAACTTAGCTGCTCAACCTTTCCACTTGTTGTGCCAAGTTGTCCTGAGGAGGTTGGTGGTGACTCCTCCCTGAGATGTCGTGGCACCCATCCAGGAAGTCCCGCAGATCCATGTTTGTAGTGGGCTGACCCTGCCTTGATGCTCCTCCCAACATCCGCCCCCTTGTTTGCTGCAAGGTTAAAGTTTCTTCCCCTAGCGCAGGTGTAACAACCCATCCCAAATTTTGGGATTAGATTAGTGACTAATCAGGATTAGTGAGGTTAATCGGTGATTAGTTGAGCGAAATTAGACGAACGAAAAAATGACCATTTTACCCCTAGTCGTGGGCAAAACATTGACTTTCATTCTAGCAGTCAAATGGACCTTGTCCGATGACAATGACGTAGTTCAGGACGTCACGAGTTCATAGACAGGTGTCATGTTCGATTCTGACATTCGAGGAAGAAGTTGTGACGTTCGGAAGTTCAGGGATATTTTGGTAGTTTGGTTAAAAGGGGCAAATAGTTGACTTTTGACCTGGGAGGTCTGATGGCCGATGGCCGAGGACCGTTACGTAGATCGGGGACGATACAAATTCGTAGACAGGCGGCACGTCGAAATCGGATTTCAAACGGGAAAGTTATGGGTCACGGAAGTTTGATTTCACTATGCAAGTTTTACAAGGCAATGATGAGGTGGAATGATCTGATTGGTTGACTTTTAAGTGGGACCCATGGATGAGTGACAAGTGTCACTTATCCCATTGGTCATTAACCTCAAATTGTGGATCTCACATTGATTGGTGAGATTAGATTAAAATAATATTATTTATATTATTTTATAATCCACTCATCCTTCATCTCTCATCATCCAACCGTTCATCTATCCCTGCCTTCCCATCCCCACCGTCCAATCCACCTTCTCTGATCAACCTCACCATATCTTTTTCATCAAACTTCACCATTCTTCTCTGTTTTCTCACAAAAACCCGAAACGACCATCTTCCATTTCTTTGAACAACACACACCCACATCACCCCATCATCACCTTACCTACATCTTTACGACCGTGTGAGGGGTTTTGAGGGACTGAGAGTACCGTGGACGACGGGCCACAGCGGTGGCCACGGCGGAGGTAAGTGTAACCCGTGAGTTTTGAATTTTTGAAATCAAGTTTTGGTCGTGGTTTGAGCCTTTCTTTGATTCTATTATGACCTAGGGACAAGGAGGACTCGTCTGGGATTCCTTTTGATGGAAATGGAATACTGGAATAGGGGAAAACCAAGCTTGAAGTTCAAGCTCACGGTTTGAGCATAGAAGGTACAATTTCTTTTAGGTTTTCTGTGTTTTTAATAGCTAGGAAGTTTAGGTTTGATGCTAGGAAGGTTTAGAAATCAAAAAGGGGAAGAAAGGATGGAAAATAGAAGGGATTGGACGTTGAACCGGCCATGCCGGTCCAAACCGGTTCGGCCTAGTTCAAAATCCAGAGGACCCGGTTCAGTCGCATGAAGGGGAAGATGAATAATGGCGCGTGGCTCCCACGCGCAGCCACTTCAGGCGGCACGTGTGGGCGCGTGGCCTACTTTCTGGGGAAACTTCCAACACACGAATTCTTCTATTCGATGTAACGAACATTCTGAGACTGGTTTCGTGTCGATCGGACACCGTCTCGATAATGTTCGGGACATCGGAAGGTTTAGGTTCGAGATTTAAAATAGTTAAAAATTCGGGAAATTATGGGGCTTCAATGAGAGGTTAATAAGGTAGTTAGCAACCCTCTAGATTGATTTGGACAGGTTTGGGAGTCCCGGTGACGACGATTAGCCCGGTGAGGCTTACGATAAGCAAACCGAGGCAACCACTTAGGACGATCTGTGAGTGGATCTTGATTTCTAAACTGTGATGCATGCATAAATGTTTTATATGTTATATATATATGATTTCTATCATCATGATGATTTGGATGATTGTGATTTATATGGTTTCACGCATTTTCCAGTTGACTTACGTATCGGGCACGAGGCCCAGTTGGTTTACGATTCGAGCCTGAGGCCCAGTTTGTATGTGGATTCGGGCTTAGAGCCCAGTTATGTTTTAATATTGTGTTTTCGGGTCAGGGACCCATAAATGGGTTTTATGGTTCATGACGGTTTATGGGGACCAGCATGAACCCTGGAAAGGTTTTTATGGTTCATGACGGTTTATGGGGACCGGCATGAACCCTTGAAAGGTTTTTATGATTCATGATGGTTTATGGGGGCCGGACATGAATCCTTAAAAGGTTTTTTGTATACCATCCGTTATATATGAATTGTCTCCTTCGGGGAGGGTCGTTGGCCTGGGTGGACCCCAGAGTAGTCACAGAGCACTGACTGGGTGGAGTCGCCCCCGTTGGGTTCCTTACTCTCAGAAAGGCTATGATTTATAACCTCTAAGGAGGGTCATTGATCTACGGACATTGACCTGGGTGGACCCTGAAGAGACTTGGGTTTGAGACCCCGGGTAGCACGCGCGTAGCTCTAGATACCGTGACAGAATTGGTTATATGAAATTGGATAAACATGATTTCAATTGGTTTCCGAAATTGTGTTTTATGATGATAAATGGATTTGGGCTGAGATTCCACATATGTTTACTATGTTATGGTTTTCTGTAAATGGTTTTGGGCAGGAGCCCGTATGGATGTGGTTGTTTAAACATATGTGATTGGATAAACGGTTTTACTATGCATGCATGCTTTTTAGTGAAGGGTATAAAGGTCTTTTATAAAATGTATTTACGAACTATTGTTTTTTGTCCACTCACAGTCTTTCTGTTTTCAATGTCCTTCAGGTTGAATAACGGTGCGGACTGTAATAGAGACTGAGACATCACATACCTCCTCCGGATTCTGGCGTACTCTGGAAGCCGGAAGGCTAAAGGTTCAAATTTTCCCTAGTATGGCACTCCGTGTCAGACGGGATCAAGAGCATCCCTCGTTAATCCCGGGGGGATTGGAACGGGTCCTGATAGCAGGCACGTGGTTTGTTGGAGATGGGAATGCTCTGAAGCTGATGGTTGGCTTCCTTCCCTGCGTCTCCATGGATGCTTCTATGGACACACGTCGGGGACGAATTAGGCGCTACTCCGGAGTCTCTATGTGAGCTTCATTCTTTGTCTGAGCAGTTGAGGTAAAAACACCTTCTCCAGTTGAACAAACAGATCATCAAACCCTAGCCATGCCCGTCCAGAGAATCTTGAATGGAAAGTTGTTGTCGAACGATGAACACGTTCAAGATCTTCGAACAACGTTATGAATGATGAACGAAGTAAGATGAACGATGAACGATCGTGAGAGCTTCTTCTTGAATATCTTTAAGCTCTCAATGAAAGCATCAATTGTTGAAATTGAATTCCTCCTTTAAACTAAAAAAACTCAAGGATCCCTGCAAGCAAGAAAACAGTAAGTTATCGTTTGTTCAATGATCGAGACCCGGGGGGGTGTTCGATCAAGAACGCTCCAATGCTTAAGTCATTTTTGAAAGAGAAATCTCAAGAGCTTAAGTAGCGTCGAACAGAATTATCTTTATTGAGAAATGTGTTCCCCTTATATAGGGATGAGTAGGATGCTCAATTTCCATAGTTCCGATGTGGGACAAATACTTCTTGATTTGTGCGCTAATACATTTTACGCAGATCGAGGGTGAGAGGCTTCCACGTATCATCCGGTTTGGGCCCAATATTTGGGCTATGTAAGCATTGTGAGCTTGAGGCATGTTCGATGCTTGGGCTTTAAATATTATTGTCAGGGAAAATTTGGTCATTTCGAGAATTATGAGCCACGTGATAACTACACATTCTTCCGGTGATTTTGAGTTCCACAAATATGTTGTCATGACGAAAGCTTTTGGACCTAGAGAAAAAGAGTCTCGAAAAATCAGTAATATCTGCTGGGCACATTTTAATTTTTTTATTATATATTTTTATACTAAAATCTCCGTCTAAACAAACGAAATCTAAAATTTGGCCACCCTTAATTGCATGAATGAGGAGTTGTGGGCTGTAGGGTAACAAAGACAATACTTTGATTATCGTTTAGTGAAAAGTTGAAAATGAATGGATTAATTAACTAGTGTTTGACACTTGATTAACAGCTTGCCACGAGTCTCATGTGCTTTCAAACACATTTTTAAAGCAGCAAAGCAATGATTAATACAACAGCATAAACAAGAAATAGAATCTAATTAAAATTCCTTGTCTTTCATTACGTGGGTACAGTAACAGTAACAACAATATATATAATATTATTTGGATATACTAAATTAATCATATTTAATGATACATTTAATATGATATTTTTTTTATCCCATTTACCACAAAAATTATAACAAGTGATTTAATATATTAAAATAACATCATTTATTTATTGACACATCAAATGTATCACTAAATATGGTCAATTTAGTATATCCAAATCGCATTACTCGGATGTCTTACTCTTGGTATTGGTGGTGGGGGCACGACACTACAAGAAATTGGTAGTTGTCAGATAGATCTTCACCCTCACAATTTTTTTTTCGCCATCTAAGTTAATATTGTCCCACGAAAATTAATGCTCATTGGGCCAGATGTTAGTAGAAAGAAAATCCATTTGCCGTGTAAGAATTGCTGGCTTGCTCGATGAATTTTTCTTGTTCGTTAGGCAATAGTGAATATAACGATGAATTATATTCATTGGGCAACATTTCGCATTGACCACATGTTGTTTAACAAATCATTAATATTATTGGACAAGAGTCTAAACATATTAAATACACAAAAGCTTCTTTCTTATTCCCCTCTCTCTCTCTCTCTCTCATTAATTCACCAACGGTAATCATCTTCTCATTTCTATTTTGGCTATCAATAAAATCCGTTTTCTCAATTACCAATATACAAATTTTGATTGGAAACTAATTATATTTTGTATTATAGGAAATTTATGGTTGATTTGAAAGAATAATTATAAAAAGGTATGTGTGTTTTCCTTTCAATTTAATTTAGATAAGAATTTTGGGAATAATTAGGTTTGGAAATTGTGTATTTATTGTGGAAAATTGGTAGAAATTGTTAGTAATTTATGTAGAATTGTGTAGGAATTTAGAAAATTTGTTAGGTATGAAAATAGAAAAATGTTTTGAAATTAGGAAACAAAAAAATATGTTAGGAAATTAGAATCTATGTTAGGAAAAATATGAAATTTTTTTTATAAAATTATTGAAATTAGAAAGTATATTAGGAAAATAGGAAAATAAAAAGTAGGTTATGAAATTATTGAGTAGAAAATTTATTCGGAAATTAAAAAATTAAAAAATAAGTTAGGAAATTCGAAAATATTTTCGAAAAATAGGGAAATAGAAAATAGGTACGGAATTAGCCAATTGTAAACTATGTAATATTCATAATTAATATATGTTTGTATTTGTCGAATCTAAGTGCTATGGCATATTGTTAAGAGTGGTTAAGGTATTGTACACAGACCGCAAGAAAGTTGTCTTGTTCAAGTGTCATTGGTTTGATACAAATTACATAAGTCTCCTAAAAAGGGTCATTAAAGATCATTGATGTACCCATGTCAACAAAAACACCTAGTAGTTTGAGAGTGATCTTTACATCTTGACAAGTAGGGCGAAACAAGTATTCTATGTGGATGATCCAAAAAGTTGGTGCTGGTTAGGGAGTAGCTGAGATGGCCAATCATAGAAATATTTGGGACTTGGATGACTGATACCATGAAGAAGATGGGGAAATAAAGATGATGATCAAATTGGTTACTAGCTGGATTACTCGGTATCCACTCTAAACTTGGTAGGAGTACCGCCCAACGACATCGCCAATGATGATTGATGGCATTCTTATTGATCTCAGGGAATTAGAAAAAATTGAAAGTGATTCTAAGTAGCCAATCACTAAGAAAATCGTAGATGAGGGTGATTGGTAAGGAGAGCGCGAGACCGACACCAAATGAAAGTTGCAAATAAATGATTTTATTTATACATGTAATATCCATCTTCAAAGAAATAACTGTGAATTATATGTATATTTAATGATTTCATTAATATCAATTTCAATAAATCTTTGGCCTCGTTTGGTACGTCGTATTATACTAAATATTATAGTCGAATAAACTAATATGTCAACTGGATAAACTGACTATTTAATCAGAAATTTGATACTCAACCGGATTAAAATACTAATTATATTATACTGACCAGATTATATTATATTAGTTGATAACAAATATTTACATCATAAATATTAATTATGTATACTAATATTATTTATTATTCATTTTAATTAATTATTGATCTATTAGTATTATTATTGTTGTTATTATTATTGTTATTAATATTGTTATTATTATTATTATTATCATTATTATTATTATTATTATTATTATTATTATTATTATTATTATTACATTTTTCAATATTTCTGGTTATTCGACTATTTAATACATACAATTTTGAACATATTATTTTAGCGTATTTGGATCGTATAAAATTACTCAACCATATTAACTTATACAGTGACTAATTAATACGACTGATATTAAACTCTAGTTTCATACTATACTATCTAATCCCTTATACAGCGTACCAAAGATAACATTTATGTATTAAATGTAGAAACAAGTTCCAAATTGAACATATATCAAATCAAACAATTTCGAAAAGAAAAAAAAAAGCTTTTGCCCGTTGATGATTGAAGATAATTCGTCGAGCCATGTCCATAGAATGTGGCGTATTTACATGTATTTGGTGGATGGTTGCCGAATACGCAAGTATTGTCCGATGAAAGTAAGAGAAAATTCGTCAAGCAACATATACTAGAGTTACTTTACATTTAATTACCGAACCCATTTTTGAATTATTTGTGAAATGAAAAGGACCAATCTAACATTCCAAATTTATTGTACGTGCTCATAGATCATTTACGAGAAAAATTGGAAAATTTGGAATTTCCGAGCTTTCATAATAGTGTGAAAAAATATCAACAGTTACAAAACGTTGTTGTACAATCAGCTAGCTTAATCTCCTCAATACATCACAATTTTCGACGAGCAAAGTCTATCCACTTCAAGACACAATTGTGAACAGTCAAATTCTTCCAATTCAATCATTTGGATATCAATCGAACCAAAATATTGAAATATGTATCGAGGTTTCCTTGAATTGTTTAAAAGTGTTAAAGAACATAGTAGTTTTACAAAATTCAATAATATCTTTTAATAATTCAGCCGATCTAACCACTCAGATTTATTTTACATATTCATAGATCATATATGCAAAAAAATAGCCAATTTGGAATTCCCAATCTTAAGTAACGGTGTTGAACAAATCGACTGTTACAAAACGTTCTCTTACGATCAGTCAGCTTAAGCTCCTCCAAACATACCAAATTTTGCTAGGTGACGTTTAGGAACATAACGACACAAAATGATCGGTCAGATTCTTCAAATTCAATCTTTTGAAAATCGAACCAAAATATTGAAATATGTATTGAAGTTTCCTTGAAATGTTTTAAATTGTTAACGAATATGTTGGTTTTATAAATTTCAATAATTTTCTTTAATAATTTAACTAATCTAACTGTTCATATTTATTGTACATACTCATAGAGGGTCTACGTAAAAATTTAGCCAATTTAGAATTCCCGAGTTTAAGTAACGGTGGGGATGAATCGGCTGTTACAAAATATTCTCTTTCTCAATGATATTCTAGGCACATAAAACCACGAAGCCAACGGTCCCCATTTTGAAAATTCATTCCTTACTATTTTTTCGTACATTAATTTGTATTTCATATATAGAAGGTCGGCCTGACAAAAGGACTTGGGCGAGTGAAACTTACGTCGCTGGGTGACAATTAAGCTTTCTCGGGTAAGCCTACGATTTTTTTTTTTTTTTGGGCAAAAAATCAAAGAGGATAATTGATTTTTTTTTTTTTTTGGCGTTGGGCAAGCATGTATCATTCGTCGGGAAAATAGTTATAATTCATGCACTAAATTTTACGAAAAATAAAATTTTCCCCTTCACGTTTGCGAAATAATCAAATTTACCGCCTCAAGGTTGCCCGGCGAATTATTAAAAAGTTACCCAACGAAGCTTCATTGGAAAAATTCGTCTATTAACTTAAATTTGAGCATACTCTTCTTCTTCTTTTCGTCTTCGTTCTTTCCGTTCTACTCCCTCTTTGCCTCTCTGCAAACCCAGCAAACACACGAAACCCTAAATCCCCATAATCTCTCTCTTACCACTCTCCCTCTCTCTCACGTCCACGATACCCTTTACCATATTGGAGTTGTCCCTCTCTACGTACACCGTGCCGCAGCAGCCGTCTGCCTTTACCTCGCCAGCCGTCCGCCTAGAACTTGCCACCGCCACCGTCCCTCTCTCACTGATCTCCCTTTCACTCACATCCACGAAACCCACTGTAAGTCCTCTCTCTCTCTCACACACACATTGACTGTCAGTATGATTGATTATTGATATTGTGATTACGATCGATATTTTGATTGGGATTGATAATTCTGATTAGGATTGATGATATTGATTTTTTATTATGATTGATTATTCTTAATTTTAATTAGGATTGATGATTGTGAATAGGATTGATAATTGTGATTTTTGATTAGGTTTGATTATTGTTAATTTTAATTAGTATTGATGGTTATTATTAAGTTTGATAGCTTTAAGTTTATGAATTTTATGGATTTAGTTTGGATTGAATTTTAAGTTTGATTAGCGCTAATGAATTTTGGATTGTATTTTGGTTTGATTAGCTTTGAGTTTATTATTGGGTTGAAGATTGTGAATATTGTGGTTTGATTATTAGGTTTATTTGGATTTGGTTTTTTTTATCGAACATGGAATGTTTTTGATTGCAGAACGGGTATAGGGAGTCTGGGTATGTAGGGTTTCACTAAAACCTTGTCATGAAACCTGCTATTCTCGAAAATTCGATCAAGAAAAAAGAGTGCCCACACACAACAGCTAAAAAAGAGCCAAGAACAACAAAGTAGGAGCAAATTAAACTCAAACAAGTAAACAATAGCATGGTCACACCAAATAACACCCATAAAGAAGAGACCATCAACATCAACTAAAAACCTGCCACCCTTCATTATCGAAGTAGTAGCCCCATAGCCTCAAAGCTTCTCCCTACCTCATTGACTAATAAATCCGCCGACCAAGCAAGAATGGCATCAAACCAGATCCGCCACACCTGCTTCTTAAGTCCCACCTTGGCGAACATGTGGGCTGCTATGTTGACTTCACAACGCTGAAAGATCATCTGCAGCACAGCCGTGTGTCTTAACAGCCAAATGACATCACCTACGAAAACTCTAAGGTTACTCCAACAACCGTTAGTCTCCTGAATCAAGTCAACAACTTGCTTGGAATCCGAATCCACCTGAATGTCCTTGAGTCCCAAGCTCTGCATAAACAAAAAACCCTAGCACATAGCAAAGAGCTCCACCGCCTCTAATGACAGTCCAAGCGGACGTGCATCTACAAAACTGCCACAAAACGACCATCGTGGTGACAAAGTAAACCAACCCCGCCTCTGTCCTTCGGTACTCGTCCAGTAGCCCCATCAAATTTTACCTGAAACCCATTGACGGAGGCTTGTGTAAAACCCATGTCTTGGGAAGAACATGAGTAATCTCACATCGCTCGGGGAGAAAAAGGTGACGTACCTTATATGTGTGGGCACATATCTATCTAGCATGAGGCCTTTTGGGAGATCACTAATTTTGGGTTTGATTGGAACTCCAAAGTTAAGCGAGATTGGGCTGGAGCAATCTCAGGATAGGTTACCCCCTGAAAAGTTACGTGTGAGTTCCTAGAAATAAAACTGTGAGGGCGTGGGCCCAAAGTGAACAATATCGTGCTAAGGGAGACAGGTCGTGACAGAATGGTAACAGAGCTGGTTCCCAACTAGAAGTGTACTAGCCAGGACGTTAGGCCCCATGGTGGGTGGATTGTAAAACCCATGTCTTGGGAAGAATGGTGAGCAATCCCAAATCACTCGGGGAGAGAAAGATGAAGTGTCTTATATGTGTGGGCACATATCTATCTAGAATGAGACCTTTTGGGAGCTCACTAACTTTGTGTTTGGTTGGAACTCCAAAGTTAAGTGAAATTGGGATGGAGCAATCTCAGAATGGGTGACCCACTGAAAAGTTGCGCGTGAGTTCCCAAAAACAAAACTGTGAAGGCGTGGGTCCAAAGTAGACAATATCGTGTAAGGGGAGACGGGCCGTGACAGCTTGAGGTGAATTTTCTGAGCATGCACAAGCAACTCAACAACAACTCCTAACTTTTGGCCTGGTTGGTTGTGGATGAAAATGTTCCAAGCATGCCAAGCCTTCCTATAACCCAAACTTAATGACTCCTTGCTCCTTTGATTCAAAACCGAACCCACAACTATGTAGAAATTTGTTAAGCTAATCCCCTCAAATTCGAAAGTTAAAGAGCAAGAGAGCCAACACCACAACTCTTTGCTCTTCTTGTAGTGCCAAACAGTATGCAACACATCTTCTTCTCTTGTACCATAGCAACTGGAGATTGGGGAGTTCAAAATTTTCCTTTTGTACGGATTCTATGTAGTAAGGAGAAAATTATTGTAGGTTTTCCATTGGAAAACCTTGATTTTATTAGGGACTTGTAGCCGCCACACCTGTTTCCAGAAATGGATAGTGGCACTACATCTGAGCAGCTGGCCACCTCTGCATTCTGATTTACTCCATCCTCAATGCCACTATATACCCTGATTTTACTAAATATTATCCATTCTTCGTGAAGCCCAAGTAAAGAACTTCCAAACTCCTCCTCACCACTCCAAGTGGCACTTGGAGAATCACATACAACTCTTCCTCACAACATTCCATTTACTAGTATAATCAATCTTCTCTGTAACTTTTGCTTTACGGTGAAGTCTTCATGTGTACGAAGGCGTAGAAAGTCCAGATTTGCGGATCCAACTATCATCAAAGAATTTAATATTGATACCAGTGCCCATTTGATACATCCTCTGCTCTTTGATTGTAACGATCCGTCTTGAAATTCGGGGTTAGATTAGTGAATGATGAAGGATTAGTGAGATTAATCGGTAATTAGTTGAGTATTTGCGGACGAACGGTGCGAAATGACGATTTTGCCCTTGGAAATGGGAAAATTGTTGACTTTTAGTTCAGTCATTCAAATGGACTTTGGCCGATGACTGTGACGTAGTTCGGGACGTCACGAGTCCGTAGACAGGCGACATGTCCGATTCCGACATTCAAGAAAGAAGTTATGGGTCTCGAAAGTTGAGGGGTAGTTTGGTAATTTGGTGCAAAGTGTAACGACCCGTCCCAAATTCCATGATTAGATTAGTGACTAATCACGATTAGTGAGGCTAATTTGTGATTAGTAGAGAGAAATCGGACGAACGATGCAAAATGACCGTTTTGCCCCTAGTCGTGGCAAAACGTTGACTTTTCATTCGGGCGGTCAAATGGACTTTGACTGACCGATGACCGTGACATAGTTCGTGACGTCACGAGTTCATAGACAGGTGGCACGTTCAATTCCGACGTTCGAGGAGGAAGTTATGACGTTCGAAAAATTAGGGGCATTTTGGTTATTTTAGTTAAAAGGAGCGAAATGTTGACTTTTTGACCAAGAGGTCCAATGACCAAGGGCCAAAGACCGTTACGTAGATAAGGACGATACGAATCCATAGACAGGCGGCACGTCGAATTCGGACGTTCGACGACGAAGTAACGGTTCACGGAAGTTCCAAGATACTATTCACGATGACGCGTTTTACGAGGCACTTTTGGACTTTAGTGGGCCTAGTTTCTTTTCAGCAACCAATGGATGAGTTACAAGTGTCACCCATCCACTGGCTACCATTCCACATACATGCATCTCCCATTCCTTCATCATCGATCATTTCCCATTTTTCCCAAAACCATTACCCGATCCCATTTTCAAATCCAATCCAAACCCTTGACCCTGTAAACCATTGGTGAGAGACCAGGGAGTGAGAAGAGGACCTGCGGAGCTTGGTGGCCGGCCAAGAACGGCGCCGCCATTGACGGCGGTGGGGCAGTGCGCGGTAAGCCCGATAAACCCATTTTTCTTCTATTTTTCGATTTGGACATTATGGTCGATTTTGGTTGATTAGGTTAGGCTTATTTGATGATTATGAGGGTTTTAGGATGATTTTGGACGGCTGTGGACGGCCACGAAGCCCAGGGGACGATCGGGAAAATTGAACCGTGGGATTCAATTTGAACGGATCGGATTTTGAAGGTTTTAGGAGTTTTGGTTGATTGGTTTAGCTTCCTAGGATTAAAATAGGATTTATAGGAATGAAATGGAGGAAATCGGACTAGAAAATAGGGAGAAAATGGCGTGGACCGGTCACGCCGGTCCAGTTGCAGGGGTTGGACCGGACCGGCCGGCCCGGACCAGTGTCGCGAGGTTGATGGTGATGCTACAGTGCCGGCGCGTAGGCTCAGGTGCAGGCAACTTCCAGGGGCGCGTGTGGGCGCATGCTATGGTTTCTGGGGAAGGTTCCAACATATGAAATCTTCTATTCGATGTAACGAAGATTTTGGGACTGGTCTCGTGTCAATCAGACATCGTTTCGATAGATTACAGGGTGCCGGAAGGTTTAGGGTCAGTTTAAAAATATTTAAAAGTTCGAGAAAATTACGGGGCTTTGGTAGGAGGTTAATTAAGTAGTTAGTAACCTTCTATTAAAACTTGGACAGGTTTGTTAGTCCCGGTGATGGTGATCGGCTCGGGGAGCCGTATGGCACGCAAATCGAGGCGGCAGCTCGGACGGTCTGTGAGTGGACTTTGTTTTCTAAATTGGTGCATGCATAAATGTTTACTATATGTTTTATTACATGTTTGATGATGCCATGGGTGCATTT
This sequence comes from Prinsepia uniflora, assembly GCA_032719365.1. Taxonomy (NCBI): domain Eukaryota; kingdom Viridiplantae; phylum Streptophyta; class Magnoliopsida; order Rosales; family Rosaceae; genus Prinsepia; species Prinsepia uniflora. The sequence goes on from CM064870.1 coordinate 17,007,083, forward strand.
GTATGTGGTTACGTATAAGCACGTATTTCGAGGTTTCGGCCTTATACGGTGCTTATACGGGTCTGTATTTCTTTATTGGTTTAAATGAAATGGTTTTGGGATTTCTAAAAGGATAAACTCGGGTATGAGACGCATTTGGTTTTGTCTCGGGCATATGACGCTATTTACGACCTTCGGGTCTAAATCGTGGTCGCGACGGGTGCTATGTGCACGACGATCAACGATACGACGCTCGCCTCCGAATTGAGATGTGTTCCTTCCGGAGAGGTCACGATGCACGATTCATGGTCGGGCAGCCTGGGGAGGCTCGACTTCGGAGTGTTGACGGTTCAGGATAGCGATCGGTGATGAGTGCACCATGATCTTGTGGTGGTCGCGTCCGTTGATTCGTTCACGGCGACATACCAGGATTGAGAGCGGTCCTGGATGGATGGTTGCACGCATCACTATGATCGGAGTCGTGACTGACCCTTAGATATCGGGCACGGTGCCCAGTTGAGTCATATGTTCGGGCACGAGACCCAGTTGTTTTACACTGATGATTTCGGGTCAGGGACCCTAGATGGATTTTCAAGTTCATGACGGTTTACGGGAATCGACATGAACTCTGGATAGGTCATTGTGGTTCATGACGGTTTATGGGAACCGGCATGAACCTTTGTCAGGTCATTGTGGTGCATGACGGTTTATGGGAACCGGGCATGGATGTTATGTATCATGACGGTTTAAGGGAACCGGGCATGAATGTTTATGTTATGTATATATATGTATTTATATACCTTCCTTTACTTCTATTATCTCCTCCGGGGAAGGTCGTTGGCCTGGGTGGACCCCGGAGTAGTCACGGAGCACCGACTGAGTAGAGTCACCCCCTAGTTGGGTTCCTTACTCTCAGGAAGGCTATGATTACTATTACCTCGGGTAGGGTCAGTGGTCTGCGGACATTGATCTTGACTTTGAGAAGACTCGGATTGAGACCTGGGTAGCACGCGCGTAGCTTTGGAAACCGTGACAGGATTGGTTGTGTGAACTTTATGTGTATATGATATAAATATGATATATGATATGTGATGTGTGTTTACACAGGTTTTGGGCAGTGGTCCGTATGGTTAGTTTCTTAGTTTTGGGCTTAGTTCCCACATATGGTTTCTTTGGATAAATGGTTTTCGAATGCATGCATGCTTTTTAGTTAAGGATAAAAATGTCTTTTATGAAATATGTTTTTATAAACTCTTGTTTTGTCCACTCACAGCTTTTAATGTTTTGACTGTCCTTCAGGTTGACATCGGATGTGGACTGTAACAGAGATCGAGATATCACATGCCTCCTCCGGATCCTGGCGTACTATAATAGCCCGGGAGAGCAAAGGTCGGAAATATCCCTTGTCTGACACTTCGTGTCAGACGGGAGCAGGGTCATCCCACACTAATCCCGGGGGGATTGGGATGGGTCCTGTCAACGTGGTATCAGAGCATAGGATTGCTCATAGGATGCTTATCAGAGCGGGGTTGTCTCTATTCGAGTAACTGTGGAGCTCTTGGAGTATTATGCAGGTCGAGGATGTGATATCTCAATGGGCTACAGTTCGTGGTCAACCTGATAGCAGGATGCTAGTACGATAGTTAGTAGGACTGTATCGTAGAATGTCTTGGTTCGGCATTGGATGCCAGAGTTGCCATAGTTCTGTCGTGGATGAAAGTGTGGGACCCTACAAAGGGATAAAAGTATTCTTATAGATTTTGATCGTGAGATGGTTAGTTGGGATCGTCTTCACGATGTCGTAGGATCGGTTCCGACGACTGGTTAAGAATTATGACCATCCGATGTTCGAATATGGTTGAGTTAGATGGATTTACTGCAGTTGGCAGTTAGCAGCCGGATTCGAGGATCTTGATTGGACTTACGGTAGGATTAGATTGACGTCATTATGATGTCAAGACCGCGGAGTCGGTCAGATTGTTGTTTTTACTGCTTTTCGCAGTTGGGTTCTGAGGAACTCTAGTTAGTGATTGTGGAACCCTACCTTGGGTGTATGGTTCGGAAAGGTGAGTTGGCGTGTGGTATCAACTTTGATGAGATCATCGGTCGAGTCATGTCAGCTTAGTGTTGGGACTGCACTTCGCAGCCGAGGTTGTACTTATCGGTTAGACCTAGTAGGTTGTCGTGCTACATTAGTTGTGATGGATTGTTCGTACAACTAAGGTCGTGGATGACCTGGTAGACGACATTGGTTTAGTCGAGTTACAACAGGTTAGAGATTGTTGGACAAGTTATCAGGATTAGTACTTGTCGATGGAATCCCGGAGCGGGGATACCGAGTAGTTGGTACGGACGATTGATTCCGTTGGATGCGGGGTATGGATATCGAGATGTCTGGTAGTTAGGTCTGCACGAGGTTGTGGTAGACGCTACTATCGATGAACGTAGTCGAGTCTTATCAGGTCAAGTAGACTCAGGTTGCCGTGACGATTGTGACGATGGGATTGTCAGTCGTGACGATGATACGAGGTACGTGAGTAACGCATATGTACAAGCAGTGATTCTGGATTTGAATCGGTTACGGCTGAGTGCGATCGCAGAATGAGACGGGGACGTTCAGGGGACGTTTCCTTTTCTTGTATGAGTTGTCAGGGTGACTGTACCCAGAGTCGTCGGGTACGAGGGAGGCAGAGTTTCTCCAATTCGAGTAGAGGTACGGGATCGTCGCTCGGTATGAGCAGAGATCTAGGGTTTTCTGTTTCACACACTTGATGTTGATACTTGTGTGTTGGAGTTAGTGATAGTGCTAGTACTAGTGCTGGTGCTGGTACTGGTGATTGTGGTGACGTTGAGTCACATCCGACGTGATGGGCTTATGATCGGTATCTGTGGTCCTAAAGTGGATCTCAGATAGAGTCAAATTGGTTAGGGGACACGTGGTTAATGTCTGGGTATGTTGTTTCCAATCTGGTTGGAATATCGGAATCGCGAGAGTTTGCGATTGAGGTGACGAGGGGAATGCGGGTTTTCCGCATTGGTATTGGGTATTTCGACGTCATTTCGGGTGACTTCTCAGTTTCTACCGTGGTAGATGATGGTAGATGACGGTATATGATGGTAGATGATGTAGACGTGGTTGGTTGCCACTAGTACATTGATCGTGTATTGGTTGGTGGACCCGGGATTTGTTCTGGGTCATCAGGAGGTGATGAGTATATCGAAGTTAGGTGACTGAGATTTCTCATTTTCTGCTCGGTGGCAGACGATGTTGGATTACACGGCGTGGTGAATGCAGCGAGTTTTATTTGCATTCACGAGGTGATGAGTATACCAAAGAATCAAGGTTCACTTGAATATGCCATGATTTTTTTTTCTACCATAACCCAATTAAAGCACTCAAAATGCTTGAAGTCTATTCCACCAAGGCTTTTGGGCTTACATAATCTCTGCCATCTTATCTGATGAATTCTTGTTCGACCCCCATGACCCCACTAATGACATGCAATTGTAGCCGAAAATACGGTGCATAATGAACGAGGCACTTGAAATACACTCATAGCATAAGTAGGTATTGCATGTTCCACTGCTTTTATCAAAACTTCCTTCCTTGTCTCTGAGAGAAATTTGGAATTCCACCCATTTAGCCTTGATTGAATAACAAGTTTAACCAAGCCAAACATCTCCCTCTTACTTTGAAGGGACAGAGTAGGCAGCTGAAGGTACTTTTCATGAAACTCAACAATTCTTACCCCCCCAACATCGTCAAAAGCAACTGCATAGCTATTGGATCCATTTAAGGACTAAAACAAGCACCAGATTCTCAAAGTTAATTATCTGCCCCAAGACACACTCATAAAATAGCATAGTTATTGGATCCATTTGGACTTCTTTCAAGTGAGCATTACAAAAAATGATAATGTCGTATACAAAAAAAAATAGATAAGTAAAGGAGGGACTTGTGTAGTCACCTTCACAGCATGTAACAACCTATGAGATTGAGCATGCAACAATAGAGCCGAGAAACCTTCCGCACAAAATATATATACATATATATATATATATATTGAATTAGGGGATTCCCCTAACGTAGACCTTTACGAGGATTGCACGGCTTCCCCGTCTCTCTATTAACTTTGACTATGTACAAAACTATGGAAATACATCCCATAATTAAGAACCCCCACCTAGCATGAAAACCACATTGTTGAATCATTGCTTCCACAAAACACCACACTACCTAGTCATAATCCTTAGACATATCCAGTTTTAAAACTATCTTCTTGAGGTTAACATAAATCAACCTATAATTGGTACATGAGAAGACGCCGCTCTCATAGGCTACATGAGAAACCACTAGCAGTTACGATACACCAAATGGAAGTACGAGCTCCACAATTGGTACTTGATCTGTCTCACCACGGAGGAAGCTCGTACACATCCTCCACATGACTTGGAGGGGCCTCGGGTAATAGGGTGGGATTGGATGTGCAAATGTTTTGAGTTGCCTAACTATCTGGTATTGTTGTGTAACAACCCGTACCGAATTTCGGGATTAGATTAGTGACTAATCATGATTAGTGAGGTTAATCGGTGATTAGTTGAGCAAAATCGGACGAACAATGCAAAATGACCATTTTACCCCTGGTCGTGGGTAAAACGTTAACTTTTTGTTCTGGAGATCAAATGGACTTTGGCCAATGACTGTGACGTAGTTCGGGATGTCACGAGTTCATAGACATGTGGCACGTTCGATTTCGACATTTGAGGAAGAAGTTATGACATTCAAAAGTTCATGGGTATTTTGGTAATTTGGCTAATTGGGGCCAGTAGTTGACTTCTGACCTGGGAGGTCTGATGGCCGAGGACTGTTATGTAGATCGAGTCGATATAAATCCGTAGACAGGCGGCACGTCGAATTCGGACATTCGACGACGAAGTTATGGTTCACGGAAGTTTCAGGTCACTATTGCACGATTTACGAAACGGGGAGCTTTTGTACTCATATGGGCCAGATATTTTGGGAAGGCCCAATGGATGAGTGACAAGTGTCACTCATCCATTGCCCATTGAAATTGTATTCATGCATCCCATTCTTTTTTCCCTTATTCGACCATGTCCCCAGAACAAACCCAAAACCCGATCGATCTCTCAACCCAATCCAACCCTTACCCATTTGATCATGGTTGTCAGACCTAGAGAGTGTGGAGAGGACCTGAGGATGATGGTGGCTGGCAGGAGACGGCGCCGCCGTGGCGGAGGCAAGTTTGAACCAAGGTATCGGTTTAACCAATTTTCTCCATTTTTCGATTTCAATCATTATGGCTTGTTTTTAATGATTAGGATAGCTTTATTGGGTTAGTAGAAGTGTGTTAAGATGATTTTGAGGGTGGTTAAGGGCTGAGGAACCCCTGGGGAAGCTTTAGAAAAACCGAACCGTAGAGGAAGATTTGAACCGTGGGATTTTTGTAGGTTTTGGATTGTTTTGACTACATATTTAGATTCATAGGATAGATATAGGAAGATTGGTGGGAAAAAGGAAGAAAAAGGACAAAAAATGGGAGGATATGGACCTGGACAGGTCACGCCGGTCCAGCTGGACTGGACTGCACAGAACCAGCCGGTTCAGATGTAACGCCTCGAAAATTCAAAGAATGTAAATTTGTAAAATAATATATAAAATGATGTTTTTACCCTTGGATATAATGTGGTCAAAGTTGACTTTTTAAATGACATGTGTTTTTCACGTAATTCGAGGGCCATTAGGTGGGTCTCGATTCCCTAAGTCTGTAGACAGGTGGCACGTTGAAATCGGACTTCGGATGAAGGCGTTATGGTTCTAGAACGAGGAAGGGAATTTTGGTAATTATGTGAAGGAAGGGTAAAGTGGTCATTAGACGGTGAAATTAAAAAATGGATAATTACTGTAGCGGTTTAGTTAAGTGTTTGAGTTAGCCGTGTAATTCATTAAGGGATACACTAGTTAGCCGTTTGAATTAGTTGAATGAGTTGAAGTAATTGAATGAGACAATTGATGCCGATTAATTGATTAAGTGACAATTGTCACTAAGAAGAGACAGATTAGTGGATCAGTTAAGAGTGAGTAGACGCACATGTGTGGCCGTGGGAGAATCAGCACCATTGCCGTTCGAAATCGATCATTTTGATTGAATTAGTGAACTAAGGTAATTGAAGTTGTTGTGAGGAACTGAGAGAAGACAGAGATACTGGAGTTATTGAGGGATCAAAAATTGAAAGGGAAACTGAGAATACAGAGAGGCCCAGGAAATCGGGAATTTAAGAAAAATTGAGGGAAAATTCGAAGTTTAATTTGGGAGTTGAGAGGAGCCAAACAAAGGTTGAAAACAGCTTTCTGGAATCATTTCGAGTCTAACCAGATAAAAATCGAAGGCAATTGATCGTGTTTTGACTGAGAACCAAAGTTCCAATTTCTGGAAAAAGTCGAGATTGAGTACGACTACCTACAGGTAAGGATTGGTGCAATTGATTATGGTAGAACGTTTATTTAAGTCTTAGGATGCTTCTGTATCAATTAATTAGAAAGTTAAGTCGAATTGATAGAGATTAGAAATTTGAAACCGTTTGAATGTTCATTAGAGAAATGATGGATTAAAAGCTTGATTGGTGTAATTAATGAGGGAGAACCTAAATTGAGATAGCATAGATGAATTTCGGTGGAATAATTACAAGAATTAAGCTAGAATTGAAGGAGATTGAAACGGGTCGTGTCGCTGGTTCGTGACTCGTTTAGCAGGAAAACAGGTATAGACGACGACACTGTAGCTTATTGTGCAGGGCGCGTGGCTTTCACGCGCAGCCCTTTTGGACGGCGCGTGAGGGCGCGTGAGGCTATATTTCTGGTCAACGTTAACATGTGATTTTCTCCTTTCATTGTAACGAACATTTTGGAACAATTTTTTAGTCCATCGGACGTCTTTTCGGGATAGTTTTGAGTGTTCGAAGATTTAGGATTCTAATTAAATTACGTTGAAAAATCTTGAAAAATTGGGAAAATTAATGTAAGTTTAATGGAAGTAATTGTGACCCGAAATTATGATCTTTGACAGGCCAGAACATTCCTGAGGAGTCCGGGGAGCGTGCAGGACACGAGTGACGCGTTTGGACTTCGTGAGTAGACTTTTGTTTTCCAATCGAGCATGCATAACTGTTTTTACTCACTCGTTTTATATTTCTATATATGATTTCATGGTTATGGTTATGACATTCTTGATTTACGTGATGGCACGCTTTTCGATATGATTTATCGTATTTTTACGTATTTCGAGATATTGGTTTCTCCTATGCTTTGATGAAGGTTTGATGGACGGTTTTATATGATTTATGCGTATTACATTTTAATGATGTTTTGATTATGATTTATGAATATGATTTGGAAGCTGAACGTGAAATTCGAACATGAGTCATATTTTGATAAAATGTGATTTCGGATTAGTTTTGGAATTTGATTTATGATGGATTCTGGATTTTCTATGAACTTACATATGATTTTGGGTTTAAAGACCTAGATATGGCTGGATCTGGTTTTGGGTTTAAAGACCCGGTTATTGATGTGACGGGGGAGGGCCCTTGATTGATATGTTTTGAGTTTAAAGACTCAGCTATTGTGATACCCCCCGAGGCCTATTGATTGTGTTTTGAGTTTAAAGACTCGTTGATATCCCAAGAAGGCCTGACATATGAGTTTAAAGACTCGGATAGATCCAGCATGTTTGATTTGTTGATGTTGCATTCGGTTTTACATGATTTTATGACTATCTTCTATAACGATTTTTATACGGTTCATGTAATTGTTTTCAGATACTTAGTTATGCATGCGTGTTCGAAAATGGAGGGTGAACTCTGATTTCATTAAAACTGGTTTCCATAACTATTTATTTTTAGTCCACTCACACTTTTATGTTTTACTACCCTCCAGGTCGTGGTGCGAGTTTTGGGGATAACGCCTAGGCAGAGGCAGAGGCATAAAGTTTCTCGTTGCGTGTATAGTTAGCTCACAGAGTAGGGTTTTATGCTTATCTTGTACAGTTAACTATGCTCTGTGATATTGTTGACTTGTTGTATCGTACGATCTCCCTGGTCTAACAATGTATGTTATGCAACTATTGTGGTTATTTTGGTCTTTGTGTTCGATTGTCAAGGAGTATGATGCTTCCCAATTATCGAGGTGATACTCGGGGTGAGTCTTGTCATTGGACCGGCCAGAGGTTGAAGATGACTGCACAGTGTCCTGGCGTGTGAGGCCCACGCGCAGGACCTTCTTGGGGCGAGTGAGGGTGTGTGAATAGTCTTTTGGGGAGGGTTCCAACATGTGAAATCATCTATTTGATGTAACGAACATTTTGGGACTGGTTTCGTGTCGATCAGACATCGTTTTGATAGGTTTCGGGGTGTCCGAAGGTTTAGGATCGAGTTTAAAAATTCGGAAAAATTACGGGGCTTTAGTGAGAGGTTAATAAGGTAGTTAGTAACCCTCTATTACAATTTGGACAAGTTTGGAGGTCCCGGTGACAACGATTGGCCCGGGAGAGCCGTATGGCACGCGTATCGAGGCGGCAGCTCAGACGGTCTGTGAGTGAACCTTGTTTTCTAAATTGGTGGATGCATAAATGTTTATTATATGTTTTAATACTTTTTTTGTGATTCCATGAGTGCATTTGTGTGTGATTACGTATTGGCACGTATTTCGAGGTTTCGGCCTTATACGGTGCCTATACGGGTTTGTGCTTTCTTTGTTGGTTTAAATGAAATAGTTTTGGATTTAAAAAGGATAAACTCGGGCATGAGACCCATTTGGTTTTGTCTCGGGTATATGACCCTATTGATGGCCTACGGGTATGAATCGTGGTCACGGCGAGTGCTATGTGCACGGCGATGGACGATACAATGCTCGCCTCCAGATGTGTTCCTTCCGGAGAGGTCACGAAGCACGATCCACTGTAAGGCAGCGGATTGAGGCTCGACTTCGGAGTGCTGACGGTTCAGGATATCGATCAGTGATGGGTGCACTATGATCTTATGGTGGTCGCGTCGATTGATACGTTCACGGCGGCATACCAGGATTGAGGGCGGTCCTGGACAGATGGTTGCATGTATCACTACGATCGGAGTCGTGACTGACCCTAAGATATCGGGCACGATGACCAGTTGAGTCATGTGTTCGGGCACGAGACCCAGTTACTTTACGTTTATGTTTTCGAGTCGGGGACCCTAAATGGATTTCCAGGTTCATGAGGGTTTATGTGGACCGGACATGAATGTTTTCGTTATATATATATATTCATATACATTCCTTATTTGGAATGTCTCCTCCGAGGAGGGTCGTTGGCCTAGGTGGACCCCGGAGTAGTCACGAAGCACTAATTGAGTGGAGTCGCCCCCGTTGGGTACCTTACTCTCAAGAGGGCTTGGATCATAACCTCAGGGAGGGTCATTAATCTACGAACATTGACCTGGGTGGACCCTGAGAGACTTGGGCTTTAGACCCCGAGTAGCATGCGTGTAGCTTTAGATACCGTGATAGGATGAGTTATGTGATTTATATGTATATACTATATGATATGTGATGTGTACGGGTTTTGGGCTGAGTCCCATATGGATTCTGGTAGTGGCCTGTATGGTTGGTTTCTTTATGGTTTTGGACTTAGTTCCCACATATGGTTCTTTTGGATAAATGGTTTTCGAATGCATGCATACTTTTTAGTGAAGGATACAAATTTCTTTCTTATGAAAATGTTTTTATAAACTCTTTATTTTGTCCACTCACAGCTTTTAAATGTTTTGATTGCCTTTCAGGTTAATCGCGGGTGTGGACTGTAGCAGAGACCGAGATATCACATACCTCCTCCGGATCCTGGCGTACTCTGAAGGCCCGAGAGGGCTAAATTTGGAATTTCCCTTGTCTGACACTCCGTGTCAGACGAGATCAGGGTCGTCCCGCGTTAATTCCGGGGGGATTGGGACGGGTCTTGACGTGTTGACCTAGTTAAATTTTTTTTTTCTTTTTACTTTACCTTTCCATTTTAAAATATAATGATTGTTTTTATTAATGAACAGAAAAAATTGATGACCAACAAGTCAAATTGGGGAGCAAAGAAATTCAACCACCACAAGGGCTGCATTCCTTATGGGCCCAACAAGAGGATCGATGCATTACTACGTTGCTTTTCCCAAAGGCTGGATGCCTGTGGGTAAGTGTATTTTGACCGGGGCAATTAGGATGCTGATACTATTCATGTAAGCTTATTTTTGACATATTAAATATTAAAATTATATCTTGATAATTATATTACTAATAAATATTTATTCACTCTTGTAGGCAGAAATGTTGCAAGACGTCCAACACACACAAATTAAACTAACGCAACAACAACTCGAAGTAAGTGTACATACTTCAATTCCTTTCATTACCCACTACAAAGATTGGTTTCCTTTTGCCCTATATATATTATGTGCCACCATTAATCAGACATCTCTTAGTGGAACCTTTTAGGGATCATTCAGGGTTTAATTCTAAGAAGATTGGGTATATACGGATGGACGCAAATCCCGTTTGATTTTTATTAAGAGTGGAAAAGTTGGTTTCAGAGAAATAGCCTTCGAAGGCTATCATTTGGATCGAAAATGTCAAACTAGTCGATGATCGTTCGAACTGCTTCATTCAATAGCGCGCTAGTGTGTTTTTAGTAAAGTCAATTTTTGGGAAAGAAAAAGGAAGAAAGGAAGGATGAGTACGTGGGAAATTGCAATATGGCAAAAAAATGAGAGTAACTCCAAAGTGCCAACAAAAAGTTATGTGGCAAAAAAAATATAATCTTCTTTTTTGACGAAAGGTATTTGGAGAGGGTCACAGGGGTAGGTAGCCCACTCAATTCAGGAATATTATGAAACGTCTGTTATTTGTAGGAATCCAACTAACAGTTGGGTCATGCACCCTATTATTGGGAGTAGACAAATCCTACGTGACCCGAAATTTTCCACCCTGCAGGCCCCGTAAGCGCTGTCAGTTAAGTCACTTTGAACCCAGACTCCCGCGAGCTGACATAATCATCAACGTTCACATGGATCGCGCTGGCATCCAGCACTCAGCAACCTCTCTGCAAATAATTTATTGAAATCGTTGGACCTCAAACCTTGGAGGGGATTCTAACCACACAAGATCCTTGCCAATTGCCAATCCTGCCAACCCCTGCAGGTAGGGGTGGGCACGGTTCGGTATGGTACGAAATTGATCGATACCAGAACCATATCATTTAATTTTAATCGGTACGGTACGGTTTGGTATTCAATATTTTGAAAGTGAAACCAAATCGTACCGTACCAATTAAGTTCGGTACGGTTTCGGTATGGTTTCGGTTTTGTGCCAAAATTTTGTTTGTGATTATAAAGCAATGGTTAGGTTTAGACATGGTTAAGTGTGAGCTTAGGTTCTCAATAATTTTGTTTTTGGTTCCCTAATCAAAAATCAAAATCAAAAGCAAACCATATCTAAATAAATATTACAGACTTCATGTCCAATCCAAAAGATTAATTAGCTGGCTTTGCTAATTAAAAATTTTCAGTAGCTGACATTCAAGTAGAAGTTTCTAAGTCCTCAATGTAATTTTGTTTTTAATTAGCATAGACAACCAAAAGATCAATGACAAACCGTGTCTAATAATACAATGGGCGCAAGACAACATTGCATAGAGAAAAGAAAACAATAAATTAACACTTTTAACACTAATTTAGCACAAGACAGACTCCAGAAACTTATATTCATTAGTGAAACTTAGTCCTCTAGCATAGTAAAAGACTAAAGAAAAAGAAAAACTACATTTATGAAAGACTTAAGTTTTCAAATATGTATTGAAGAAGTTGCACTAAGTTGAAGATATCAACTCTTAAAAGCTAAATTAAGACATGTATGGTCATATTAACTCTTGAAGAAGGCCTAATAAACCAATAAGAAATCAATTTAATTATTAAAAAAAAAAATTAATTCGATACGGTATCGGTACGGGACGGTTTTTTAAAATATCGATACCAAAACCGTACCGAATTATATCGGTACGGTTTCGGTACCGTACCAATCATACGACGGTTTTACTATTCGATTTTTTTCGGTATGGTTTGATCTGAAACAGTACAATTTCGATATTTTAGTTTCATGTGACCAGCCCTAGCTGCAGGTACAAATCTAATCTTCTTCGTTTTCTATTCAGCGGTCATCTCGATCATCTTTTATTCTTCTTTATACCTTTGTGAAATATTAACATGGGTATATTAATGGCTTTATAATATTTCATCAACTAACATCAAAAGCTGCTATAATATTAACATGTGAATACCTTTAATTAACTTATTATTAATTTAGGGTTCTACAGCCCTTTTTTTTTAAGACTTTCTCAGTTCTGTAGTTTTCTTCCATTTAAAACCTGGATATAATATCTATGGCCTTCTCCTGTGTTTATCGCTAGCTATTTTAATCTTTTATGAAAAAAACAATATTAATATTAATACTAAAATTAAATAATATCTGTAAATTATAAGACACATTCATCAACATGCACTGATGATATACGCACAGTATTATAATTAAACAAATTCAATATGATGTAATATGCATATATTATAATATAATAATATGTATGTTCCAATAAATAATGAGCCAGTAATTGACCTATGTTGTGGAGATTCAATATATAATTGATTATTTTTTTGTTATAATATATAAATAATTAAACTACACATATTTTGATGGTACTGTGCTCTATACATTGAATTAATATGAGTGTGACATAAATAGCTTGATCCACGAAGCGTATAGTGTATGACCAAAGTACTATGCTTATTCACTTTTCACATCATTTTTTCAATTTGGCTTCAATAGATCTACACATCCAATGTGATTTTTCTTTTTTCTTTTTTCCTGAACAATGTGATTTAATGATTATTAAAAAATATGTTTTCCTTATAAAAGTGGGGAAAAAAGGGAGGGTGGGCCATAGAGGTAAGGTAAAATATGATTTTTATCACAGGGATGTTTGTGGCATTTCACTTAACTCCAAGTTCATCAAATAGTCAAAGACTAATAGAGCCATGGATTGAAAATCTTAGTGAAATTGTTATCGATATATCGGTAAAATGGAAAATTCGTCATAAAAAAAAAGGAAGAAATTTTTTTAACTCATATTGGCAATACTTATTGGAAATCAGCAAAATCCAACTTATTGAGAGTCGCCGCCCCCACCTCATCACCATAATAAGTAGCGTTGCTGCCATCCCCACCACTACCATAATAACCACCCTTATCGTCATTCTATTGAGCTAGCATTGCCATTGTCACCTTCATCACCACCTATTAGCAATGCCATCCCAATTTTTGTTATGATACATGAACGAATAGAATAGTCTGAGAAGTGAATAAAATTTTACAGTATATTTTTCTATTTTTTATTATGTTATCTGAATTTTTTTCCTTAAATACCCTTAAAATTTTTTCTATAACTAAAAACTTTTAATTTACAAAAAATTACCAAAATACCCCTTTGTAAAAATCTCTCTAAGGCCTCGTTTGGTATGTCGTACTGTACTGACTATTTCAATCGGATAGACTAATCTGTCCACCGGATAGAATGATTATTTAGTCGGACGTTTGGTACTTTTCAGGATTAGAAAGCCGACTATATTATACTGACCGGATTATATTATAGTAATTGACGAAATACTTATATCTTAAATATTAATTATGTATGTCATTATTTTTATTATTATTTATTTTAATAATAATTATTATTACTATTTATTACATTTTTATTAATTAATTATTTTTAATTTTATCATTATTATTTATTAAAATATCATTAATTATTAATTATTAATTTATTATTAGTAGTATTTATTACTTTATTACTTTTTATTATTAATATTTACTAAATTAATATTTTATTTTTATTATATTACTATTTATTATTATTATTATTATTATTATTATTATTATTATTATTATTATTATTTATTATTATTATATTTTATAAGATTACTAGTTATCCGACTATTTAATACGGACAATTTCGAGCGTATTATTTTAGCGTGTCTAGACTATATAAAAATATTCAACCGTATTAACTTATACGGTGACTAATTAATACGACTGGTACCAAATACAAATTTCGAATTATTTAGTCTATACGAATCGCAATATGGTGTACCAAACACACCTAAGTGTAGAGAAGTTACTGCTCCTATTTTTGAATGGTGGGCCATGATCTCAATTTTCAACCCACCTAATGGATTGATCCTTTGAAGCCGAATCATCAATTTGTATGTACAACCACTGATTTTGTTTTCTTTCATTTTTGGACTCCTACCACAATATTTACGAATAATGTTAACAACAAAATATTAAAATATCGGATACTATTTATCTGAGGAAATCAACAATATTTACATCAATGTTAATAATAATGTTCTAATATCTCACATCAATAGAATATTCACATAATAAAAGCATTCAAATATATAATCTCCCCTAATTTACATGGAAAAAATGGTTAAGAACATTACAATAATTCCTCCGTGCATTTGAGATTGCTTATTGTCGGCAAATCGTCTTTAATTAGCACTCAGTCTCAGTCGATAGGCCTTACCGTAGTAGGTTTTATAGTGAGTGTGTAGGGGGTCATATCTATTCAATTCGTTGTCAAAGAATATTGCTTTCAGAAACTTTTTATTTTTATTTTTTAGAAATGATTGCTAGCGTTTTTTATTTTATATTAATTTTAATTATTATTTATAAATTTTATTAATAATAATGGACATTTATTATCTACATTAAAACGTGTAAGAATAATCATTTTTTTCAATAATTTTTTATTAAAAAATATATAATATGACAATTTTACTCTTACTTTTAATAAAACTCATTAAAAATGTAATACAAGAATTTTCTTTACACGTTTAGATATAATTTAAAAACGTTTGCTACTAATAATAAAATTTGAAAACGATAGTTAAAATTAGTTTAAAGTTGCAATAAATTTTTTCGTATTTTTCAACTTATTAAATTTTCATATACATATGTTTTAACTTTTAATTGGTATGTTTCATTATATAAATTATCATTTTAAGATCTTTTTTTAAATATCAATAAAATTAAATATATTCATCTAATAATTTATATGGTCTTTTTTTAAATATCAATAAAATTAAATATATTCATCTAATAATTTATATGGTATCAACAAGATTAGAAGTGGGTTATTTGTTGTCATCGAAGCAGCTCGTTCCTTCTTCATTGAAACTTTTGTTAAGGATGCAGTACGTACGTACTCACAGACAAACATAATCACATGTACAAATATTGAGATCTTGCCCTCCTATTTTCCCCTTAATAATGAAACAGTTTTTCTTTCATCGCAAACAATCCAAATTTCTAAATCCTGCTAGGTCTACTTAATATTCATACAACATATGCAAAATTGCACGCACACCTCAATCATATCACTACAAGAAAAAGTCACTGTACCGACAAAAAAAAAGTTGACAAAATATATTTTGTCGGCTAAATACTTCTTAGACGACAAATTCTTACATTTGTCGTCTAGATTTTGGCTCAATATTCCTCACAAATGTTTTATCTTAGCCAACAAAATTATTTGTTGTAATTTATATTCACAACAAATTTATAATTTTGTCGTTAATTATTTTGTGGTCTAAAAAAGTTTTAGACAACAAAATTTTATATTTGTTGTCTATATTTTGAATTAATATTTGACACAAAAAATTTATCTTACATAACAAAATTATTTGTGGTAATTTAATTTCACGACAAAATTATAATTTCGTCGTTACTATTTACGGCAAACTTATATTTTTGTCGCCAACTACCTTTAATAGTCCTAAACAAAATATAACCCAAATAAAATTTGGCGGGAATTCCCACTTACATGAAAACTGAGGAGATTATTTTGTCATACATGAAAACATAATCGAATTAGAAAGGAAGCCTTTCTCCAGCTTCATTCTTCTCGGCCAAAATCCAAATTGTTCTTCCACAAGCACAAGCACAATTGACCCTCTTCTTGTTGGTCGTCGCTGACAGGACCCATCCCAATCCCCCCGGGATTAGTGCGGGATGACCCTGCTCCCGTCTGACACGAAGTGTCAGACAAGGGATATTTCCGACCTTTGCCCTCCCGGGCTATCAGAGTACGCCACGATCTGGAGTAGGCATGTGATATCTCGGTCTCTGCTACAGTCCACATCGTATCCAACCTGAAGGGTATTAAAAACAGAAAGACTATGAGTGGACAAAAATAAAGAGTTTATAAAACATTTCATAAGGAAGACCTTTATACCCTTCACTAAAAAGCATGTATGCATAGTAAAACCATTTACTCAAACACGTATGTTAAAACATCCATAGTTAGGGTCACAACCCCAAAATCGGTAAATACAAGTCACACGGGCTCCTGCCCAAAACCATTTATAGAAAACCATAACACAATTTCCCAAAACCAATTGAAATCATGATTATCCATTATATTCATATCCAGAACCTGTCACGGTAAAATAGAGCTACACGTGTGCTAACCGGGGTCTCAAACCCAAGTCTCTACAGGGTCCACCCAAGTCAATGTTCGTAGATCAATGACCCTCCCTGGAGGTAACGAACCATGCCCATCCTGAGAGTAAGGAACCCAACTGGGGGGCGACTCCACTCAGTCAGTGCTCCGTGACTACTCTGGGGTCCACCCAGGCCAACGACCCTCCCCGGAGGAGACAATCATATATAAAGGATGGAGTATGAAAAACCTTTTGAAATCATTCTTGAAACCTTTCCAGGATTCATGCTCGGCCCCCATGAGCCGTCATGAACCATAAAATCCTTTCATGGGTTCATGCCGGTTCCCATAAACCGTCATGACCCGTAAATCCATTTCAAAGGTTCATGCTGGTTCCCATAAACCGTCATGAACCATAAAAACCATTTGTAACACATAACTGGGTGCTAGGCCCGAATCCACATAGAAACTGGACCTCAAGTCCGAATCATAAACCAACTAGGCCTCCGGCCCGATTCCGTAAATCAAATGGACCTCAAGTCCGAGAATGGAAAATCAGTGTAAAACTGGAAAACCTCGATTTACGTGCAAGCACGTAAATCGCCTCGAAATACGTGAAACCATATAATTCACAAGCATCCAAATCAACATCATAAAATCATATGCATAATCCATTTGGAAATCCAAAACCATTTCATTTAGACCAATAAAGACATACAGCCCCGTATAGGCACCGTATAGGGCCGAAACCTCGAAATCTCGAAATACGTGTCTATACGTAACCACACATCCAAATGCACTCATGGCATCACAAACAAGTATTTAAAACATATAATAAACATTTATGCATGCACCAATTTAGAAAACAAGGTCCACTCACAGACCGTCCAAGCTGCCGCCTCGATTTGCGTGCCATACGGCTCCTCGAGCCGATCACCATCACCGGGACTCCCAAACCTTTCCAAATTTTAATAGAAGGTTACTAACTACTTAATTAACCTCCCATCAAAGCCCCGTAATTTTCCCGAACTTTTAGCTATTTCTAAACCGACCCTAAACCTTCCGATACCCTGAAAACTATCGAAACAATGTTCGATTGATGCAAGACCAGTCCCAAAATCTTCGTTACATCGAATAGAAGATTTTCCGTGTTGAACACTTTCCCAAATTATGGACCACGCGTCCTCACGAGCCGCTAGAAGGTCGAAAACACTGTTCATCGGCACTAACCTCCAGCAGACCCGTTGTACTGTTCATGGCCGGTTCACCTGGTTTGCCCGGTCCTACTGGACCGGCGTGACCGGTTCACAGCCCTAGACACCCTTTTTTCATCCTAGTTCTTCCTTTTTGGTTCCTTTCATCCTATTTTGGTGTTTTCTATCCATTCCAATCCTTAAAACAACCTAAAAACCGCCTAAACCCATGGTTCGATTTTGAACCAAACGGTTCAAAGTTCCCAAAACTCTCTCATGGCTGCCCAGCCATCCCAAGCTTCCTTAAACCTTCCTAACAGGTCCATAGCAACCTAATGGACTCATTAAAACCATTAAAAACGAACCATAACATCAAAAATGTAAAAATGGATCAAAATGGACTTACCGTGAACCTCACGGGTTCTTCCTCCTCTCGCCGCCGTGGATGGCGGTTCTGGCCGCCCAGCAACCTCCTCAGTCTCCCTGGTCCTCTGCCTGGTCATGGGTGAGGATTGGATGGGTTTTGGGTTGCACGGATGAGAGGAAAATGGGTGAGATCGGGTGGGTGTTTTGTGTGTGTTTGAAATGGAGAAAATGGAATGGTTTGCACGGTGCATGAATCAATATAGGTGGCCTATGGATGGGTGACACTTGTCACTCATCCATTGGGCCTCCCTTAAATATCTGGGCCCCACTAAAGCCCAAAAGTTAACTTGTTTCGTAATTCGTACAATAGTGCACTCGAACTTCCGTGAACCGTAACTTCGCCGTCGAACGTCCGAATTCGACGTGCCACCTGTCTACGGATTCGTATCTTCCTTATCTACGTAACGGTCTTCGGCCCTCGTCCATCAGACCTCTTGGTCAAAAATTCAACTATTTGCCCCATTTAACCAAAATTACCAAAATGCCCATAAACTTCCAACGTCATAACTTCCTCCTCGAACGTCGGAATTGAACGTGCCACCTGTCTATAAACTCGTGACGTCACGAACTACGTCACGTCATCGGTCAAAGTCTATTTGACCGCCCGAATGAAAAGTCAACATTTTGCCCATGCCGAAGGGCAAAACGGTCATTTCGCATCGTTCGCCCGATTTCACCCTACTATTCACAGATTAGCCTCACTAATCGTGATTAGTCACTAATCTAATCTAGGAATTTGGGACGGGTCGTTACAATCTTCCCTCCTTAATTAATTTCGTCCTCGAAATTCCAACCGACCTAATTCCAACCATTATTCCCTCCTTAATTAGTTCCGTTCTTGAAACTCCAACTATCCTGATTCCACATCCATCTCGTGGAAAGTAGAATCGACTTCGAAACACGTGTACACTAGTACACCCACTAGTCAACATAAACCTCGTTTGCAACTAGACGTACCACTAACGCTCTAGTCGTATCGACTACATTCGACCACGTCGAATGACAGAAGTCGTACGCTTCGAACTGATCCCACTTGTCAGATCTACCGTTTCGCTGACACAACCAACTAGACGGTTCCTTGCTCAACCACTAACTATCCTGACGTCTGCTCCCACTGGGAGTCACCGAATCTCACTAACCGATCCACGCTAACACCTTCGACAAACTGTCACCACTTGACAGTCGTCAGTCGAAAACTAACACTATACTCACTTGTGGTTACACTAACCACCAACTTACTCAATCTGTGTGTACACTAACCAACAATTCACCCGACCTGTGTGTAACTAGACCCATCAGAAATACCAGGACCCATTGCACAGTATCCAATGTTTAGTGCACGACCTTGACTAATCCAATGGTATCAGAACCAATCCGACTACCAACACGCTCACCAACGTACTACCGGTATAACCTATATACCGTCACTAGGCACCACAAGTATGCCCAGTATTGTACCTCGAACAACGTACAAGGTACGTACATCTATCCATTAACCAGACTACAACCACCTAGGTCATAGCCAATCACGTTTCAATTATGGAGTTTACTTGTCCAATCCAGTACTAGACAAATCAAAAACTCCGACCCATTATCAATTTCCAAATCCGAATCCGCAATTTCGTAAGAAATCCTGAATCCAAACCCAGAAATCATATCCATAATCATGTCCAATTTCGAATCCGAAACCATCATTCTGTAGACTAGTATTAGGAATGACCATTCCAAACCCAAATCCATAAAAGTAAATCCATTGTCAAGCTCTAGAATCAAATCCTGAATTGTCACCCAAAATCCGATTCCAAAACCCAAATACAGAAATCCTCTTTCAAGTTCCAAAATCAAATCCTGAATCTTCATCCAGAAATCTGATTCCAAAACTCGAAATCTCGTTCACGTCTACCAAGACGTACCAAAACTAAACCTTTTGGTTACCTGCTTAACCGATTACCCTATTACCATCGATTGACTTCATAGGGAAGCCAATCACAATATCAACACATCTCTAAGGCTGACCATATCCGACCACGTTGGAAAACTACTCACCTGAGTAATATACAATACGAGATTCACTTCGAAAAGAAGTTCAGTCCCAACATGCTCCACTCAAACATCCAAGTATGAGCGATAAACTCTCCACCTATCTGGATCATCAAGATCACGATCCAGATCCAACACTACGTCAACCGACCATGAACGTCACGATCGAGGATCGTCACAACGCCCAAAGTCCTAGACCATTTCCCACATCTAAATAGATTAGTCAACGACAAGACACGCCGAGACTGTGGGTTCTCTCCAATCACCTCGTATCGATCCTTGTCATTCCACCTAGAAAAATCAAGGATGATCCAAGATAATGACAATAAAATCCATCCTACGTGAATGCAACCAAAACTCGCTGCACTCACCACGTCACTTAACCCAACATCGTCTGCCACCAAGCAGAAAGTGAGAATCTCAGTCACCTAACTTCGATATACTCAATTCCTCCTGATGACCCAAGACAAATCCCGGGTCCACCAACCAATACACGATCGGTGTACTAGTGGCAACCAACAACATCTACATCATCTACCACCATCAATCATGGTAGGACCTGAGAAGTCACCCCAAATGACTTTGACATAACCAATACCAATGCGGAAAATCCACATTGCACTCGTCACCTCAATCGCAACCTCTCGCGATTCCGAAGCTCCAACCATATCGAAACCAACAC
The DNA here is from genome assembly GCA_032719365.1 of Prinsepia uniflora. NCBI lineage: Eukaryota > Viridiplantae > Streptophyta > Magnoliopsida > Rosales > Rosaceae > Prinsepia > Prinsepia uniflora. The sequence goes on from CM064870.1 coordinate 17,027,986, forward strand.
ACTTGGACATCAACCACGTGTCCCCTTTTGGACTGTTTACGGACACATGCCCATCCCGATGAAGTCACATCCCGATCCGTAACTCACCGTCATCACAATCACCGGCACCAGCACCAGCACTAGTACTAGTATCATCATCTGTCAGCATCAGCACACAAGCATCCATACTAGCATCAGCACTAACACTAGCACACCGTGTGCAAAACTGACGACCCTAGATCTCCGCTCATATGGAAGAAACTCTGCCTCCCTCGTACCCAACAACTCTGGGTACAGTCACCCTGACATCTCATACGAGAAAATGAAAACGTCCCTTGAACGTCCCCGTATCATTCTGCGATCGCACTCAGCCGTAACCGAGTCGAATCCAGAATCACCGCTCGTACATATGCGTTACTCACGCACCTCGTATCATCATCATGACTGAAAATCCCATCGTCACAATCGTCACGGTAACCTGAGTCTACTTAACCTGATAAGACTCGACTGCGTCCATCGATAGTAGCGTCTGCCACAACCTCGGGTAGAACTAACTACCAGAAATCTCGATATCCAGACTCCGCATCCAACGGAACCAACCGCTCATACCAACTACTCCGTGTCCCACTCTGGGATTCCATCGACAAGTACCAACCCTGGTAACCTATCCAACCGAACTCTAACCAGTCGTAACTCGACTCAACCAATGTCGTCTACCAGGTCGCCCACGACCTTAGTTGCACCAACTATCCATCGCAACTAAAGTAGTACGACAACTAACTAGGTATAACTGATTACCATAACCTCGACTACAGAGGGCAGTCCCAACACAGCTGACATGACTAAACTGATTAACGAACCCAAATCCGAATAGTCGTCAAAGTCACACCACTCGCCAACTGACCTTTCCGAACCATACACCCAAGGTAGGGTTCCACAATCATACCTAGAGTTCCACTGAACCAAACTGCGAAAAGTAGTAAAATCAACAATCGGACCGACTCCGCGGTCCCAACATCGTAAAGACGTCAATCCAATCCTACCGTCAATCCAACTAGGATTTCACGAATCCGGCTGCCCACCAACAGCATGTCCATCTAACTCAACAATATCCGACCATCGAATGGCCATAACACCGAATCAATCGTCGGAACCAATCCAACGACATCATGAAAGACGATCCCAACTACTCGTCTCACGATCACAATCTAACGTACGAATACGTTCATCCTTACCGTAGGGTCCCACACTGCCATCCACGATAGAACTATAGCAACCCCGGCATCCAATGCCGAACCAAGGCATTTCTCGATACAATCCTACTAACTATCGTATCGATACCCTAACTATCAGGTTGATAACGAACTGTAGCCCCTTGAGATATCACATCCTCGACTTGCGTACATTCCAAGAGCTCCGCGGTTGCTCGAATAGAGACAACCCCGCTCTGATAAGTATCCTATGAGCAATCCTATGCTCTGATACCACATTCACAGTATCAGAGCATTCTGGGTATCCGATGAGCTATCCGAGCTCTGATACCACGCTGACAGGACCCATCCCAATCCCCCTGGGATTAGTGCGGGATGACCCTGCTCCCGTCCGACACGAAGTGTCAGACAAGGGATATTTCCGACCTTTGCCCTCCCGGGCTATCAGAGTACGCCAGGATCTGGAGGAGGCATGTGATATCTCGGTCTCTACTACAGTCCACATCGTATCCAACTTGAAGGGTATTAAAAACAGAAAGACTGTGAGTGGACAAAAATAAAGAGTTTATAAAACATTTCAAAAGGAAGACCTTTATACCCTTCACTAAAAAGCATGCATGCATAGTAAAACCATTTACTCAAACACGTATGTTAAAACATCCATAGTTAGGGTCATAGCCCCAAATTCGGTAAATACAAGTCACACGGGCTCCTGCCCAAAACCATTTATAGAAAACCATAACACAATTTCCCAAAACCAATTGAAATCATGATTATCCATTATATTCATATCCAGAACCTGTCACGGTAAAATAGAGCTACACGTGTGCTAACCGGGGCCTCAAACCCAAGTCTCTCTAGGGTCCACCCAGGTCAATGTCCGTAGATCAATGACCCTCCCTGGAGGTAACGAACCATGCCCATCCTGAGAGTAAGGAACCCAACTGGGGGGCGACTCCACTCAGTTAGTGTTTCGTGACTACTCCGGGGTCCACCCAGGCCAACGACCCTCCCCGGAGGAGACAATCATATATAAAGGATGGAGTATGAAAAACCTTTTGAAATCATTCTTGAAACCTTTCCAGGATTCATGCCCGGCCCCCATGAGCCGTCATGAACCATAAAATCCTTTCATGGGTTCATGCCGGTTCCCATAAACCGTCATGACCCGTAAATCCATTTCAAAGGTTCATGCCGGTTCCCAAAAACCGTCATGAACCATAAAAACCATTTGTAACACATAACTGGGTGCTAGGCCCGAATCCACATAGAAACTGGACCTCAAGTCGGAATCGTAAACCAACTGGGCCTCCGGCCCGATTCCGTAAATCAAATGGACCTCAAGTCCGAGAATGGAAAATCAGTGTAAAACTGGAAAACCTCGATTTACGTGCAAGCACGTAAATCGCCTCGAAATACGTGAAACCATATAATTCACAAGCATCCAAATCAACATCATAAAATCATATGCATAATCCATTTGGAAATCCAAAACCATTTCATTTAGACCAATAAAGACATACAGCCCCGTATAGGCACCGTATAGGGCCGAAACCTCGAAATACGTGTCTATACGTAACCACACATCCAAATGCACTCATGGCATCACAAACAAGTATTTAAAACATATAATAAACATTTATGCATGCACCAATTTAGAAAACAAGGTCCACTCACAGACCGTCCAAGCTGCCGCCTCGATTTGCGTGCCATACGGCTCCCCGAGCCGATCACCATCACCGGGACTCCCAAACCTGTCCAAATTTTAATAGAAGGTTACTAACTACTTAATTAACCTCCCATCAAAGCCCCGTAATTTTCCCGAACTTTTAGCTATTTTTAAACCGACCCTAAAACTTCCGACACCCTGAAAACTATCGAAACGATGTTTGATTGATGCGAGACCAGTCCCAAAATCTTCGTTACATCGAATAGAAGATTTCCCGTGTTGAACACTTTCCCAAATTATGGACCACGCGTCCTCACGAGCCCCTAGAAGGTCGAAAATACTGTTCATCGGCACTAACCTCCAGCTGACCGGTTGTACTGTTCATGGCCGGTTCACCTGGTTTTCCCGGTCCTACTGGACCGGCGTGACCGGTTCACAGCCCTAGACACCCCATTTTTCATCCTAGTTCTTCCTTTTTGGTTCCTTTCATCCTATTTTGGTGTTTTCTATCCATTCCAATCATTAAAACAACCTAAAAACCGCCTAAATCCATGGTTCGATTTTGAACCAAACGGTTCAAAGTTCCCAAAACTCTCCCATGGCTGCCCAGCCATCCCAAGCTTCCTTAAACCTTCCTAACATGTCCCTAGAAACCTAATGGACTCATTAAAACCATTAAAAACGAACCATAACATCAAAAATGTAAAAATGGATCAAAATGGACTTACCGTGAACCTCACGGGTTCTTCCTCCTCTCGCCGTCGTGGATAGCGGTTCTGGCTGCCCAGCAACCTCCTCAGTCTCCCTGGTCCTCTGCCTGGTCATGGGTGAAGATTGGATGGGTTTTGGGTTGCACGGATGGGAGGAAAATGGGTGAGATCGGGTGGGTGTTTTGTGTGTGTTTGAAATGGAGAAAATGGAATGGTTTGCACGATGCATGAATCAATATAGGTGGCCTGTGGATGGGTGACACTTGTCACTCATCCATTGGGCCTCCCTTAAATATCTGGGCCCCACTAAAGTCCAAAAGTTAACTCGTTTCGTAATTCGTGCAATACTGCACTCGAACTTCCGTGAATCGTAACTTCGTCGTCGAACGTCCGAATTCGACGTGCCGCCTGTCTACGGATTCGTATCATCCTTATCTATGTAACAGTCTTCGGCCCTCGGCCATCGGACCTCTTGGTCAAAAAGTCAACTATTTGCCTCATTTAACCAAAATTACCAAAATGCCCCTTAACTTCCAACGTCATAACTTCCTCCTCGAACGTCGGAATTGAACGTGCCACCTGTCTATGAACTCGTGACATCACGAACTATGTCACGGTCATCGGTTAAAGTCTATTTGACCGCCCGATTGAAAAGTCAACATTTTGCCCACGCCGAAGGGCAAAACGGTCATTTCGTATCGTTCGCCCGATTTTTCCCTACTAATCTCGGATTAGCTTCACTAATCGTGATTAGTCACTAATCTAATCTAGGAATTTGGGACGGGTCGTTACAGTCGCAGAGGAAAGAGCATCAAGATCGTCTTCTTCAAACGCGTGCAGCCGAGGTTGAAGACCATTGCAATTTCTGCTTGGGTATCTTCTTCACTCAATCTCCTAGCTGAAAAAATCGAGACTAGCTCGAATGGTTTAGGACTAGATGAATGTTGTTTATGATTTCGTTGAATCAAAAAAGGCTGAAATGGATTGATGATTTTTCAGTGAGTATTATAGTTGTAAACGATGCACATAAGGTGTTTGTTTAAAAGCTTCTCTTAGAATTTCTTAGAGTGTGACATGGCTTGACATGGCTTGCTGCGTCTAGGTACCTAGCAACAGGTTGTGGGGATGGGCAGGTTCGAGTCTGGGATAGTCTCTCAGGTGATTGTGTGAGAACCTTCCATGGTCACACCGATAGTGTTCAGTCTCTCTCGGTTTCTGCCAACCAAGAGTTTCTCGTTTCAGTTTCTGCCGATGGATTTGCCCTGATTTTTTAGATTGCAAAATATAAGTAATCAAGTAATGTATGCGGTATGTATATGGTCTTACATATATAATAGTGCTTCTCGAAGAAAATGATCTGAGATGAATCCCAATACATGGGCTTTTTTTCTCAACATTGCTGCTTTCTGCTCTTACAATTTTGACTAAATTTGCAAAGCTCATATATTCAACACACTTTTGCAGCCTTTTTAGACAAATTTTGAGTCCTTAGATTTACTTCTGTATCCGTTTAGATTTATTAAATCTTCCCTTCACAAAATAAGTTCTTGATTCTTCCTTGTATGAGATGAGGTTATGGTATCAAAATTTATTAACTGGGTTCGATTCAATGCGTAGCTCCTTCTGCTGATGATTCAGGCTTTCATGTTCAATATCATTTCATGAATTTAGTTTGATTCCTCAGGCTTCCATTCACAAAATAAGTTCTTAATTCTATCAGATGCATCCTTCTGATCACACACACTAACCCAAGATTCAAAATATGCATATGCATTCTTCTGATCACAATTATCTTTTCATGACTCTTCTGTTAATATAGTTTGTGATTCTTTTTTTGGTCCTATATAGAACCCGAGTTTTGATTTTTCACCCGCATTGCCAAATCACTCTTGAGACCTTTTATCTCCAACATGCTAGAATGAAAACATGAATTGCTAATTGGCTAATTTGATGTCTGTAGGATGCTTCTGTGATGCCCTGCATATCAAACTTAGAAGGACTTGTTCAAGTGGCAACAGAAGTGGAAGATCGTGCATAACGCTCAGCAATCACAAGTAAGAAGAAATTAAATACATTTTGTTATCTTAGTTAGCATGCCATGTGTGTTGCTTTAGCTTTTGATTTTTAGATTTCATAAATTATAAGGAATAAACAGCTTCAGCCTTCTACCTCTTCTGAACAGATCACACGCCAACCATCTGCTGGACAGACCACACGACAACCCTCCTTGCACCAAGTCACACGCCAGCCTTCTAGTGAACAGACTACACACCAGCCCTCCTTGCCTCAAGTCACACGCCAGCACTCCACTCAACAAGCCACACACCAACCTTTTACCCAACAGGTCACACACCAGTCCGCTACTCAACAACCTACACGACAGTCATCATCATATGAGCCTAATGGTTCCATACTTACTGAAGCTAGAAGTGCAGTGCGCCGCCATAAGAAAAAACCTTTTGAGAGTGGTATAAGTTTCTCCTTTTTTTTTACTCGATTTCTCTTCACATATCAAATGTCACTAGTAAATCACACTAATAAATTATTACCAGTTATTGGCAACAAAATAAAACATTAATATTTGTCAGTTATTTGCAATTCAAGTTTTTCTTTTTCCTGCATACATAAGAATTGCATTTGATGGCTACTAGGTTTAGGTTATGGAGTTTTCTAAAATCGAACTACACAACTTTATGTTTTACAATTGATTGTTGTCAGTTTGAATCGTTGCTTATAGTTTATTACAGTTACGTGTGAAGCTGTACTTTGACATCTTGGAATGTTGGAAGTTCATATCTGCAGCTTTCTGAATGAATGTATACATTAACATTATTGTAGAATGACTACGATCGATAGCCCAGTTTTAAACTCCAGTTTAGTCAGATATTTTGGTGCCCAATTATTGATTGAGAAAAGTCCTGGTTTTGTTTTGTTCCAATATATGATTTTCAAGGGCTGTTAATAATTGAGATATTTATTGCTAAGCGATAGTGATAGAATTTTCTTTAGAGGGTGTTTTACTTGTTTTCTGCTTGTGGTGTTGAATCGTTTGGATTGGCAGGGGTGTCAAGTGTCAATTAGTGACTTTGTAAGTAGCAAGTGTGTATTGTGTCAATTAGTGACTTTGTTTTTTTCCAGCTTCATAAAATCCTTTAAAATTGCTCAATAATAGTTTGATTAGTTCTAAATATCTCTTTGGTCAATTTTAATTTCTATAATCAAATGGAAAGATGAAAACTGAAATCAGGGCTTAATTTTGTTTTAATGATGGTTAAATTACTTGGATGCATTTGGGGTATAGGTGCAGGTCATTTACCAGATGTACCTAATACGAAACCACGGCGGGGGGCATGTCGACAACTTAAGACCGCAAGGATTGTGCGGACAACAAAGGAACCAATTCAAGTTATATATGATCCAATAAACAGAAAGGCAACTGATTACACAGTGGATAGCCTCCTAGCTCATGACATTGGTGCTATTGTGCGAAATCATTGCCCAATGAACTACGATTATTGGAGATATATCCCTGCCAAGGAAATGGAGGATCTTATTGCTCTCATAACGGTGATATACTTTTTTGAAATTTAAGTTTTTTACTTAAAACAAGATAATTTTTTTACTAATATTTATATTCTTTAATTTGATATTAGGTCAACTTTAAGTACGACGAAGAAGACCCTGATGTTGTAAGCTATGTCAAAGATCAATTTATATCGAGATATAGGGAGTTCAAGTGCGAGTTGAACGACTACTACAGTGACTATGAATCTACTGAAGAGGCATTGGCGAACCCTCCAAAAGAGAATGCTGCAGCGAAAAACTGAACAGTGGCCACGAGTGTGCGCCCATTTTCAATCTGAACGATTTTTGGTATCTTTAAAAAATTCAAGACCATTTCTGAAAAACCAGTTAAATTTTTAACTGATAATCATTTCTTATAAACTAATGTAGGTGTTTGATTTTTAGTACGTGAACTTATTTGAAGCCATATTTAGAATATTGTAAAATTGAATTTGTTGAACTTCTTTGATGACTTTGTTAACTTTTGTATGGTGGAAATTAAGTAACTTTTGTTGTAGAATACCTCTTTCAAATCTTGCTTGATAATTTTGAAAACAGGCTGTGTTAAATTAGTAAGCATATAACATTTGTTGACAAAGTTCTTAAACCGACGACGAAATTGGTTGTTGTAAATCGAATCTTGACAAATTTTCCGACAAAATTTTTTGTCGTGAATATAGCTTACGACAAACTATTTTGTCGTGAACTTCGTTGTTATATACTCTTACGACGAATGTTTTTGTCGTCCTAAGAATTTTACGAAAAAATATTTTGTCGTAAATTTGTTTTGATATAATGTTACTACGAATTATTTTTTTTGTTCTTACCATATTACGACGAAATATTTTGTCGTAAACATAAATTACGACGAAATATGTTGTCGTAATTTATTTTTTGGCAAGTGATCTACCCCAACAAAATGCAAATGTTTGTCGGCTATTATCTTTCCCGACGAGCCTATAGTGACGATATAGTCGACAAAAGTTTTTGTTGTTATATACGTTTCCCGACAAAGTTTGGTCTTTGCCGACAAAACAATTTTGTTAGCACAACAATTTTTTCTTATAGTGTATGTGACTTATTATCTAAAATTTACTCATGCATACTTAGAAAAATAATATTTGGACACATTAAATTGATCATTTTTAGTGACACACTTGATGTAGCAATTAACGAATAATTTTATTTTAATAAATTAAATCATTTAGTATCTATTTTTTGTGGTAAATAAAATGTCGCATCATGTATGTCACTAAATGTTGTAAATTAGTTGTGTCTAAATAGCTATCATTGCGCACATACTTAAGATATTATCACAATTACCATATCGATGACATATCGACATATTAGAAGGTAATTGAGTACACTATAACAAGTACTAGACTACGTTAGAGTGTACTCCGATCCCTTTGAATTTGGTTGTAACTTGAAATCGAAACGCAATTCATATAGAAGTTTCGTTGGACCAAAAAGTAGGAGATACATGTAGGATAGCACTCATCGATCCATTACATATTTTGTTAAGCATCATCAATCTCCAGTTTGAATGAGTCTGTAAGTACGTACATTCAAATATTCATCTTAATAAATAGGTAAACAAACAAGTCAAATGAAGGCAGTTGAAAATGGAATGTGTATTGGAGCACTGAGATGGATCGAATCACACCTATCCTTGAAATAACAAAAATAGTAGTGTTTGTCTAGTTGACTCTCAAATTGCAATGCCAGGCCGGCGGGGTTCATCAAATTGCATTCATAGATCGAGATCATCATTAGCTTAACTTCCAATATTGGAGCATACCAAAATATCTCTCAAATGTGTGTGTGTGTATATTTTTAAGTGTGAAAACTTCGTACAAATTGATCTGTAAAGTGGTTGCAACTTTCAAGAGTTGGACAAAAATATTGAATATTTGCTAGTGGAACTTGGGATTCTTCCCCTTCCTTTTGAATTTTATGTGCACGATAAACTTGTATGGTATAAGAATATGACAATAAATATGTATGATTAAAAAATAATAGAGGGACTTAAAACTAAAAAATTTTCATATTTTAACTTTTAAATAAAATACAACTTTATCAAAAATTCGTAAGAACGTAGTTTATGTTTATAAAAATCGGTACTTTTGTGAATACGAGGATTGACTAGATTTCATCGATATAAGGATAAGGTGGTCAGGTTACTTTTTGATGGAGGAGGAATCCCTCATTAATAGTTAGGAGAGTGAGGCTGTTAAAACCCTTCGATTGATATTAATGTTAATCTTGTGAGGCCTGGTAGGCTCCTTGGACGACATTGACAGGTTATGGGGCTTGTGAGGCCCTCTTAACATGTTTGGCGAAGCCTGGGATCCCACCAGGTCGACTAGCTAAAATTATTTGAAGCACCAGATAATAACATTTGTCCGACGTCATTAATGATTTCTCGGATCGACTAGCACGTACAGTTACTGAAGTTTTTACTTTTTGATCCATAAGAAAATCGCATACACTATGTACATTGGACTACAAAGTTGAATATGGTAAGTGAAGTCCATTGTGTTACCACTTCACCATTTGTGGATAACCGTAGTTCCTTGTGGTAACTTAAGAAAATTCAACAAATAAGAGTACTGGTAAAAAGTAAGTGTGTTGAACTGCGGTGAGTTTGGAACTCATAGAATAAGATACTGGTGTTAATTAATTTTTACCAATACTTCGAAAGTCTTCATGTCTCAATTTAGTCTAAGTAGATAGGAGTGTATTTAGGTAACCGTACGTACAATGAATTCACCATAATTAGAGTTAATTTAAGAAGAAAGCAGTGAAGATATGAGTTATTTAATTTCATATAGCTTGTATACTTGATGCATTAATTTCATATAGCTTGCATATAAGTCCCAAATTCTTAGAACCGACCTGTTGTATAGTTATGTTACAAAATAAGAAGCAAATATTTTCAAAAATTAATTTGTTGCAAATCTCTGTATTTATAATATGGGTAGCACTACGTATACATAGGACTTGTACAAAAATATAATACCAAATGATGTGTCATATCCAATTAAGGAAAGATTTAATTTATATTCAATTAATATCATGATTTATCTTTCTATTCTTAGTATGTCAACTCATTTTGTATTAATTTTTAGTATAAATTCTTCGTAATCCAAGCATTTTTGTTATAACATACATAAATAGGAAGCAAAGGCGAATCCCTACCTTTATAAGATATATAAATAGGAAGCAAATGATATGTCCCAACACATTTTGAAATATACTTCCCCCCCCCCCCCCCCCCCCCCCCCCCCAAAATCCCCATATCCCAAACCCCAAATCCCTGATATCAATAGGTAGAGGACAGAAGACAGTAGGTGGAGAAGAGAGACATGGATGGTCCATGAGTGAGGCAAGTAACATGATGGTGGAGTTATCACAAATGTAATGCAGATAAAACTAAAGTGGGTCAAGCAAATGAGTTTCTCTTCTCAACTTAAACATAGTTGAGCAAGTATGAAGAGAAGAAGAGATAGAAGCAAACTCCCATGAACTGAAACTGATCCATAAGTAGTATCCATCAAGGTTGGCTCTAGTTGACAACTATACTTCAAATTTTTTAGTGCATGCGTCACAACGAAAACAAACACAGCACAATTCCAAGCTCTCTTAACTATCTTAAACCCTACTAGATCCCACTAAAAGCTTGCTTGCCTTTTTTCTTATTGTCTCTACCATTATTTTGCTGCTTGGTGGGCCTGGTGGGACATTTAGATCCATCCCATTCCAAATGGGGGGCAAACAGAATCTGCCCTTGATTTTGGTTTTCAACTTTTGTGAGCACATAGTAAACCCTGCTATATGGGTACGGCAGTCGAATTCTTGTTTGTCCATTAATCCGGTTTAGCTAGCTAGGCTTCAGCCTAATATATATATATATATATATATATATATATATATATATATCTCATCTTCAACATACGTTCTTTCCTTCAGGCAACCTCACTCCAATTTTCGAACCAAATTAGTTACGTCACAGCTCAAAATGAACAGGTCACGTACATTAACATTACTTGCGTATTTCGTTCCAGATACAGTAAAACGAGATTCCAAGCCTTTGCTCGTGATTTTGATTGTACGTAGTGGAAAAAACCATTATTTCGATTTTGCAACTCACTTAAGCTAGGCCATAAAATAGGCTGGTAATACAAGAAACAGCCAGGGAGATGTAGAAGCAATGGGAGATAATCTGTCAAATCCATGGAGAGTACTTAAAAATAGAAATATTATGTAGAGGGAGAGTGTAGAAGGATTAATGGTAGAGAAAGCAAATATGCGATGTAAGTGCGTAGGTGGTGTGCCATTATGTCACAGTGAGATTTTGAGAGAAGTGTAAGAGATATAGTTAAGAGTCAGAAAAGTCTTTTCCCATTATAGGCCAATCTAGAGACTGGAGTACGTGTGTATCAGCTTGTCTAGTTGTAGAGTCAGCTCCCATGTAAATGGGTCGGGAACGTGCGATGGGATGCTTCATATCATGAACGTCCGACCAGCTATTTAGACGAACCAGTATGATCCATGGATCTCATATGAAAATAGCTACCAAATAGAAAGCTCGATCTTGCTCATGCTCTTAACACTCATAACTCCAGCATATATTCAAAATTCCCCACTTCATCATGCATTCAAAATTGACGACCACGATCATGACATCTTCATTTTCGCTGTCTATCTCAGAGGCCCCAAGTACGCTTACGGGTACCTTTTGTTTCGCTCCTCTTTAGGTTATGATCATGGTGTAAAACTAATCTTGACATATTTACGGAGGAAAGAGAGATCGTATTCGTAGTTTTTGTAACATAATAATTGCAAGTATTAGTTTCTGCAGATCGATCATAATAGGTTTTCAACATCCTCAAACACCAGTCACCGGCCAAGTTTCTCCGGGGAAGACGGAAAGTAACTTGTATTAAACAAAAATGTCCCTATTGAGACGAAGTGTTTTCTTGCGTACTTTATGCACAGGTTGGAGTTTTTTAGTCTTATTTCATTCAGGTTCTTTAAATGAGAAATCAATGTCTTTTATTGTCAATGCACATGCTCGACATTTATACAAAGGATCAGTAGGCCTTATTTTCCAGAAAGCCGGGACTACCAACCGTTGACCAAAATCAAAGATGTCGAATAATATGTACCACAACTGCTCACCGCCACTGGCGTAGCCTTAGGGTAACTTTGACTGATGAGACCAGTCATGGTGTTAGCCAGTTTTCTTATGTAATGACTGTTGGCTTCTCCCTTCCGGTGAAGTCCTTCAGCTTCGATACAGATAACGCCAAATCTAAAACCATGACAAAGAAAAACACTAAGTAACAATTTACCTGAGGTTTTGTTACGGAAAGAAATCACACTGACCTATCAATGGCTTAAGCGCGATTTGGGCATCTGCATCATGTTTAGAGGCATCTGGCTCATATTGTTCGATGTAAATACGAACAGTTGCTCCTGCTGAACCAGTTCCCTATATATAACAAATCAAAGTTTATTTCCACTCTGTGGATGAACTAGCCATAATCAAAAAAAAATATAAAGAAAGTTCGGTTATTACTGATAAGCGATATATGATCCTGGATCCATCGGTAAAAACAAAACGAACACCTTGCTTTGACGCCACACTTCCATCAACCTACAATTATATAAGAAAGGTTTTAAACATGTTATAGGAAACTAGGAAACTGTATTCATTTTCCAGAAACTTGTAATGGGACTTACGGGATCGGTGTAAGTAAAGTCATCGGCGAATTGGAGAACATAATTTCCTGTAGGATGGGATCTTTCAGTATCCAATGGTCAGGATAGTACCAAGAGAAATAGAGGTACAAACTTACCATACTTTTCACCAGTCTTACTGCCGGAGATCAAGTTTCTAAGATGTTCTATCATTTTGTTAGCACCCGCGGACTCACATTCCTGGATAAAGGGTACAAGTGATGTGCTTAAAGTTCCAAAATTGAAACTGAAGCGAATATTGTGGTTGCTTGAGTAGGGTCTAAATGCAATCAGGATTCTTACTTCATAGTCGTATCGAGAAAAGAAATTTCTTCCAAATGCTGCCCAGTGTTCCTTCACGATATCTGAGACAGAGACCAGCTTGTCCCCTGGTTTTTTGTCTTTGTTTCGGTATGCAACAATTGAAAGCCAAGCTAAAACAGCCCTGTCATTTGTAAGTACTGGAGTCACTTCACACAAGAAGCGGCAATTGATTGCAATAAAAAAATAAAAATAAAAAACTAAGCTTATAAGTGAATACCATATGCCATCCTTCTCACGGATATGATCAGAACCTGTTCCAAAACTCTCTTCCCCGCAAATAGATAACTTCCCAGCATCCATAAGATTCCCAAAGAACTTCCAACCCGTGGGAACCTGAGCCGAAAAAGTTAAATTATATGTTAAAAAATGCTGCTCAAATTACATTATGATTTAATCATGTTATCAATACAATATTCAAAGAGAGCTTAACCTCAAAGAAAGGAAGCTTCAACTTTTCAGCAACATGATCAAGTGCACCACTTGTTGGCATGGATCGAGCTAACCCCTATATAATATTAAAGAAAAGAGAAATCATTTCTCATTGCTCTGCAAATAAAAATGCAGCCGACAATTAAAGCTGGAAAGGAAGGTGCACCACCTTGGGGGCCACTACGGAAGTATGGAATAGCTTCTTGTGCATTGGCTGCTATAATTGCAACAGAATCTGAAGGCGTAACGAAAAAGCCTCTACCAAGAATCATGTTCCTATCACCATCCCCTAATCAAAAATGCATTTCTTTTTATCCAACAAAAGACATGTATATTGCATCTTTTAAACTGATAACAAAACATAATAGAAGTTTAATTTATGAAATTGGTGTTGCCATGGTTTCACAGTTTCGCTATTAACACAAATTCTAACTCCTTAGTCAGCTAACATACCATCACTAGCAGCTCCAAAGTCAGGTCCATTTTCACTAAACAGAATGTTGACCAAATCCTTGGCATATCTATTTGACAACATAAGTCAAAATTAGCAATGACCTGATATAATGCAAGCTAGCATCAATTTAATTCTCAGCATCTTACGTAAGATTAGGATCTGGATGACCATGACCAAAATCCTCCAGCGGCACTCCGTTTGAAATTGAATCCTATACATGACATGCAAAACATCTCTCATCATGAATACAGATACATGTAATGACTTTCAAGTTCTCATAGTTGTCTAACATACCGAACTGGCTCCCAGCTTATCCACAAAGATGGGTTTCGCATAAGCACCCGTAACAGCATGCATCGCATCGAATAAAAACCTGAAAAGTTCCAGCCATTAAGAAGCCCAAAATCAAGAAATTACCCTATAACTAGTTACAACTCTGTAAAGGCCTGGTAAAAGTAGAAGGGAAGATGAGTTTACCTAAAGTTTAGCTGTAGGAGATTTTTGATAAGCTGGAAATCAAATACATTCTGCACAAAATCGCATAAGTCAGTGATATTCAAACTGGCTTCATTGTCATCTAAAACTTCTAAAGATGTATGACTTTTGTTTCCGACCTCCAATAGTTCCAAATAGTCAGAAACCGGATCAACAACTTCAACACTGAAGTTTCCGTACTTTACAACTCCAAGAGTGGACAGGTCGACATCAGCAATATCTGCTATCTTTATTTGAGAGATCTGTGTTGCACTTAAATTATTCAACTCAAATCAAATAGAGAAGCAATAGCAAGAGCTGAAATTCGATCCAAAGTTTTAAGTTTTGGAACTTATAGTCAAGACTTCTACATCAAGAGATTGTTATCTGAAAACTAGCTATTTTTTTAAGCAAGAAAACACTAACCACATTTAAAAAGTACGAGTAGCAGAATGGGTATATAAAACCAGATACTTACAGAAAGAGTGTTTCCATAAATCTTATCAGTGATGGACTCAGGTGCAGGTTGACCACTATTGTAATTGAACTGCAAAGCGGGCATCAGTCAGAGATCAGGAAGCTGTAAATTTGGAGAAAACGGAAAAGTTGAAACGTGACCACTTCAAAGGCAATATCCTATCAAAAACTTATATTGCATTATCCATTTTCCATCTTACGTGTGCAGAAGAACTCACCTTAATCCCCCAATCATAATCAGGGCCTCCTGGATTGTGGCTTGCACTCATTATAAAACCCCCATTGGCCTACAAAATTTATTGATTAAAAATGATATAGCAATACATGATGTGCCTGGATGCTGAATGGAGAAAATCGACTAGCACTTGGTTACCTTCCTCTTTCGGATTACAGCAGAAACAGCAGGCGTTGATAAAATTCCTTCCCTGCAATCACAAATGTTCATCATTAATTCTTATAATTGAAGCCTGACTCTCTTACTTGAGACGACATATAAAGGAAATATCAGCCAATCAAAACCCTTACTTTCCAACCAAAACTTTCCCAACACCATTCCCCGCCGCAATTTTGATAATAATCTGCATTCCACATCCACAAAATTATACGAATGGAGAGTGAAACTTAAGGAAACCCACTTAAATTGAATGTCGCATTGAGTTTGAAAAAAAGAGAATGAAGCGTTGGAAAATAACCTGTGCAGCTTCACGATTAAAGTATCGGCCATCACCTCCTAACACCAATAGGCCATTCTTATAATCCTCGGCCGGCAATGAATCAAACAACGCCTACAGATCATACAATTCTAAATGATCTTCAAAATCCTCAATGCACTAAACACCAAAGGTGAATTCGACATTGTAAACAAGAGTAGGCATTCAAACCTGGATCCAATTTGCGAGGTAATTCTCTTGCTTAAATACTTTCACCTACAAAACAAATTATGTTTTCCCAATAATAGAGTGATCTTTTCAAACAAAATGTAGGAAAAAAGATACTCTATTCGACTGCTTTGAGATTAAAGAGAATCCATTGAAATGAAAGGCATTAAAGAAAAATTAAAGTCGCAACCTTTTTTCGGAGACCACTGGTTCCAGTCTTCTGGCCTTCGATTGGTTTAGTGGGAACCAAATTAATCTGAAATAGAAAGAAAACCCGTCTTTGAAATCAACTCAAAATTCAAAATGATTCAACACATAGCATGGCAGAAATAAATGTGAAGTATATGATTGAGTGAGATACCTTGATGCCCTGTGGACCAACCACGGTTGTTGGAGAAGAGGAGGAGGAGGAGGCGGCGGCTTTTATGGTGAAGCGTGAGGTTCTGCGAGGCAGGTGTGGGAGAGAAGGGGAGGAGAGGAGGAAGAGAGATGGGTTGGGAGGAGAGAGGGTGGCATTTGATGATGATGGTTTGGGGCGGAAGGTGGGAGAGAGAAGGGCATGTAATCGGAGAGAAAGCGCCATTCTTGAGTTAGTGTTTGCGGAGAGTGAGAAATTGAAGAAGAAGATGGAGAAGTTGGGGAAGATCTATTTTAGGACTGACAACGCTGACAGATGCATCCAAAGTTTGGAGAATCCATGGTTGCCACATGTACGTTGAGTAACACTTATCTTGAGGTTTGTGTCATCATGTGAACCGTCAACACTCTGAATTTTGAAGTGCTTTTGCCTCCCCTGTATTCCATGAAATTCTTTAATAGAGGAACGAAGTGCCCGTTTAGACGGGATTCTTGTAAATCGTTTTTAAGGCACTTGTATTTTTTATTAGTAACGCTTATTTAGTAATATTTTTAATTAGAAATAGTTTGATGTTTAGATGTACTCATAAAAGTATTTTTATCTTAAAAAAAGTATTTGCGATATAATTTTATAGCGTTTAGTGGTAGAAATAAAAAGTGTTTTTCGAAATATAAAATAATATTATTCTACTTCAACATTCTTATAACTTTGATTTTTTTAATATAAAAAAATAACTGAGAACTTATGTTATGGCATAAAATTAATGATTAAACAAATATACCAAAATTCAAGATAATCATTGACAACATCAAAATAAAAAAAATAAATATAACGACCCGGAAATTCGAAAAAGGAAAATTTGAAGGGAAATGATGATTTTGCCCCTAGAATTGGGCGAACAGTTGACTTTTGGTTTGAGCGGTCAAACGGACTTTGACCGACGACTGTGATGTAGTTCGGGACGTCACGAGTTCATAGACAGGTGGCACGCCCGATTCTGACATTCTAGGAGAAAGTTATGATGTTCAGAAGTTTATGGGTAATTTAGTAAATTGGTTAAAAGGGGTCATTTGTTGACTTTTGATCATGACCGTATTTGGACTTTCCGGAAGTACCGTTGGATAGGTCTCGAAACGCTGAATCTATAGACAGACGGCATGCATCAATCGAAGTTCGGATGAAAAAGTTATGGATTGAGGAATGTTAGGGGCATTTTAGTCATTTGTGTATAGAAGGGCAAAATGGTAATTTGCCACAGTAGAGTAGATTGGATAATTAAGTGGCCGATTCAGCCGTGGTGGGTGAGTCACCTTGATACTTAGGTGACATCTGTCACTGTAATGTTTGGATTGGTGGCAATTAAGGATCAGATTTGAATTAATAGATTAACATGTTTGTACAAAAGGAAATAAAACAGAGATCATGATCTTATTTGATCGATTCTTCCCAGAAACCAAAACTTGAGACTTTGATGTCATTGAGAGTGAATTCGTGAGGAATTATAGAGCAGAATAAGGGGGTTATGAACTTTGAACCCAGCTAAAACCTAAACGTAGAAACCCGAAAACCATGGATGAACCTAGGGGTCGAATTCGAATTGTTAGACATTGATGAATGAAATTAACCTTGAATTCAGCTTCCTGGGATTGAGACGAGTCGAACCCAATGAAATTTGAAGGGAATTGGGGTCATTTGGGCTTAGAACAGAAAGAGGGAAAACTTGAGATTTTCGAGCTTGAGTCGTGGGATTTGAGACACAGAACGATGAAATTGAACTTGCAAAGATGTTTATGAGAACCCCACGAAGCTCCTTGATGCGTCAATTGAAGGAAAACAAGGAGAATTGATGGAGATTGGACGATGAACAGAGTTCGACTGTTCTTCGAGAATTCGAGACCGAATGGGAGGATTGAGGTAAGTTCGAATATAATTGAGTTCACAGATCCTTAATTAAACCTATTTCGATGCTAATGGATGTTTGAATTGTCGAAAACGATATTGAATTGATGGAGAACTAAACGGGTCATGTCGCGGGTTGCAGGGTCCGGTTGTCAGAGACATAAGGGTGAAGGAGACAACACTGTTCACGTGCGTGGCTTTCACGCGCAGCCACTCACGGCGGCGCGTGACGGCGCGTGAGTGGGAATCTCAAGGTGAGTTCAACATGAAACTTGTCCTATTTAATGTCACGAACATTTTGGCACTGGTTTCGAGGAAATCGGACACTGTTTCGATATTGTTTCGAGGGTCCGAAGGTTTATGTTACTTTTAAAATACGTATTTAAATCCCGAAAAAATTGGGAAAAATTGTAGGAAGTATATTGAGATGTTAGTGACCCTTGATAATGATTTTGGACAGGAATGACGACTTCCAGAATTTACAGAAAAACGTGCAGCTGAGAAAGCCAACGATATGGACGGTGTGTGAGTGGACTTTTGTTTTCTACCCTGAATGCATGAATATATGTTTTAAATGCTTTATAATATGATTTGAAATGTTTTAGCATGATTGATGTTTCGATGTGATGATTTCCGGATTTTGGGAATATTATATTATTTTATATTAACTTTGGGGACGATTTTCGAGAAAATTGTGAAACTGTTGTTTTGGGCGAAGGCCCGAGATTTGAGATTGGTTTTGACTCGGATTATGAGTCAGATATTGATTTGATGGATTTGTCATGATTTTTTGCTATATTTTATGGATTTATGTGAAAATGGCAACTGAGGTTGTAATTACACGGATTTGCGTGAAAATGATATTTTGGGCTTGAGACCCAATTGGATAGTGATTTTGACTCGGATTTGGAGTCACATGTCAATATGATTACATTGATGATCTTGATTTATAAAGTGACTTCTGGACACTGTTTTATGATGGATTTGTGGAACTTTCTTTGTGAAAGCTATGTTTCGGACATAGGCCCTGTTGAAACGTTTTTGACTTGATTTGAGACATAAATAGTTCTAAAATGAGATTATTGGACTTGGTGACTGTTCCAAATATACCATCCTCTGTGATTTGATGGTCTCCTCTAGATGTCGGAGATCCTAGAGTAGTCACGATCCACTACTTGGAGATGAGTAGCTCCGAGGGAGGCTCAATCTCAGGAGTGTGAGTTTATGATGATATCCTCTAGACGTCGTAGATCCTGGAGATGATATCACCCCAGACGTCGTAGATCCTGGGGAGGTACTCGGATATGAGACACCCGAGTTGCACGCGTTGCATTGATATCGTGACGGGTTACTCTGATATTGAGATTGGATATTGAGGATTGGTGGTATTATGATTTATTGATATTTGTATCCAGATACTTTATATCGTGCACTGATTTGATGAACATGAGTTTTATGGACCATGGGAAAACGACTTTTGATTTTATCGGTCCACTGTTCATACTTGATTTGTTGCACACTATGACTCATGTTTTATAATATGCATGCATGTTTGTGAAACTGGAGGGTAAGAATGTATTTTGATAAATGTATTTCTAAAACTTTATTTTTGTCCACTCACACCTTTTCTGTTTTATTGACCCTCCAGGTCGTGGCGCGATGGTCGAGGCTATTCGATAGGTGGAGGCATGAGTGGGCACAGGTGCGGTTATCCCTTGTTTGGCAAGTGCTGAGGGTAATTTCGGAACTTCAGCTGACTTGTCAGACGGGAGCAGGACCGGGCACAGTTATCTATGTCCTTCGGGGACGGGTCCTGTCAAAAAATCCTAATTTGATATAAGAAGATTGGCAATTCTCCCTCTTTCATCATCTACATCTCTTATATGAGTAAAATTGTGCTGTTTGTCAATGTCTTCCTCTTTAATCTTGTAATCATGGCCTGATGGAAGTACCTCATCATCATCGTCGTAACATTTAAAGTCAACATTCATTATGTAATGAATCTGTATAAAGTTATGAAGAGTCATTGAAGTAATAACAATTTGAACTTGTTTTTCTACCTGAAAATTATGTCTTTGACGTGTTATGCTCCCTCTATTTTTTCACACGCCAAAAGTTCTTTCAATTGTGCATCAGAGTGATTAATGTCTACGATTAAATATTTCTTTCTTCCCTCTTGGTTGACTTCCACGTCGAAAATCGGGTGTATGATATCGTTCACCCTTATAAGGTCCTATATATCCTTTTCACTTGTGGATAACCGACATCAACTAGATAGTATTTACTTATAAAGAACAAAAAATAATAATAACTAGATTTGTTAACATAAAAGAAATTATAAAAAATATTATTTAGTAAGAATTAAACTTATATTATTGTTTTCTAACCAGTAGGTAGATGAGGATATAGAAAGATCATATAAAAGGCACTGTTACAAATGAAGCAGCCGTAAAGAAATATAGAAAACTAGCAACAACAAAAAAAAACAGTATCCGTGCCAAAATGTATGAAATTGAAAATCAAATCAATTTCAATAGCCATGAACAATCTAATAATTATTATTTAAAATATGAATTGAAATAAGGAGAAGGGATAATACCTTAAGAAGTGAGAAGGAGGCAGCTAAACAAAATAAATTAAAAACCTTGAGGTTTTTTATGATAGTATGAATAAATTAAAATATGAGGAATTTGAGCATTCAGGGTATTACAAAATAAAAATAGGGATATTATTGGAATAATGAAAGTTTCATTAAAAGAAAAAAAATGTTTATAACGACTCGTCCCGAATTAGCAGGATTAATTAAGGATTAATCATGGATTAGCGAGACTAATCGGGGATTAGACGAGGATTAGCGGACGTTCAAGGCAAAATGACGATTTTTCCCCTAGAATGGGCAAAACGTTAACTTTTCGTTCGGACGGTCAAATGGACTTTGACCAATGACTGTAACGTAGTTCGGGACATCATGAGTTCTTAGACACGTGGCACGTTCGATTCCGACATCCAAGGAAGAAGTTGTGACGATCGGAAGATCGGGGGCATTTTGGTAATTTGGGTGAAAATGGGCCAATAGTTGACTTTTGACCCGGGAGGTCCGATGACCGAGGGCTAAGGACCGTTATGTAGATCAGGACGATACGAATCCGTAGATAGGCGGCACGTCGAATTCGGACGTTCGACGGAGAAGTTACGGTTCAGGAAAGTTCGAACGTACTATTGAACGTTTTACGAGACAGACTATTTGGCAGCAAGTGGGGCCCAGATATTATTGGACAGGCCAATGGATGAGTGACAAGTGTCACCCATCCATTGGCCATCCAAACCAACTCATGCATATCCCATTTTCCCTCATCGACCATTTTCCCCATTTCTCCCAACCAAACCAATCAACCATATTCAATCCAATCCAAACCCTTAACCCTTTGAACATTTGTGAGAGGCCAGAGGATGAACTGAGGAGCTGAGGAAGGTGGTGGCCGACCCAAGGGAGCGCCGCCGTGGACGGCGGAGGAAGAAACCGATCGAGGTAATCGGTTTTAACCGATTTTCATCATTTTCAATTCTAGTGATTATGGGTCATTTTCATTGTTTTCTTTGAATTAAATATGTTTCTAGAAAGTTGTTAGAATGATTTTTAGGGAGATTGGAGGTTGAAGAACACCAGGGGAGGTTTTGGAAAACTTGGACCGTGAAGAAATGTTAGATCGGTCGGGTTTTAAAGGTTTTAGGAGTTTTGGTTTATTGGGTTAGGTTCCTAGGGTTGAGTTAGGAAGGATAGGATTGATTAGAGAGGAAAACGTTGAAAATTGGACCATGTAGGAGCCTGGACCGGTCACGCCGGTCCAAGTTGCAGAGAAAACCGAACTGGCCCGGTTGGACCGGTCGGCTGAAGGAAGAAGAAGCATTATGCAGTGGCGCGTGAGGCCCACGTGTAGTGCAATTCCAAGGCGCGTGAGGAAGATTTTGGGGGTGATTCCAACATGTGAAATCATCTATTCGATGTAGCGAACATTTTGGGACTGGTTTCGAGTCGATTGGACATCGTCTCAATATAATTCGGGCTGTCCGAAGGTTTCAGTGCGCGTTTAATAATAGTTAAAAATCCCGGAAAATTAGGGGGCTTTAGTGAGGGGTTAATTAAGTAGTTAGTAATCCTCTAAAGTGATTTGGATAGGTTTGGAAGTCCCGGAGTCGACCATTGCTCAGGGAGAGCCGTATTGCACGCTTATCGAGGCGGCAGCGCGGACGGTCTGTGAGTGGACTTTATTTCTGAAATCGATACATGCATAAATGTTTTATATATGTTTTAATTTGTGTTTGTGATGCCTTGAGTGTATTTTGGTGTGTGTTTACGTATGAGCACGTACTTCGAGGTTTTCGGGTTTTATACGTGCTTATGCTTTCAGTTTACATGAAATGGTTTTGAAAAGGTAAAACCGGGCATGAGACCCATTTGAATTTGGTTTCGACTCGGGCATGAGGCCCTATTGACGACCCGTAGGTCTGAGTCGTGGTCGTGATCGGTGCTGTGTGCACGGCGACGGACGATGTGACGCTCGTCTCCGGATTGGGATACGTTCTTTTCAAAGAGGTCACGATGCACGTCCCGTTATCGAGCAGCCATTGGAGGGTCAACTTCAGAGTGCTGACGATATCAGAGATCGATCGGCGACGTGTGCACCATGGTCTCGAGATGGTCACGGTAGTGATGTGTTCATGGCGACATACCAGGATTGAGTGAAGTTCTGGATTGATGGTTGCACGCATAGCTGTGATCAAGATCGTGACTGATGACCCGACCCATCCCAATCCCCCCCGGATTACCATGGAATGTGTCATGCTCTCGTCTGACATGAAGTGTCAGCCAAGGGATAACCTGATGCCACTGCCCAAATGGGGCTTCCAGAGTGCGCAAGGATCGATGGAGAAGGCGTGCGATGTCCCAGTCTCTGCTGCAGTTGCATCTGTGATCAACCTGAAGGGCATTAAAACCAATAAAAGCTGTGAGTGGATGAAAATGAGCAAGTTCATAAACACATTCATAAAGACATTTATGCCCTTCATTAAAACGTATGCATGCATCAAAAACCAGTAACCAAAACATTTTTTCAACCATGCCATTAGGGCCTTAGCCCAAAACCGTAACTCAAAACAAGTGTGGGAACTCAGCCCAAAACTGTAGGATACCAAATCCGTAAATACAAAACCAAGTGGGCCACCGCCCAAATCCATAAACATAAATCCAATCGAAAAACCATCTCATAGATCCAATAGTTCATATTTACCACATTACCATTTCTGGCATCCCAGATGCCTAACGTCCCAGACGCTTGACGTCTCAAACGTCATATCTCATGGTATAATAAGCAACGCATGCTGCCCGGGGTCTCTTCGGGTTCATATCTCTGACATCCCAGATGTCTGACGTCCCAGACGTCTAATCATAGCAATCCTTGACAGGACCCATCCCAATCCCCTCGAGATTAATGCGGGATGCCCCTGCTCCCGTCTGACACGGAGTGTCAGACAAGGGATAATTCCGACCTTTGCCCTCCCGGGCTATCAGAGTATGCCAGGATCCGGAGGAGGCATGTGATATCTCGATCTTTGCTACAGTCCACATCCGATGTCAACCTGAAGGGTATTAAAAACAGAAAGACTGTGAGTGGACAAAAAGGAATAAGTTTCATAAAACACATTTATAAAAGACCTTTATACTCTTCACTAAAAAGCATACATGCATAGTAAAACCATTTATCCAATCATACATGTTTAACAACCATATGTAGGGTCATAGCCCCAAATTCCGTAAATACAAGTCATACGGGCTCCTGCCCAAAACCATTTACAGAAAACCATAACATAGTAAACATATGTGGGATGTCAGCCCAAATCCATTTATCGTCATAAAACATAATTTCCCAAACCAATTGAAATCACGTTTATCCATTATATTTCATATCCAAGAACCTGTCACGGTAAAATAAAGCTACGCGCGTGCTAACCGGGGTCTCAAACCCAAGTCTCTCCAGGGTCCACCCAGGTCAATGTCCGTAGATCAATGACCCTCCCTGGAGGTAACGAGTGTCAGGACCCACCCCGGTTTCACCCCAAAATCCGAGGTAAATCCTGCTCCCGTTTGACTCCCCGACACCTAACTAAAGTAAAACACACACGCAGTCACCACGTACTCAATCAGACGAAGGAGAACTATATAACAAATCCCGAAGGCAACAGTTTAACAGAGCATAGTACCACTACAGAAGAAAGAAAACCGAAAAGTTAAGTACACGCACAACGAAAAAGTTAACACAGTTCGGGATCGCTCTCGTGACTTCTATGCCTCAGACGCTGCCTCGACGCCGGAACCCCGCGCTAGCTCCACAACCTGGAGGGCAGTTAAAAACAGAAGGTGTGAGTGAACCAGAATAAAATAAAAGTTTCCAAAACCATTTTATAAGCAAAACGGGTTTTAGCCCTCCGTTTTGAAACCACATGCATAACCCAGTTATGAAAACAGTTATCAATCAATCACCATAAAACATTTACAGAATCATTTTAAAACAATATAAGTCTCATAACCTCACCATAAGAACAAAAACACTAAAAAACAGTTAGAGACATCATAGCAGAAACATCATAAAACCGTATCATAAATCATGGATATCAGTTCATCATTTTCCGATCAAACCTGCTGGACCTATCCGAGTCTTTAAACTCCCGAGTCTTTAAACTCAACAGGCCTATGAGGGAGATATCAATATATCCGAGTCTTTAAACTCCCGAGTCTTTAAACTCAATCCGGGCTCGTCCCCCTCAATCAATATCCGGGTCTTTAAACCCAATAACCAGATCCAGCAAATCCAATCACAACCATTTGAAAACCATTTCCAAATCCGTATCCAAATCCAAATCCGAAATCACTGGTCTGATGGCCTTCCAGCATCCAGAACCGTCATTCCGAACTCAAATCCGGAATTACATTTTCAAACTTTAAAACCAAATACCGATTCTCGAAATCCGATTGCAAAACCGAAACCCTTAATCATAAAATCGTGTTTCAAAAGCCCTTTATAGTCAGTAAAAATCACTTATCGGTTGAAAACCCCAAATCATGGCATCGAAATCAGAATCCAAACTTTCCTCGTAAAACGTGCTAAAATCGTACTTTCTCAAAAAACGTGCAATTATATAAAACCAACCTAGCATATTCAAATAACCATGAAATCACATATAAACCATAAAATAATGATAGCAAAATAGTTATGCATGCTCGAGTTTAGAGAAGGGGTCCACTCACAGTACCGAGCCCTCAATCGCGTCTCGAACGTCTCGTAAGTTCCTCAGCTTCCCTGGGAAGTCCCGATCCTGTCAACAACCGCCAAAGTACGTTACTAACACGTCCACCAAGACTCTCCTAATTTTCCCCGAAAATCCCCGGGTCCTAAACGTACCGAACTGGAACCCTAAACCTTCACCCTCGCGAGACTACTTCAATTTGACGTCCGATTAACTCGAAACCAATTCCATTAGACTCGTCACAGCACCTAGACCAAAAACCATGTTGACAAATTCCCCAGCCGCCGCCGCACGCGCCCCCACGCGCCGCCCAAAGTGGCTGCGCGTGGCCCTCACGCGCCAGCTACAGTGCATCTTCAACCTCGAGCAGACCCGGTTCAGCACAGTGCCTGCAAATCGAACCGGCGTCAGCGGTTCTCCGCCGTACCTGCACCAAAACTGCTCCTCTCTTCACCCACAGCATTGTCCAGTTCCTAGCTATCCATCCCTCTTACTCAACCACCTCGACACAGCTTCTAAGTCATCGTCCCTAACTCAAAACCAGACCTGTTCAGTCCCCTGTTTCCTTCTCCGGCCACCCAGGTCACCCCCCGTCACGGTGGCAGTCTCAACCTCTTCCTAAGACCATCCTAAACCTCACCCAACTCACCAAGACCGTCGACTCACTCCCTAAGTCCACGACTTTCAACCTGAGCAAAATGGAAAAACATAGTACATCTGTATGCTCCGTCGTGCCAACCTCCACCGTGCACTCCCCGTCACGGCTGCCCCACCAGAAGACTCCTAGGACTTCACTGAACTCCCTGGACCTCATGAAACTCCTCGATTCAACCCCTAAACCTATGACTTAGCTCCTGAACCCAGACGACAAAACAGAGCAAAGAAACGAGGATGAGGAATTACCTGTCCTCCTGTCGCCGTCGTGAGCTCAGCCGTGAGGCAGTAGTTCCTCCCGTCCTCCTCCGTCCTCTGGACACTTCCACTGGCCTCGATTGGACCACAACACCACCCACAAACACTCACATCCTCCCTGTTTTTCTCCCTAGTTTTCCCGTGGCTCTCACATTTCTCACACACAAGCACAACACCTCCCTACTCCCTCACTGTCTCTTCCTCAACCTCTGATCACTCACCCTCCTCACCAATTTACACAACACATACAAAACACCGTCCAAATCTCCCAACTCTCTCCCTCTGTTTCTGTTCTTCGAACACAACACGCACACACACGGTTACACATTTGAACACACACCGTGCACAGCCTAGAAGCCACTACACACACTGCACGTGTCACCGCCCCATGGTCCCTTTCCAAAAAATATCCCCATCTCACTGTACACTTGTCCTGATCTGGTTGCACACTGCCCAAACAACCAAAAGACCAAAATACCCTTCCTTTTAAGTCAAATTTACCGTTGTGCCACTACCTTTCTAGACCCGTAACTCACACATCGTGAGTCCGATGAATACGTGCCGCCTGTCATCGAACTCAGGACGACGAGATCTATCTAAGTATCCTAGGTCAACGTACCAAAACCCATTCGTAACAAAAGTCAACTCTTCCCCTAGTTTAACCAAATTACGGTTATGCCCTCAACCTTCCGAACATCATAACTTCCTCCTCGGATGTCGGAATCGGGCGTGCCACCTGTCTACGGGTTCGTGACGTCCTAAACTACGTCCTGGTCATCGGTCAAAACCCAATTGACCACTTGAACTAAAAGGCAACTTTTTGCCCAAACTAGGGGCAAAATCGTCATTCTAGGCTAATGACCTTATCAGGACCAACTAACCCCCAATTAAGCTCGCTAATCCCATCTTAATCACTGTGTTAACCTAAATTTCCGGGACGGGTTGTTACAACCTACCCACCTAAAAAGAATTTCGTCCCCGAAATTCCACAGCCAGTTCCCGACACCTAGGGTCCCCTACCTGGTAAGCAATACTAGCTCAACAACAACTTCTCCTGGGTTTCCTGTCTCTCATCTCCACCTTGGGTAGTTCACACCATCCCCAACTACCAGTTACACTTCATGGTGTATGCAAGGGAAACTCTATGAACAGTAAACAAAGGTATTTTAAAATACCTCATATAGAGCACCCAATAGAAGTCATAGAGTACATCCTCATGTACTGCCACCTCACTTCCCAGAACCCAACTCAAGTCCTAACCCAACACAAGCTAATCCAACAGGAAATCCTACTTACTGGTTCACTCCCTCGGCTGCTACTTCGACCACTTGTCGGAATAAATCTACAAAGTCCTAAAGGCAAACTCTAGATTGTGGGTTCTCTTCCTTCAATAACCTCATATCGATCAGTTATAGTCACTGCTTTCCTATTCCTTCCGTCCGCCTTCAACGGAACTCACCGTAACACTCCAGGTCACCTAGGGTAACTCTTAGACTCTACCCTGGGATCCAACAACAAAGTACGTACAACACAACCAAGGATAGTAAAAATACCTGTCCCCGCATCTGGTGCCGACTGAGCCTCCTGCTGAGTCATCGAAAACACTCGGGCCTAAGGTCCCGACGCTCTACCACGTCCCCTCGAACTACTAGTGGCACCACCACCTCCTCTAGTGCCCGCTGTCCCTGACGCTGTACTTTGTCCAGGCTCCGCCACTCCTCGGCCTACACCACCTTCCTGTGGCAACAGTGGAGACTCACGTCGGAAGTGACCTCGCTTTCTGCAGTAGAAACAAACATCCCGACCTAGTCCGCCACTCACTCTCCCCGTCGACGCAACAGACGTCGCACTAGCTTGTGGAGTCGGCTGTGCTCGGTAACCACGAAATCCCGAACTCTGGAAACTACCAGGTCTACCGAAACGATCATCGCCCGACGACGACGCTCCACCGAAGTTACCTCTCTTCGGTGTCCTCTGACTCGAAGCTCCAGAAAAAGATGGCTCCCGACGTTGCGCCAGCAAACTCGTCTCAACCTTTACCGATGCGTCCGACAACACCCGGAGGGTGGCAAAGGATCCAGCCGTCACGATGGCTCGAATCTCACCTCACAGGCCCAACTCAAATCTACGGCACTTCTCGGCTTCAGTAGCCACAAACGCAGGAGCAAACCGAGACAACATCAGAAATTTCCGTTCGTACTCAGCCACACTCAGATTCCCCTGTTGGAGTTGCAGAAACTCAGTCTCCTTGGCATCTCGGAAAGAACGAGGGTAATACTGATCTAGGAATCTCTCCTGAAACATCTCCCAGGTCACAGTGTGGGCATCCCAGCCAGACAACTCGAGGGTATACCACCACTCGTACGCCGCACCATCTAGTAAGAACGTAACCAGTAACACTCGCTCCTCCGGTGGACAATGCATCACTGCAAAGATCCGCTCAAGTCTCGTAATCCACCTCTGGGCTTCCTCAGGATCAGCCCCACCACTAAAAGTAGTAGCCCTGAGCCGCTGGGCTCGCTCAATCGTAGTACACGTGGTTCCTCTTGCCGCTTCTTCTTCAGGTCGAGGAGAGGGTCCACGTCTCGAAGGCATCGTCAATCGCACGCTGAAAGAGGCATAGAAACAGTCAAACAACCTAAACACAACCTCACAACAGACACAAACCCAACAGACTCGACAAACCTATGCTCTGATACCAATTGTCAGGACCCACCCCGGTTTCACCCCGAAATCCGAGGTAGATCCTGCTCTCTTCTGACTCCCCGACACCTAACTAAAGTAAAACACACACGCAGTCACCACGTACTCAGTCAGACGAAGGAGAACTATATAACAAATCCCGAAGGCAACAGTTTAACAGAGCATAGTACCACTACAGAAGAAAGAAAACCGAAAAGTTAAGTACACGCACAACGGAAAAGTTAACACAGTTCGGGATCGCTCTCGTGACTTCTATGCCTCAGACGCTGCCTCGACGCCGGAACCCCGCGCTAGCTCCACAACCTGGAGGGCAGTTAAAAACAGAAGGTGTGAGTGGACCAGAATAAAATAAAAGTTTCCAAAACCATTTTATAAGCAAAACGGGTTTTAGCCCTCCGTTTTGAAACCACATGCATAACCCAGTTATGAAAACAGTTATCAATCAATCACCATAAAACATTTACAGAATCATTTTAAAACAGTATAAGTCTCATAACCTCACCATAAGAGCAGAAACACTATAAAACAGTTAGAGACATCATAGTAGAAACATCATAAAACCGTATCATAAATCAAAGATACCAGTTCATCATTTTCCGATCAAACCTGCTGGACCTATCCGAGTCTTTAAACTCCCGAGTCTTTAAACTCAATCCAGGCCTCAATAATATCCGAGTCTTTAAACTCCCGAGTCTTTAAACTCAACAGGCCTACGGGGGAGATATCAATATATCCGAGTCTTTAAACTCCCGAGTCTTTAAACTCAATCCAGGCTCGTCCCCCGTCAATCAATATCCGGGTCTTTAAACCCAATAACCAGATCCAGCAATCCAATCACAACCATTTGAAAACCATTTCCAAATCCTTATCCAAACCCGAATTCGAAATCACTGGTCTGATGCCCTTCCGGCATCCAGAACCGTCATTCCGAACCCAAATCCGGAATTCCATTTTCCAACTTTAAAACCAAATACCTATTCTTGAAATCTGATTGAAAAACCGAAACCCTTAATCATAAAATCGTGTTCCAAAAGCCCTTTAAAGTCAGAAAAAATCACTTATCAGTTGAAAACCCCAAATCATGGCATCGAAATCAGAATCCAAACTTTCCTCGTAAAACGTGCTAAAATCGTACTTTCTCGAAAAAAGTGCAATTATGTAAAACCAACCTAGCATATTCAAATAACCATGAAATCACATATAATCCATAAAATAATGATAGCAAAACAGTTATGCATGCTCGAGTTTAGAGAAGGGGTCCACACACAGTACCGAGACCTCAATCGCGTCCCGAACGTCTCGTACGTTCCTCAGCTTCCTTGGGAAGTCCCGATCCTGTCAACAACCGCCAAAGTACGTTACTAACACGCCCACCAAGACTCTCCTAGTTTTCCCCGAAAATCCCCGGGTCCTAAACGTACTGAACTGGAACCCTAAACCTTCACCCTCGCGAGACTACTTCGATTTGACGTCCGATTAACCCGAAACCAATTCCATTAGACTCGTCATAGCACCTAGACCAAAAACCATGTTGACAACTTCCCCAGCCGCCGCCGCACGGGCCCCCACGTGCCGCCCAAAGTGGCTGCGCGTGGCCCTCACGCGCCAGCTACAGTGCATCATCAACCTCGAGCAGACCCGGTTCAGCACAGTGCCTGCAAATCGAACCGGCGTCAGCGGTTCTCCGCCGTACCTGCACCAAAACTGCTCCTCTCTTCACCCACAGCATCGTCTAGTTCCTAGCTATCCATCCCCCTTACTCAACCACCTCGACACAGCTTCTAAGTCATCGTCCCTAACTCAAAACCAGACCTGTTCAGTCCCCTGTTTCCTTCTCCGGCCACCCAGGTCACCCCCCGTCACGGTGGCAGTCTCAACCTCTTCCTAAGACCATCCTAAACCTCACCCAACTCACCAAGACCGTCGACTCACTCCCTAAGTCCACGACTTTCAACCTGAGCAAAACGGAAAAACAGAGTACATCTGTATGCTCCGTTGTGCCAACCTCCACCGTGCACTCCCCTTCACGGCTGCCCCACCAGAAGACTCCTAGGACTCCACTGAACTCCCTGGACCTCACGGAACTCCTCGATTCAACCCCTAAACCTATGACTTAGCTCCTGAACCCAGACGACAAAACAGAGAAAATAAACGAGGATGAGGAATTACCTGTCCTCTTGTCGCCGTCGTGAGCTCAGCCGTGAGGCAGTAGTTCCTCCCGTCCTCCTCCGTCCTCTGGACACTTCCACTGGCCTCGATTGGTTGATCACGGCCACAACACCACCCACAAACACTCACATCCTCCCTGTTTTTCTCCCTAGTTTTCCCGTGGCTCTCACACTTCTCACACACAAGCACAACACCTCCCTACTCCCTCACTGTCTCTTCCTCAACCTCTGATCACTCACCCCCCTCACCAATTTACACAACACACACAAAACACCGTCCAAATCTCCCAACTCTCTCCCTCTGTTTCAGTTCTTCGAACACAACACGCACACACACGGTTACACATTTGAACACACATCATGCACAGCCTAGAAGCCACTACACACACTGCACGTGTCACCACCCCGTGGTCCCTTTCGAAAAAATATCCCCATCTCACTGTACACTTGTCCTGATCTGGTTGTACACTGCCCAAACGACCAAAAGACCAAAATACCCTTCCTTTTAAGTCAAATTTACCGTTGTGCCACTACCTTTCTAGACCCGTAACTCACACATCGTAAGTCCGATGAATACGTGCCGCCTGTCATCGAACTCAGGACGACGAGATCTATCTAAGTATCCTAGGTCAACGTACCAAAACCCATTCGTAACAAAAGTCAACTCTTCCCCCTAGTTTAACCAAATTACGGTTATGCCCTCAACCTTCCGAACATCATAACTTCCTCCTCGGATGTCGGAATCGGGCGTGCCACCTGTCTACGGGTTCGTGATGTCCTAAACTACGTCCTGGTCAATGGTCAAAATCCAATTGACCACCTGAACTAAAAGGCAACGTTTTACCCAAACTAGGGGCAAAATCATCATTCTAGTCTAATGACCTTATTGGGACCAACTAACCCCCGATTAAGCTCGTTAATCCCATCTTAATCACTGTCTTAACTTAAATTTTCGGGACGGGTAGTTACAACAAACCATGCCCATCCTGAGAGTAAGGAACCCAACTGGGGGGCGACTCCACTCAGTTAGTGCTCTGTGACTACTCAGGGGTCCACCCAGGCCAACGACCCTCCCCGGAGGAGACAACCATATATAAAGGATGGAATATGAAAATCCTTTTGAAATCATTCTTTAAACCTTTCCAAGATTCATGATCGGCCCCTCATAAGCCGTCATGAACCATAAAATCCTTTTATGGGTTCATGTCGGTTCCCATAAACCGTCATGACCCGTAAATCCATTTTTAACACATAGCTGGGCGCTAGGCCTGAATCCACATAGAAACTGGACCTCCGGTCCGAATCGTAAACCAACTGGGCCTCCGGCCCGATTCCGTAAATCAAATGGGTCTCGAACCCGAGTTTACCTTTTCAAATCCAAAACCATTTCATTAAACTATTTCCAAAACCATAAGAATGGAAAATCGGAGTAAAATCGAAAACCTCGATTTACGTGCAAGCACGTAAATCTCCTCGAAATACGTGAAACCATATAAATCACAAGCATCCAAATCAACATCATAAAATCATATTCATAATCCATTTGGAAATCCAAAACCATTTCATCTAGACCAATAAAGACATACAGCCCCGTATAGGCACCGTATAGGGCTGAAACCTCGAAATACGTGCCTATACTTAACCACACATCCAAATGCACTCATGGCATCACAAACAAGTATTTAAAACACATAATAAACATTTATGCATGCACCAATTTTGAAACAAGGTCCACTCACAGACCGTCCGAGCTGCCGCCTCGATTTGCGTGCCATAGGCTCTCCCGAGCCGATCACTGTCACCGGGACTCCCAAACCTGTCCAAATTTTAATAGAAGGTTACTAACTACTTAATTAACCTCCTACCAAAGCCCCGTAAGTTTTCCGAACTTTTAACTATTTTTAAACCGACCCTAAACCTTCCGACACCCCGAAACCTATCAAAATGATGTCTGATTGACGCGAGACCAGTCCCAAAATCTTCTTTACATCGAATAGAAGATTTCATATGTTGAACACTTCCCTAAATTATGGCCCACGCGCCCTCACGCGCCCAAAGAGTTCACAGAACACTATTCATCATCTTCCAGCTCCAGCCGGTTCAGATGGCCGGTTCACCTGGTTTGGCCGGTCCAACTGGACCGGCGTAATCGGTTCACAGCCCTAGACACCACATTTTTCATCCTACTTCTTCCTTTTTGATTCTTTTCTTCCAATTTTTATGTTTTCTATCCATTTCAATCCTTAAACGCAACCGAAAACGTCTAAAACCTAAGGTTTGATTTTGAACCAAACGGTTCAAGTTTTCCAAAACTGCACCCATGGCTTCACAACCATCCTAGGCTTCCTAAAACCTTCCTAACACAATCCTAATAACCCATTTAATTCATTGGAAGCAACCAAAATGACCCATAATGTAATATTGAATTTAAATGGAGGTTTGAGCCTTACCGAGAACCCTCTCGGGTTTCTCCTCCTCTCGCCGCCTTGGGCGGCGGTTCAGGCTTCTAGCAGCCTCCCCTCATTCCTCAGTCTCTCACGGTCTCATCCTCAAGTTATCTAAGTGAAGGGATGACGGTTTGGGTTTCTCAGGGGAGAGGAAATGGTGTGAGATCGGGTTGGTTTGAAAACAAAGAAGGAAATGATCGATGCATGTATGTGAAGGAATGTCCAGTGGATGGGTGACACTTGTCACTCATACATAGGGCAGGAACTAAATATCTGGGCCCCACTAAAGTCCAAAAGTTAACTCGTTTCGTAATTCGTGCAATAGTGCACTTGAACTTCCGTGAACCGTAACTTCGCCGTCGAACGTCCAAATTCGACGTGCCGTCTTTCTATGGATTCGTATCGTCCTTATCTACGTAATGGTCCTTGGCCCTTGGCCATCGCACATTCCGGTAAAAAAGTCAACTATTCGCCCCTTTTAACTAAAATTACCAAATTACCCCTAAACTTCCGAACGTCATAACTTCTTCCTCGAACGTCGGAATTGAACGTGCCACCTGTTTATGAACTCGTGACATCCTAAACTACGTCACGGTCATCGGTCAAAGTCCATTTGACCGCTCGAATGAAAAGTCAACGTTTTGCCCACGCCCAGGGGCAAAACGGTCATTTTGCATCGTTCGTCCGATTTCGCTCAACTAATCACCGATTAACCTCACTAATCGTGATTAGTCACTAATCTAATCTAGGAATTTGGGACGGGTCGTTACAATCCTGCTCCTGAGTCACTATACGATCCAGTAACTCCGTACAATGACCTCTCGCAGGCAATGCGCCGTGACTTCCCCAGTGTCCCAGACACCTGGAGGAGACCATCACATATCCTCATATCAAGATGGTATATGAAAAACAGTTTTATCAAATCATTTCACAACATTCAATGGGCCCTGCCCGAAATCTCCATAAAACATCACAATTCCATAGGGTCCCCGACCCGAAATCACGTTTATAAAACATAGGGTCCTAGACCCGAAATCACATTTATGAAACATAGGGTCCCATACCCGAAATCACATTTATGACCCAACTGGGTCTCATGCCTGATTCAGTAAACCATTGGGCCCATGGCCCAATTTTCAAATCAACTGGGCCCCTAGCCCGATAGTATAACTCAAATGGGTCTCAGCCCAACTTCATAAACAATTGGGCCCCTGGCCCGATTTCATCAAGCAACTGGGCCCCCGTCCCGATTACGTAACTCAAATGGACTCCAAGTCTGAGGTTTCCAAAACAATTGGGCCTCATTCCCGAGTTCATCTTTCTAATTTCAAAACCATTTCATCACATTATTCATGAAACCATAAGCACGTAAAACCACAATAAAATCATCAGTCTCGATATACGTGCAATACTGAATACATCTCGAAATATGTGCAACATACACAAAATCAATAATCACAACATAGCTCGTGGCTAAACACGCTTCAATTCTGGGGTCCAACTGTCTAATCCAATACTAGACAAACCAAAACACTCCAACTCATTACCTACCATGAGTCCCATGGTCAGTCGACCAACATCACAAAGTCTACTCTCAATCACATCATCCAAAATGTACCAATCCAAGCACGCTCACCAAGGCGTATCCATTCATGCCAAAAGAGCATCTAATCTCACTCACGTCTACCGGAACGTACCAACTCTGAATCTATCGGATACTCGCTCAAACGGTTTCCGTACCACATTCGATTGACTTCGAAAGGAAACCAATTCCTTGTCCACATATCCAAGGCTGACCAAATCCGACCCCGTCAGATACTCATTCGTTCACAAGGTCAAATCCTTGAGTCAATTCGTAAACATTTCAACTCGCTCAAGTACTGTCTCAAACCGGATTAACTTCGAAAAGAAGTTTAATCCAACCGTTCCCATATCCAAATATTTACGACAGGGCAATAAGCTCTTCACTTAATCTGATCAATAAGATCACAATTCAAAACCATCACCACGTCACCCTACCAGTAACATCATGATCCTAGATCGTCACAATGCCCTATGTCCACAACATCACAATCCAGATCCACCTAGGATCCACACATGCTTACTTAGCTAACAATCCACCTGAAATCTGATCGTAGGGTCTTACACCCTCTTTGAATCCTTCGTCAAATTTCCCTAGGTGGAATGATGACCTCGATTTTCACCACCCAAATCCAGAATTAAACACAACTCCTTGTATCCAGTGACCCAAAGCCCATCGTGGGTCCACCAACCAATACACACTCAACGTACTGGTAACCACAATCAACGTCTGTTACGAGCAGGAAATAAGAAGTCACCCCCAATGACTTCAGGATACCAATCACCGATGCGGAAACAAGCACTCTTCTCGTCTCCTCAATCACAACTCTCCTCGAATCTGAAGTTCCAACCATGTTGGAAACATACATGCTTCCAACGAGATGTCAAGTCCAACCACTGGACTTCCTACATCCTCAACTCACTTGGACAACCACGTGTCCGTAATCAATCCATTACTCAGACCTGAAGTCCGTTCATAACCATTTTATGTACATCTGGAAGGATGTCATTCGTTACTATCTCGTTTTCGCATCCCAACCTTCATAGGTTCAACACTCAGTTTTCCAATTCACAATTACAAATCCCCACATCTATACCACTAATGAATTTCCTCGTTTTCCAATTTCAATAATTTCTTTGTACTTTCTGGGGATATTAGAAACATACAATCACACCAAACTCGGAGTTGACAACAACTCCCCAAATCCACTAATTCTCATGACGTAGGGGATGTCATCCCAAGATTCCTCAAGTCTCAGTCATACCTTTTATCCACTCATCACTAGTCATCTCATCACTGTTGGGACTTATCCCAACACATCACAATGTCTGCTGGATCCTATCAAGTCAATCACTCAACCACTACTGAATCTAAAATACCGAACATATGTCCATCATGACGGAGTCACATCCCAACAGCTGGCTCATCGTCGTCACAATCACCAATACCAGCACCAGCGCTAGTACCAGCACCAGCGCACTATCATCAAAACTAGTATCAGCACACATGCATCCATACTAGCACACAGTGTGCAAATTTGACAACCCTGGATCTCCGCTCATACCGAGTGACGATCCCATACCTCTACTCGTACCCCACAACTATGGGTACCACTATTCTGACAATCCACATCAGGATAATGAACGTCCCTTGATTCTCAACTACTACAACCATACCAAATACTCTCGATAGCCAGTCCTCTCTACATGACTGTCAACCAACAGTCATCACTATCGAGATCCGTATCCACACATCACACTATTATTCGGTCCAACTTGGGATTCCATATCTTATCTCATACCGTACCTGTGGATCGAAACCCATAATTCTGACTAGACTCACTAGAGTCCTCCACATGGTCATCGATGACCTCAGCCGCTCTTCACAGCACAAGTTCTCATCCACAAGTCACAACTAAGGTTCACCTTTCCAATCCATCATATACTAGGGTTCCACAATCACACCCTATGGTTCCTCTAAACCCTACTATCCTCTACAGTGTAATCCAAAACCTGACCGACCTCGCGGTCCTGACATCGTATAGACGTCAAATCCAATCCTACCATCAACTCAACGTGGGTTCCACCACAAAGGTCATCAGCTAACTCCGATGTACCAACATCCCTCACACTAGCAATCACCACTAGGGTTCTCATTCTCAGACCATTACTCAACTGAGGTTCACATTTCCAAATCATTACTCAAATGGGGTTCCTCGAACCCAGCTGCGCCTAGCATTACAACAATCTAATATCACATGACCGAACCGATGGTCCCACATTGCTAGTTCATCACAAACAACCCCACTTGGGTCGAATCACATTAACACACGGCGTATCGGGCCTTTCACATTCTATCCACTATTCAAACCCAAAAACTATCTATCAGGTTGAAAACGAGCTGCAGTTCAAAGAGACATCACACCCTCGGCATGTGCGCACACAAAGAGCAAACCTGGTCTGATACCATGTTGACACGACCCATCCCAATCCCCCTGGGATTACCATGGAATGTGTCATGCTCCCGTCTAACACGAAGTGTCAGACAAGGGATAACCTGATGCCACTGCCTAAACGGGGCTTCCAGAGTGCGTAATGATCGATGGAGGAGGCTTGCGATGTCCCAGTCTCTGCTGCAGTCGCATCCGCGATGAACCTGAAGGGCATTAAAACCAATAAAAGTTGTGAGTGGACGAAAATGAACAAGTTCATAAACACATTCATAAAGATATTTATGCCCTTCATTAAAACGTATGCATGCATCGAAAACCAATAACCAAAACATTTGTTCAACCATGCCATTAGGGCCTTAGCCCAAAACCGTAACTCAAAACAAGTGTGGGAACTCAGCCCAAAACTGTAGGATACCAAATCTGTAAATACAAAACCAAGTGGGCCACCGCCCAAATCCATAAACATAAATCCAATCGAAAAACCATCTCATAGATCCAATAGTTCATATTTACCACATTACCATCTCTGGCATCCTAGATGCCTAGCGTCCCAGACGCTTGACGTCCCCGACGTCATATCTCACGGTATAATAAGCAACGCGTGCTGCCCGGGGTCTCTCCGGGTCCATATCTCTGACATCCCAGATGTCTGACGTCCCAGACGTCTAATCATAGAAATCCTGCTCCTAAGTCACTATACGGTCTGTTAGCTCCATACAATGACCCCTCGCAGGCAATGCACCATGACTTCCCCAGTGTCCCAGACACCTAGAGGAGACCATCACATATCCTCGTATCAAGATGGTATATGGAAAACAGTTTTATCAAATCATTTCACAACATTCAATGGGCCCTGCCCGAAATCTCCATAAAACATCACAATTCCATTTATGGTCCCTGACCCGAAATCACGTTTGTAAAAAATAGGGTCCCAGACCCAAAATCACATTTATGAAACATAGGGTCCCAGACTCGAAATCACATTTATGACCCAACTGGGTCTCATGCCCGATTATGTAAACCACTAGGCCCACGGCCTGAATTTGCAAATCAACTGGGCCCCTGGCCCAATAGTATAACTCAAATAGGTCTCAGCCCGATTTCGTAAACAATTGGGCCCCTGGCCCGATTTCATCAAGCAACTGGGCCCCCGACCCGATTACGTAACTCAAATGGACTCCAAGTTCGAGGTTTCCAAAACAATTGGGCCTCATGCCCGAGTTCATCTTTCTAATTTCAAAACCATTTCATCACATTATTCATGAAACCAAAAGCACGTAAAACCATAATAAAATCATGAGTCTCGAAATACGTGCAACATACGCAAAATTAATAATCACAACCATCATCATAGAAATCACGTATATAAAACCAAAGTCCACTCACAGACCGTCCAACGATGGGCCTCGATAAGCGTGCCATAGGCCTTCCTGGGCCACACCACTATCACCGGGACTTCCAAACCTGTCCAAATTACATTAGAGGGTCACTAACCTCTTTATTAACCTCCTATTAAAGCCCCATAATTTTTTCGAATTTTTAACTATTTTTAAACTCGATTTAAACCTTCGGACGTCCCGAACAATATCGAAACGGTGTCCGATCGACACGAAACCAATCCCAAAATGTTCTTTACATCGAATAGATTAAAAGTCATGTTGGAAG
Organism: Prinsepia uniflora; assembly: GCA_032719365.1. NCBI lineage: Eukaryota > Viridiplantae > Streptophyta > Magnoliopsida > Rosales > Rosaceae > Prinsepia > Prinsepia uniflora. Next base: position 17,067,388 of record CM064870.1, read on the forward strand.
TTTCCCCAAAATACCACTCACGTGCCCCCACGCGCCGTTTGAACCCCCTGCGCGTGAAACCTACGTGGCGGGTACTGTTCATCGTCAAGCTCTGGTGAACCCGGTTCACTGGTTCGAACCGGTTAAACCGAACCGTTGAACCGAGCTGGCCAGTTCTTAGCCATTTTCAGTCCAATTTTTATTCTACTTGGTTATATAGTTTCCTTGCACAATTTCCTATCGGTCGATAAATTAAAACTGGAATTTTAAGTCCAGAAGGTTACCTCTCTGATCTCGAACAGACCGGAAAACCAACAACCGTCGAGCTTGCACGATCCTAGCCACATTTCATCTCGATTTTATCCTCACTCGGTTCCTGGGACCTTCAGAGACAACTACCGATCAACATAATCGAACAAAATGCACTAAACCTCAAGCTGCCATTTTTGAACCGTAAAAGGTCCTATCGGGTTTTTGCTCACCTTGCCGTCCTGAGCTCAGCCGTGGCCACCACCATGGCCATCTTGACTTCAGGGGCTCCATCCACTCCTCCAATGCGATCAACAACCCAACAAAATCGATCTTTCATTTTTGAATGTTATAAACTCCTCTGTTTTTTCCAATTACCTCACTGTTTTAGAGTGACCGTCAGCCACCGTCCACGGTGGCCACACCACCACACTCAACTCAAACTCTCCTCAGCTCTGTTTTGTGTTTGTTCAGAAATGGTGAACCGTGTAGATGTGTTCTCGGGTGGGATATATGAGAGTGAGAGAGTGAGAGAGAGATGGAGGACATGTCTGATCGATTAAAAGAAGAAAAGGAAATGAGATCAACGGTGTAGATGCAATTTGGGGTTTAGATGGATGGCTGAGATTAAAAGGAGGAATAAAATCATATTTAATTATTTAGTGGAGGCATGATCCAGATTTTAGGGAGTGTGGGGATGAGTGACACTTGTCACTCATCCAAGGGTCCAGATTCATCGATCACTGTTCACTAGTTTAATAATATTTTAATCGAAATATCGGTTCGTTCGGTTAATCGATTTCGCTCCCGTGACCACAACTTCGTCCTTGAACCTCCGATTTCGACGTGCCGCCTATCTATGGATTCGTATCGAATCGATCTACGTAATGATCCTTGGCCCTTCGCCATTGGACCTCCCGGGTCAAAAGTCAACATTTGGCCCCTTTTCAACCAAATTACCAAAATACCCCTAGACTTTTGAACGTCGTCATAACTTCTTCCTCGAACGTCGGAATCGAACGTGCCACCTGTCTATGAACTCGTGAAGTCACGAATTACGTCACGGTCATCGGTTAAAGTCCGTTTGACCGCCCAAACTAAAAGTCAACATTTTACCCATTTTAGGGGCAAACCGGTTATTTTGCACAATTCGTCCGATTTCACTCAACTAATCCCAGATTTGTCATTCTAAACCATAATTAATTAATATTTAATCCCAATATTCGGGATGGGTCGTTACAACTAACCCTGAGATATCGGGCTTGATGCCCAGTTTATTTATGAGTTCGGGCTCGAGGCCCAGTTATTGTGAAATCGGGCTAGAGGCCCTGTTGAGTCCTATGTTCGGGCTGGAGGCCCATTTGCTTTGTGTTATTGGGCGTGAGTTCCGTTTTATGGCTTTGTATACTGGTATGTATATACCCTCCTTATGAGATGATTGATTGGTCTCCTCCAGACGTCGACTTGGAAAGTCACGATCCACAGACCAGAGTTGGTATCCCCATAGGGATCCCATTCCAGGAGTGGGCGTTATGATGTGGTCCCGGACCAGATTTCGGAGAGATGATCGGACTAGGTCGGAAGATGAGCCTCCCAGATGGAGAATTCCTGGGAGAAGACTCGGAGTGAGACCCTGAGTAGTATGCACACTTATATATATAGAGACATCATGACTATATCGGGGATGTGTTCCCTAGGGATTGTGTGTGTAACGACCCATCCTGGGAATTAGGGTTAAGACTGTGATTAAGATGGGATTAGTGAGTTTAATCGGTGGTTAGTTCGTGACGATAGGGTCGTTAAGGTAGAATGACGATTTAGCCCCTAGTTCGAGCAAATAGTGAATTTTTAGTTCGGACGGTCAATTGGGTATTGACCGATGACTGTGACGTAGTTTGGGACGTCACGAGTTTGTGGACGGGTGGCACACTCGATTCCGACATCCGAGGAGGAAGTTATGGTGTTCGGAAGGTTAAGGGCACTATCGTAATTTGGTTAAATAAGGGGGAAAAGTTGACTTTTCGTACGATCGGGTTTTGACACGTTGACCTAGGACCGTTATGTGGATTTCGTCATCCTGAGTTCAACGACAGGCGGCACGTGTTCATCGGACCTAGGATGTGTGAGATACGGGTCTAGGAAGGTAGTGGCATTATCGTAATTTTGGTTCAAAAGAGGGGCATTTTGGTCTTTTGTACATTGGGAATTGTGCAATTGATTTGGGACAGGTGTACTGATGGGATTGAGATATTTGTAAAAGGGGCTTAGGGATTGTGACACATGGTGGTGACCTAGAGGCTTCTAGGTGATTACAATGGACACGGCCACACTTTGCCCGATTTTAAACCGTGCATTTGGGCTGCAACACAGAAAACAGAGAGGTGAGGCGGTGGAGGATTTGATCGATTCAGTGTATGGGTGAGAGTTTGGTGAGTTGTGAGAGTGACAGAGAGAAGAAGGAGAACTGGTGAGTGGTTGGGAGAGTGAAATCGTGCTAGAAACACGGTGGTGGTGAGGTTGATTTTCAAAGAAAACAGAGAGAGCTGTGGGACAGAAGTGGTGGTTGTGTCGTGTGTTGGCTTAATCCAAGCTGAGAGGAGGCTGAGACGGCTACAGGGGACTCAGTGGACACCGTGGTACATGGCGGCGTGACCTACGGAGGACGAATCGCAGGTGAGACCCAAATCCCCTGTTTTTCCCGTTTTGTTCATTTTGAAGGTCGTGGCTTTTGGGTTAGTGTCGAGGGCTTTGGTGAGTGGTGTGAGGTTCAGGAAGGTCTTAGGAGTCCTCTGAGGTTGGAGCCGTGACGGGGGAAGGTCTGGGTGGCCGGAACCCGAAACAGGGCTATCGGGCAGTTTTGTTTCGAGGTTGAAGACGATAGGTTTAGGGCTTGGATTTTTAGGTTTTAGGATTGGAATGGATTGCTGGGAACTGGAAGAACCTAATGGGATTGGATTGGGTGAAAATTATGGTGGAATTGCAGAGAACCGGTCACTCCAGTTCAGTGCAGTCGAACCAGCTGACTCGAGGAAGACGATGACACTGTAGCAGGAGCGTGAGGCCCACGCGTAGCCACTTTGGGCGGCGCGTAGGGGCGCGTGCGGCGGTGTTTGGGAAAATGGTCAACTGAGTTTTGTTCTAAATGTCATAACGAATCCAATGGAATAGGTTTCGGGTTATTCGGACTTTGTTCCGGGTTAGTTCTGCGGGGTCGAAGGTCTAGGGTCCCGTTTAAAGTACGCTTAGCAGTTCGGGAAAGTTATGGGGCTTTAGTATGAGTATCATGAAGTAGTTAGTAACTTCGTTATGAACTTTGGACAGGTTCGGGAAAGCCGAGGGTAGCGACATGGCCGGGAACGGCGTAAGTGCGCGCGTATCGAGGCGACGACGGACTGGTCTGTGAGTGGACTTTGCTTTCTAACTCTGGATGCATGCATATATGTTTTTCTATGTTTACTATATTTGATTCTCTGATTTGATTGGTGATTGTGATGGTTTTGAAAAATGTGATTTTGGGACTTAAAGTGGATTCTGGGTTTGGGTTCGAAATGGTTATTCCAGATGCCAGCTTACGAAATGATGGTTACGGACTCGGATCTGGAAATGAGGTGGATATGATTCTGGATTTGGATTCGAAATGATGGTTCTGGATGCCGGAAGGGCTTCAGACCAGTGATTTCAGATTCGGGTTTGGATATGGATTTCGAAATGGTTTTCAAATGGTTTGATTGGATTTGCTGGATCTGGTTATTGGGTTTAAAGACCCGGATATTAATTTGACGGGGGACGGGCCCGGATTGAGTTTAAAGACTCGGGAGTTTAAAGACTCGGATATATTGATATTTCCCCCGTAGGCCTGTGAGTTTAAATTGAGGCCTGGATTGAGTTTAAAGACTTGGGAGTTTAAAGACTCGGATAGATCCAACAGGTTCGATGGATGAGAATGTAGCTTTAAATGTGTTTGGTTTTTCACTGAGACTTGGAGATGACGTTTTGGGCAGTGGCCCGGATGAAATGATTTTCGTTGGCTATAATGATTTTGGTGGTTTTGGACTGAGGCCCGGGATTTGAGAAAAGGAAAATGTGAATGGTTTTTCGTGTATGGTTTTGTGATATGAACTGGATATGCATGCATTGGTTTTTAAAACGGAGGGTATAAATGTATGTGTTTTCTGATAACTGACAGGACCCGTCCCAACTGGACGTCAAAAACCGTACCCGGTCCTGCTCCCGTCTGACAAGTCAACTGAAAGTCCGAAACTACCCTTCAATACCTGCCAGACAAGGGAATTTTTGCGCCTGTGCCCGCACATACCTCCACCTCTAGAATAGCCTCGATCAACGCGCCACGACCTGAAGGGTTAACAAAACAGAAAAGGTGTGAGTGGACAAAAATGACCTCTTATAAAAACATTTATCAAAATGCATTCTTACCCTCCAGTTTTCACAAACTTGCATGCATATCGTAAAACATGAGTAATAGTATGAAATCATTCAAGTATGAACAGTGGACCGATAAAATCAAAACATATTTTCTCATGGTCCACAAAAACTCATGTTCACCAAATCAGTTTAACATCTCAAAAAGTTCACAGTTTCTTTAAATCGTTTTAACCGCTAAACCACGGTTTCCTCAAAATCATTTTCCATAATCCACGGGACTTATTTCCATATCCTGTTGCTTAGAGTCACGTTTATCCCTGCAACGCGTGCATATCAATAGGCTCAAGGACCGCTCAAAATCCGAGCATCCGCTGCTGTGAACACATCATCAGTCAGCAATCCGTCGCTGGGAAAAACCTCACCAGCCGACGATCCGGATCTCGTGAACATATCACTTACCGATCCATATAATCCAGCACATCTGATCTGAGTCAAGCCTCCCCTGGGCTGCAAGACAAAGATCGTGCTACGTGACCTCTTCGGGGTAAACACTTCCATCCCGAAGGCGAGCGTTATCTCCAGGGTGCACTCCGGGGAAAAACATATTTTCTCCCGAAAGCCCTAAATATCCGCAACATATCACCATCACAAAAACCAGTGAAAAACAGTTGCATTAAAAACCAAATCATATATCAATACAGGGTCTCAGCCCCAAGTCCCGATTTACTTTATAAATCTGAAAATCATCAATATCATCATGTCATCACATGGAAATACAATTCCAACCAAAATCACAATTCCATTGGGTCTCAAGCCCAAAATATCAATATCACGTAAATCCGTGCAACTGTAAACCCGAGTTGCCACGATCACGTAAATCCATGAAATCAATCACTGACTCATAATCCGAGTCCAAATATCATTTTCAACTTCCTGACTCATAACCCGAGTCAAAACATCATTTTCAATCCGGGCTTAGCCCAGAACATCATTTGCACGTTCCTCGTAAAACGTGCCCGAAAGACTGATTAAAATAATCACAAAATCACGAGGATACCAAAAATCATCAAATTCACATGTAACTCCAAATCCGAGTCAAAATCATTATTTACTTGGGTTCTCACGCCCACAATATCATTTTTAACCAATTTCATGATTTCTCGAAAATCGTGCCAGAATATAATAATCACAAAACCGAGAAATCACCGAATTGAAATACCAATCATGCCAAAGCATATCAAATCATATAATAAAGCATTTTAAATCATATATGCATGCATCACGGTTAGAAAACAAAGTCCACTCACACACACCGTTCAAAACGGTTCGTTTCCGGGCTGCACGTTTTTCCGTAAAATCTGAAAATCACAACTCCTACCCAAAATCATTATAGAGGGTTACTAAAATCTCAAAATACTTCATATAATTTTCCCCAATTTTTCCGGAATTTAAATACGTATTTTAAACGTAAAACAAAACTTCGGATACGCGGAACATTATCGAAACAATATCTGATTTCACCGAAATCAACGTCAAAATGTTCGTTACACTGAGAGGATCAAAAGTCATGTTGACCTCACCTTGAGACTAGGCTGACGCGCCCTCACGCGCCGCCGTGAGTGGCTGCGCGTGAAACCCACGCGCCAGCTACAGTGTCACCAGCCTAACCCGTTTGTCTGATAAACGGGTCCTTTAGCCCGCGATCAGACCCGGTTCCAATCCTGTCAATTCGACATTAATTCCTTCAATTGAACATTCAATTAGTTTCGTTATAAGTTCAATTAGGGTTCTGTATCATCAATTACTTGAAACATTACCTAAATCCTCACGATCAAGGATGAACAATCGAAGGACCTCCGGCCACTGTTCATCATTCGAACTCCCTCACTTCCACACGATTTCCCCAAATTGATTCATCAAGAAGCTTCATTGATCTCAGGTAAACCTTTCCCCCAACTCAATTGGATCAATTCATTGCTCAATCTTCACGACTCAAACTCGAACATCCGAACACTGTGCAACCATGGAGTTTCCACCTTGGCCACTGATTCCTCCCAATTGATGAACCCAGAAGCATCAATGGACCATGAGGAATTGTTTCCCCACCTCAATTTCGTCGTTTGATCACGCATTGATCACGACTCAAGCTCGATATCTCTCACTGTTACCAAACCCGTTCAGAGCCAATTGGGCATGAATTCCTCTCGTTTTTGATTTGAAACAACTCGTCTCAACCTCAGGAAGCTATTTCCAATCTCCAATTCGATCATCACAGCTCAATTCGTCCAATTCGATTTTCCCTCCCAAAACTCAAAATCCGAAATTCCAGTTCGATAGTTACCCTCAATCCCTCGTGTTTTCCTCACTCAATTAGTCTCTGAATTCTCTCCAATTTCCGTTCATAAGTTTAGTGGATAGGGAGGAGATTAAGGGTGGAAGGATTTTGAATTTTGGTGGTGCACGGGTTAAGAAATCACAGAAGAGAAAATGGAGGTTTAATGGATTTTTAATTAATTAATCATCACAAAAACACAATAATTATATTCTCCCAAAAACAAGGATCCTGGTTTTAGGCCTCAATTTAAGGGATGAGTGACAAGTGTCACTCATCCAAGTGTGTTCAGTCACCGGGTACTGTTCATTATTAAAATATTATTTTATTCCCGGTTCGTTCGGTTAATCGAGCCCGATTCCGTGACCATAACTTCGTCGTCGAATCTCCGATTTTGACATGCCGCCTGTCGTTGGATTCGTATCGACGAGACCTACGTAACGGTCCTTGGCCCTCGTCCGTTGGACTTCCCGGCCAAAAAGTCAACATTTGGCCCCTACTATGCCAAATTACCAAAATACCCCTCAACTTCCGAACATCATAACTTTCTCTACGAACGTCAGAATTGAACGTGCCACCTGTCTATGAACTCGTGACGTCCCGAACTACGTCACAGTCATTGGTCAAAGTCCATTTGACCGCCCGAACTAAAAGTCAACATTTTGCCCACGCCGGGGGTAAAACGGTCATTTTGCACGTTTCGTCCGATTTCACCCAACTAATCCCCGATTAGTCATTCTAATTCATAATTAATTAATATTCACTCCCGATATTCGGGACGGGTCATTACATAACTGTTTTATTAAACTTAAACTTTATTTTCGTCCACTCACAGTCTTTTCGTGTTTTCGATACTCTCTAGGTTGCTGCAGTGCGGGCTGTCGGTCGAGAGAGATGGAGACATCACACTCACAATCCACAGTAGACTTTACGCACTCTGGGAAGTTCGAAAGTTGTTGAGGTGGTCGGATTGGAACTCCCTTGTCCGACTTACGTATCACACGGAGGTTGGATATTTGTTTGGCCTTTATGTCATGCGTAAGTTAGACGGGAGCGGGGTTTAGCCCTTAATCCTGGGGGATTAGGGGTGGGCCCTGACAGTGTGCCCCGAGTTGGCATCTTCTCCGGAAGTGCCTAGGATGGGTTATATATGTATATATGTATATGTGTACGAGTTTTCACTGAGACAGCGTTGGGCTGAGACCCACGCATATTGGTTTTGGGCTGAGACCCATATGAGATGGTTTTGGGACGAGTTCCCATGTGTTTTGGTTTGGGCAGAGGTCCCATGTGTTGTTGACTGATTTCGTTGCATAAATAACCAAATTAAAGTTATACATCAATCCGAAATAAATAGATGTCAGACAAGGGATGAAAACAAAAATTACAAATTGCGAGCACGACTCTAAAATACACCTGCGGGCAAACCACCCAACAGGAGATCAGGTACGCGGAAGTAGATCTATGACTCAGCCTCAGGATCCTCCTCTACCTCAGTAGCACAGCCTGGAGGGGTTACCAAAACATTAAGGGTGAGTGGGCCGAAACTCAAGTTTATAAAACCGTTTAATAAGTAAAACATATAATTTACCCCTCCATTTTCCAAACATGCATGCACCAGAATTTAAAACCATAAATCATATAATATGAACCATAAGGTATGTAATAAAACCATAAACATAATTTTTAACCACTGCACTATACGCTCCAATCCTGCATCCCAGATGTCTGACGTCCCTGACGTCCAACAAGGTCACAGTCCCAAGGCTAGGTGTGCCACTCGGGGTCTCAATCCCGAATCCAATCCCCGAACACTATCCGGGTACGGCATCTCAAATGCCTAGCGTCCTAGACGCTCGACGTCCCTGACGTCCAATTATAGCAATCCTGCTCCTAAGTCATTTTACGATCCGGTTCCTCCGTAGAATGACCCCTCGCAGGCAATGCGCCGTGACCACTCCGGGGTACCACATCCGAAGGAGACAGTGCCATAAGAATGGATCTATAGAGTGCAGTACCAAATACATTTTATTGTTAACCACATGCAACACAATATACATAGATAAAATCCAAAACCAATCTTTAAGTTTCATCAGACGGGTCTCCAACCCAAAAATCGTGAAACGTGCCATAACCATAATTTCAATATCATCAAAACCGTTTCATGATTCCAGCATGTGAATATAAGTAAATCAGAAACATTTAAGCATGCAAGGATTTAATGAAATCGGGCTCACTCACAGTACGATCCCGCGGTGAATCTGCACGTACGGACCTGTACCGGGATTATCGTACAATTCCTGTCAGTCCAAATCACACGTAAGGGTCACTACAAGTCTTAAACATTTATCCAAAAAGTCCGAAACAGAAACCGGCTCGGGGAAACCGTCCAACACGTTTTCCGAGACATCCGGCCCTAAATCGACCCATCAAAACTATCTCAGATCAACATGGTTAATTCACCAAAAATGTTCAGAATGATGAGAGGAACAAAAGACATGTTGATCATGATCAGAGATAAGGTCCAACACGCCCTCACGCGCCGCCCAAAGTGGCTGCGCGTGAAAGTCACGCGCCTGACACTGTAGCTACAGTGCCACCACCTTCACCCGTTTGTCTGTAATACGGGCCTGCCACCCGCGGCTTGACCCGGTTAATTAACCTTCAATTTCCACTTGATTTCACTCGTATTTGATCCTAATATGTTCATTAACTAGCCAATTTAAGTTCTGAGACATTAATCAGCCTCGATAAGTCCCCAATCGACCCATCGACCCGTGATCAACCAAACGGGTCAATCACCAGAACTTCCTGGTTTCGAACTCAATCTCCAATTAACTTCACAGGAAGCATAATAGGATCAAAACGAACTAAAATGAACGATCAATTGAACCAACACTCACTTGGAAGTAGTCGTCGGATCCACTGAAATTTCTCTGAACACTGCAGTCACCGTCCCAGCTCACCCGTGGCTGATGGCCTTCGATTTTGATATGGATGACTTCCAATACTCCCAGAAGACTAAACCAGGCTTTGGTTTGGTCCAACGATCACCAGAAATCAAAACCCGATTTTCCCTCCAATTTTCCTCGAAATGGTTTCTCTGGTTTTCCTCTCCAATTCTCAGTTTCTTCAACAGCAAAGTGAAGCTCACTCAAATTCCACTCAGTTTAAACTATCTGTGCCACCCAACAGCTCGTGGAAACCTCACTGTCCACAGAAGAATGTTTCCCGCAAAGGTTCGAATCTTGAAATTAAAAATGGTGGCTTTGCTGGATGAATCCAGCCATGTGCTGATGCCTATAGGGCTTAAACAAATTCCAACTTTCCAACTCACACACTGATTAAACAATTGGGCACTCAGAACCACCGCACATGGTGGTGCCGCCCATGTTCCCCCGTGGTTGCTACAGTAACCAGGGGTAAAATGACCAAAATGCCCCTAGTTCAATAATTACCAAAATGCCCTTCACTTTCTAGACCCGTAACTCAGCCATACGAACTCAGGGCATCGAGACCTACCTAACGGTCCTTGAGTCATGTGAAACTTAGTTTTCAAACAAAAAGTCAACATTTTCGCCTCCATCGTCCTAATTACGGTAATGCCCCTGAACTTCCGATAGTCATAACTTTTACCCTGATCGTCCGAATTGGACGTGTCACCTGTCTATGGACTCGTGACGTCCTAAACTACATCACGGTCATTGGTAAAAGTCCATTTAACCTTCTAATCAAAAAGTCAACAATTTGGCAATTCCATACACGTCAATTCATACATTAAATTACAATATTAAAATCCTTGAATTTCCGGGGTGTTACAACCTTCCCCCCTTAAGAAATTTGGCCCCGAAATTTCAAAGAAACAAATAAGGAAATTGCTCTCGCATCTGAGCCTCGGGCTCCCATGTGGCTTCTTCCACATTCTGGTTTTTACAGAGAAACTTCACGAGAGGGATAGTCTTCCGACGTAGTACCTTGTCCTTCCGATCAAATTCTGAACTGGTTGTTCATCAAAGCTCAAATCCTCTCGGAGTTCGATAGGTTGTTCCTCCAGTACATGAGAAGCATCATGTACGTACTTCCGCAACATTGATATGTGGAAAACATCGTGAACTTTAGAAAGTTCTAGAGGTAGTGCCAATCTGTAAGCAACCCGGCCAATCCTCTCCACGATCTCATATGGTCCGATTAAACGCGGACTCAGTTTCCCCCGTCGACCAAAACGGATAATCCCTTTCCACGGAGATAACTTCAGGAAGAAAAAATCTCCCACTTCAAATTCCAAGTCTCGAATCCGTCGATCGGCATAACTCTTTTGGCGATCCTGTGCCGCCTTCAATCTTTCCTTGATAACCCGAACAGTTTCCTGGGTTAAATCCATCAATTCTGGCCCTACAGCCACTCGCTACCCTATCTCCATCCAGCAGATAGGTTTCCTTGAAGTGAAACGTGGATCAGGATCGGACAAGATCGACTCCGGCGTACCATGCAATCGTATGATTTCTTTAACGAACAATTGAGCCAGTCGGTTAGGTTTATAAGTCTCCTGAACTGGCAGAAAATGGGCTGACTTGGTTAACTGGTCCACGATCACCCATACTCCATCAACTCCACTCTGAGTCCTTGGTAACTTAAAGACGAAGTCCATGGTGATGTAATCCCACTTCCACTCAGGAATCGAAAGTGGCTGCACAGCCCCATAAGGTCTCTGCCGTTGCGCCTTAACCTGCTGACAGGTTAAGCATCTGCTCACGAACTCTACAATATCCTTCTTCATTCCTGGCCACCAATAATGGCTCCGGAGGGTACGGTACATCTTTGTACCTCCCAGATGCATAACATAAGCCGAACTATGGGCCTCCTCCAGAATCTCGGCCCGTAACTCTGCCGCTGCAGGTACACACAAACGCCCCAACTTCACAAGTGCTCCATCATCCCGGATGTTAAAATCCTGTCTCCCATCCGCATCGACATCAATCCTGTAAATACAGAGTATCGGATCCTAAAGTTGTGCTTCGATGATCCGATCAATCAGCACTGGTCGTACATGGAAGCTGGCCAACAAAGCTCCATGTTCATCCGTATCCAAAATAACTCCCGCCTTCCGGAGTTCCACCAGCAAAGGAAGATACACCATCCCCAGGTGTGCAACTGATCCTACTGACTTCCTGCTGAGTGCATCTGCCACCACGTTGGCCTTACCCGAATGGTACTCAATTGTACAGTCATAATCCTTCAGCAGCTCTAACCATCTCCGTTGTCTCATGTTAAGCTCCTTCTGAGTGAATAGGTACTTTAGGCTCTGGTGGTCGGTGTATATCCGGCACGTTGCGCCGAATAGGTAATGTCTCCAGATTTTTAGAGCATGAACCACCGCTGCCACTTCCAAATCATGGGTAGGGTAGTTCAACTCATGAGTCTTTAGCTGCCGCGATGCATAAGCGATAACCTTACCATTCTGCATCAACATGCAGCCCAAACCTTGTCGCGATGCATCACTAAAGACCACGAATTCTACACTATCATCCGGCAATGCAAGGACAGGTGCAGTGGTCAATCGATCTTTCAACTCATGAAAACTCTGATCACACTGTTCGTCCCAAATGAACTTCACTCCCCTCCGAGTCAATCGAGTCAAGGGTGCAGCAATTTTGGAGAAACCCTCCACGAATCTCCGGTAGTAACCTGCTAATCCGACAAAACTCCGCACCTCCGTTACCGTTGTCGGTCTAGCCCAGTTAGTCACCGCCTCTGTTTTTTTGGGATCCACGCTAATCCCATCCGTCGATATCACGTGTCCCAGAAAACCAATACTGCTTAGCCAAAACTGGCACTTGCTCAGCTTGGCGTACAACTGTTCCTGTCTCAGCTTCTCCAACACCAACCGTAGATGTTCCTCATGTGCTCGGGCACTCCTTGAGTATACCAAGATATCATCGATGAACACAATCATGAATTTATCCAAATATGGTCGGAAGACCCGGTTCATTAGATCCATGAATGCTGCCGGAGCATTCGTCAAACCAAAAGGCATCACAAGGAACTCGTAGTGTCCGTAATGGGTTCGAAAAGCAGTTTTCGGAATATTCTCCTCCAAAATCCTCAATTGGTGATACCCAGACCGCAAATCAATCTTCAAAAAGCACTGTGCTCCCTGCAACTAGTCAAAAAGGTCATCGATCCTGGGTAGAGGATACTGGTTCCTCAGTGTCACCTTGTTGAGTTGCCGATAGTCAATGCACAAACGGAGACTCCCCTCATTCTTCTTCACGAACAACACCGGTGCTCCCCACGGTGAAGTACTCGGTCGGACGTATCCCAAATCCACCAACTCCTGCAATTGAGTTTGAGTTCTCGTAACTCGGCCGACGCCATCCGGTATGGTGTCTAGGATATAGGTCGGGTACCGGGAAGTATTTCAATTGTAAACTCGATCTCCCGCAATGGGGGTAATCCAAGTAAGTCTTCCGGGAACACATCTGGAAACTCACGTACCACTAGTATCTCGTCGATACCCGGAGTATCAACCTGCTCCGACATGACATGCGCCAGATAACCCCGACATCCCTTCCGTAGAAGTTTGGTAGCAGTAAGTGAAGAAATCACTTCAGGAGGTGAACCATCACGTTCCCCCTGAAAGATAACCTCCGGCAAACCCGGACTTCGCATAATCACTTGCTTGCTACAGCAATCGATGAGCGACCCATGCTCCGATAGCCAATCCATCCCCAAAATCACATCGAAGTCGTGGATATCCAGGATAATCAAGTCCGCTGGCAAATCCACATCCTCAATTCTCACCGGGCACTTCCGAATCACCTGATTCACAAGGTACTCAATGCCCATTGGGGTGCCAACACCCATTTCGCAATCTAAGGCTGATACCACACAATCAAGCATACCAGCACAACTCCTCGAAATAAAAGAATGTGTAGCCCCCGCATCCATCAATACACGTATATGTGTAGTGTACCTGTAACCACGCCTGGGGCAGTCCTCACCTGCTGCTGGGTCATTGCAAACACCTGGGCCCTAGGCCCTCCATTTCGTCCGCGACCGCGCACGCCACGCCCAGCACCACGGTCACCTCCCTGACCTCGACCTCCGTTAGTGTGGGAAGCCATGCTCTGCACCACACTAGAGCCCCCAGCGTCGTTGCTCTTGGACAACAGCGGGCAATCACAGGCATAGTGGCCCTCTTCTCCGCAAGCAAAACAGTTTACTGGCCTCGGCCTGTCTGAATGCCCACCAGAAGCATCGCTCCAAGATGAACGCTGCCTAGAGTTGAATTCTGATCCTCTGCCCTAAAAGCCCCCACGTCGACCTGACCAGCCGCGACCCCTAAAGGATGAGGGTGCTCCCCTGTAGCCCTCTCCCTTATTGTTCTTCTGGCCCGTTGGCCCACGGTGTGGGCGATCCTGACGTCGCCCCTCGCCCGAAGGCTGTCGTGTCTGGTGTGCCGCCAGACTGGCCTCGACACGTACCGCAGCGTCGACCATATGTAACACCTCGGAAATTCGAGGATTTTAATATTGTAATTTAATGTATGAATTGACGTTTTTACCCTTGTGAATGGAATGGCCAAATTGTTGACTTTTTGATTTGTGGGTCAAACGGACTTTAACCAATGACCGTGACGTAGTTCGGGACGTCACGAGTCCATAGACAGGTGGCACGTCTAATTCGGACGCTCAGGGGGGAAGTTATGGCTATCGGAAGTTCAGGGGCATTACCGTAATTTGGACTTTATGGGCGAAAATGTTGACTTTTCGTTTGGCAACTAATTTTCACTCGACCCAAGGATCGTTAGGTAGGTATCGATGCCCTGAGTCCGTAGACAGGCTGCACGCCGAAATCGAACTTCGTATGGCTGAGTTACGGGTCTAGAAAGTGAGGGGCATTTTGGTAATTATTGAACCAGGGGCATTTTGGTCATTTTGCCCTCGTTACTGTAGCAACGGCGGGGGACCATGGACGGCACCACCATGTGCGGTGGTTCAGTGTGCAATTGTTTATGCAATTGTGTGCTGGAAAGGAAGGGCTGTCTATTGTTTTAGATCGTGGGCTGAACCATCCACCTGCACAGTCGAATTGATTAATGAAGATTCGAAGCTTTTTCGGGGAATAAAGTTCAGTGGACAGTGAGGCTTCCACGAGCCTCTGGGACGGCTTGAAATGTTTTAAACTGATTAAGTAGTGAATGAGCTTCACTCTGCAGTTGAAAGGACTGAAAATTGGAGAGGAACCAGAGAGAAGCCATTTCGGGAAATTTTGGAGGGAAATTGGGTTTTCAATTTATGGTGATCGTTGGACCAAACCAAGGCCTGGTTTAGCTTTTTGGGAGAAATTGGAACTTAGCCATATCAAATTCGAGAGGAACCAGCCACTGTTGGCCTGGAACTGAGGTTCCTGTTTCAGTGGAGTTGCAGAGATTTGGACGATCACTTACAGGTAATACCTTGGTAAATTGATCATTTGTTTTAGTTCGTTTTAGCCTTAGGAAGCTTACTGGGAGGTTAATTTGATTTTGGTTTGGAAACCAGTGAGTTCTGGTGATTGACCCAATTGGTTGATCACGGGTCGATGGGTCAATTGGAGACTTGTCGAGGTTGATTAATGAATCAGAACTTAAATTAGATGTGTAAATAACATGTTAGGATCAAATTGGATTGAAATCAAGTTGAAATTTAGGGTTAATTTCCCGGGTCATATCGCGGGCTGAAGGTCCGAATAGCAGGGCTATCAGGTGAGGAAGGTGACACTGTAGCAGCTACAGTGTCAGGCGCGTGACTTTCACGCGCAGCCACTTTGGGTGACGCGTGAGGGCGCGTTGGGGCTTATCTCCGATCACGATCAACATGACTTTTGTTCCTCTCTTCATTCTGAAAATTTTTGGTGAATTAACCATGTTGATCTGGGATTGTTAGGAGGGTCAGTCTAGGGCCGGTTGTCTCGGGAAACGTGTTGACGGTTTCCCCAAGCCGATTTCTGTTTCGGACTTTTTGGTCAAATGTTTACGACTTGTTGTGACCCTTACGTGTGATTTGGACTGACAGGAATTGTACAATAATCCCGGTACAAGTTCGTACGCGCAGGTTCACCGCGGGATCGTACTGTGAGTGGGCCTGATTTCATTAAACACTTGCATGCTTAAATGTTTTCCGATTTACTTATATGTTCACATGTTGGAATCAAGAAATGGTTTTGATGATATTGAAATTATGGTTATGGCACGTTTCACGGTAATTGGGTTTGAACCCCGTCTGATGAAACTTAAAGTTCGGTTTGGATTTTATCTATGTATATATATGTTTTGCATGTGGATATCAATAAAATGTATTTGGTACTGCACTGTATAGATCCATTCGTATGATATTGTCTCCTCCGGATGTGATACCCCGGAGTGGTCACAGCGCATTGCCTGCGAAGGGTTATTCTACGGAGGAACCGGACCGTAAAATGACTCTGGAGTAGGATTGCTTATTTAACGTCAGGGACGTCGAGCATCTAGGACGCTAGGCATTTGAGATGCCGTACCCAGACAGGGTTCGGGGATTGGACTCGGAACTGAGACCCGAGTGGCACACGTATCCTTGAGACTGCGACCTTATTGGACGTCAGGGACGTCAGACATCGGGGATGTCAGGATTGGAGTGTATAGTGCAGTGGCTAAAATTATGTTATGATTTTATTACATACCTCATGGTTCATATTATATGATTTATGGTTTTAAATTCTAATGCAATGTATGTTTGGAAAACGGAGGGGTAAATTATATGTTTTACTTACTAAACGATTTTATAAACTTGAGTTTCGGCCCACTCACCCTTATTGTTTTGGTAACCCCTCCAGGTCGTGCTACTGAGGTTGAGGAGGAACCTGAGGCTGAGGCATAGATCTACTTCTGCGTACCTGAATTCCTGTTGGGTGATTTTACCCGCAGGTTTATGTTAGAGTGGTGCTCGCAACTTGTAGTTTTGGATTTCATCCCTTGTCTGACATCTATTTATTTCGGATTTGATGTAAAACTTTAATTTTGTTTCTATGCATTTGAAAGTTTAAGGTTAAAATTGGAACATTATTTTGGGTGTCAGACGGGAGCAGGGCACGTCCCCATGTGGTGCCAGAGAGGATCGGGGCGGGTCCTGTCAGCTTGGTATCAGAGCACTAGGTTGTGGTCAGCATGCTAGACTAGCGATTAGTACTAGTTACTTTTCGAGTTTAAGGATAATGTTAACTGATCTATGCCTCTTGACAGTTGGTTATGCCTCCAAGGAAGATTCCTCATACACGAACTGACGAGGATCTGGAATGGGAAATGGAATGCGCAAGCATTGAGCGGGCTCAACGTCTGGGAGCCACACCTTTCAACGGGGGATCGAACCCCGAAGATGCTCATGACTGGATCACCAAATGGGAAAGGATCTTCACGGTGATGCACTGCCTTCTAGGCGAACGGGTGACCTTGGCGGCCTTCTTACTGGAAGGAGGAGCCTACCAGTGGTGGCATGGCCTTGAAATGTCTGGATGGTCTGTCCATACCACTACTTGGGAAGCTTTCCGTTCCCGATTTCTGGACCAGTACTACCCGCAATCGTTTCGCGCGGCACGGGAGGCTAAGTTCCTGCGGCTAGAGCAGGGGGATATGTCTGTTGCGGACTACGAGCAGACTTTCAGAAAACTATCCCGGTTCGCTGCATCATTCGTGAGCACGGAGGAGGACAAATGCCAAAGGTTTGAGCTTGGACTCCAAGGGGAGATCCGGGCAAGTGTGACTGCTGCTACTCATGCTTCTCTGAGAGATATGGTCGACGCTGCAGTGCGTGTCGAGGCCAGTATGGCGGCACACCAGACACGACAGCCTTCGGGCGAGGGGCGACGACAGGATCGCCCACACCGTGGGCCAACGGGCCAGAAGAACAACAAGGGAGGAGGCTACAGGGGAGCACCCTCATCCTTCAAGGGTCGTGGCTGGTCAGGTCGATGTGGAGGCTCTCAGGGCAGAGGATCAGGATACAACTCCGGGCAGCGTTCATCATGGAGCGTTGCGTCTGGTGGGCATTCGGATAGGCCGAGGCCAGTAACCTGCTTTGCTTGCGGAGAAGAGGGCCACTATGCCTGTGATTGCCCGCTATTGTCCAAGAGCAACGATGTTGGGGGCTCTAGTGTGGTGCAGAGCACGGCTTCCCACACTAATGGAGGTCGTGGTCAGGGACGTGACCGTGGCGCTCGCGGACGCGGACGGAATGGAGGGCCTAGCGTTCAAGTGTTTACAATGACCCAGCAGCAGGGGAGGACTACCCCAGGCGTGGTTACAGGTACATTACATATCCTAAACCTTCTTGTACGTGTATTGATCGATGCGGGGGCTACACATTCTTTTATTTCGAAGAGTTGTGCTGGTATGCTTGATTGTGTGGTATCAGCCTTAGATTGTGAGATTGGTGTTGGTACCCCGATGGGCATCGTGTACCTTGTGAATCAGGTGATTCGGAGGTGCCCGGTGAGGATTGAGGATGTGGATTTACCAGCAGACTTAATTATTCTGGATATCCACGACTTTGATGTAATTTTGGGTATGGATTGGCTATCGGAGCATGGGTCGCTCATCGATTGTTGTAGCAAGCAGGTGATTCTACGAAGCCTGGGTTTGCCGGAGGTTACCTTTCAGGGGGAACGTGTCGCCTCCTGAAGTGATTTCTTCACTTACTGCTACCAAACTTCTACGGAAGGGATGCTAGGGTTATCTGGCGCATGTCGTGTCGGATCAGGTTGATACTCCGGGTATCGACGAGATACCGGTGGTACGTGAGTTTCCGGATGTGTTCTCGGAAGACTTACCTGGATTACCGCCATCGCGGGAGATCGAGTTTACAATTGAACTACTCCCCGGTACCCGACCTATATCTCACGCACCATACCGGATGGCGCCAGCCGAGTTAAGAGAACTCAAAAGTCAATTGCAGGAGTTGGTGGATTTGGGATACGTCCGACCGAGTACTTCACCCTAGGGAGCACCGGTGTTGTTCGTAAAGAAGAAGGAGGGGAGTCTCCGTTTGTGCATTGACTATCGGTAACTCAACAAGGTGACACTAAGGAACTAGTATCCTCGACCCAGGATCGATGACCTTTTTGACCAGTTGCGGGGAGCACAGTGCTTCTCAAAGATTGATTTGCGGTCTGGGTATCACCAACTGAGGATTTCGGGGGAGGATATTCCGAAAACTGCCTTTCGAACCCGTTATGGACACTACGAGTTCCTGGTTATGCCTTTTGGTTTGACGAATGCTCCAGCAGCATTCATGGATCTGATGAACCGGGTTTTTCGACCCTACTTGGATAAGTTCGTGATTGTGTTCATCGATGATATCTTGGTGTACTCGAGGAGTGCCCGAGCACATGAGGAACATCTACAGTTGGTTTTGGAGAAGCCGAGACAAGAACAGTTGTACGCCAAGCTAAGCAAGTGTTAGTTTTGGCTGAGCAGTATTGGTTTTCAGGGACACATGATATCGACAGATGAGATTAGCGTGGATCCCCAGAAAACAGAAGCGGTGACTAACTGGGCTAGACCGACAACAGTAACGGAAGTGCGGAGTTTTGTCGGGTTAGCAGGTTACTACCGGAGATTCGTGGAGGGTTTCTCCAAAATTGCTGCACCATTGACTCGTCTGACTCGGAATGGAGTGAAGTTTATTTGGGACGAGCAGTGTGATCGGAGTTTTCAAGAATTGAAGAATCGATTGACCACTGCACCTGTCCTTGCATTGCCGGATGACAGTGGAGAATTCGTGGTCTTTAGTGACGCATCACTACAAGGTTTGGGCTGCGTGTTGATGCAGACTGGCAAGGTTATCGCCTACGCATCCCGGCAGCTAAAGACTCATGAGTTGAACTACCCAACCCATGATTTGGAGTTGGCAGCGGTGATTCATGCTCTAAAAATCTGGAGACATTACCTATTCGGCGCAACGTGCCGGATATACACCGACCACCAGAGCCTAAAGTACCTATTCACTCAGAAGGAGCTTAACATGAGACAACGAAGATAGTTGGAACTGCTGAAGGATTATGACTGTACAATTGAGTACCATCCGGGTAAGGCCAATGTGGTGGCAGATGCACTCAGCAGGAAGTCAGCGGGATCTGTTGCACACCTAGGGATGGTGTATCTTCCTTTGCTGGTGGAACTCCGGAAGGGGGGAGTTATTTTGGATACAGATGAGCATGGAGCTTTGTTGGCCAACTTTCATGTACGACAGTGCTGATTGATCGGATCATCGAAGCACAACTTCAGGATCCGATACTCTATATTTACAGGATTGAGGTCGATGCGGATGGGAGACAGGATTTTGCCATCCGGGATGATGGAGCACTTGTGAAGTTGGGCCGTTTGTGTGTACCTGCAGTGGCAGAGTTACAGGCCGAGATTCTTGAGGAGGCCCATAGTTTGGCCTATGCTATGTATCCGGGAGGTACAAAGATGTACCGTACCCTCCAGAACCATTATTGGTGGCCAGGAATGAAGAAGGATATTGCTAAGTTCGTGAGCAGATGCTTAACCTGTCAGCAGGTTAAGGCGGAACGGCAGAGACCGTATGCGGCTATGCAGCCACTTCCGATTCCCGAGTGGAAGTGGGATCACATCACCATGGACTTCGTCTTTAAGTTACCAAGGACTCACAGTGGAGTTGACGGGGTATGGGTGATCGTGGACCGGTTAACCAAGTCAGCCCATTTTCTGCCAGTTCAGGAGACTTATAAACCTAACCGACTGGCTCAATTGTTCGTAAAAGAAATCATACGATTGCATGGTACGCTGGAATCGATCGTGTCCGATCGTGATCCGCGTTTCACTTCCAGGTTCTGGCGGAGTTTGCAAGCTACTTTGGGAACAACCCTACGTTTCAGTACTGCGTTCCATCCACAGACTGATGGGCAGTATGAACGGACCATTCAGACCCTGGAGGACATGATGAGGTCTTGTGTACTACAATTTCAGGATTCATGGGATACTCATTTGGCGTTGATGGAATTCGCTTACAACAACAGCTATCAGACAAGCATCGGGATGGCACCTTATGAGGCACTGTATGGTCGACAGTGCAGGACACCAATCTGTTGGATGGAGATAGGGGAACGAGCGGCTGTAGGGCCAGAATTGATGGACTTGACCCTGGAAACTGTTCGGGTTATCAAGGAAAGATTGAAAGCGGCACAGAATCGCCAAAAGAGTTACGCCGATCGACGGATTCGAGACTTGGAATTTGAAGTGGGAGATTTTGTCTTCCTGAAGTTATCTCCGTGGAAAGGGATTATCCGTTTTGGTCGACGGGGGAAACTGAGTCCGCGTTTTATCGGACCATATAAGATCGTGGAGAGGATTGGCAGGGTTGCATATAGATTGGCACTACCTCCAGAACTTTCTAGAGTTCACGATGTTTTTCACGTATCGATTCTGCGGAAGTACGTACATGATGCTTCCCATGTACTAGGGGAACAACCTATCGAAGTCCGAGGGGATTTGAGCTTTGAGGAACAACTAGTGCAGATTTTGGATCTGAAGGACAAGGTACTACGTCGAAAGACTATACCTCTCGTGAAGATTCTCTAGAGAAACCAGAGTGTGGAAGAAGCCACATGGGAGCCTGAGGCTCAGATGCGAGAACAATTTCCTCATTTGTTTCTTTGAGACGAAATTTCTTAAGGGGGGAAGGTTGTAAGACCCCGGAAATTCGAGGATTTTAATATTGTAATTTAATGTATGAACTGACGTTTTTACCCTTGTGAATGGTATGGCCAAATTGTTGACTTTTTGATTTGTGGGTCAAACGGAATTTGACCAATGACCGTGACGTAGTTCGGGACGTCACGAGTCCATAGACAGGTGGCACGTCCAATTCGGACGCTCAGGGAGGAAGTTATGACTATCGGAAGTTCAGAGGCATTACCGTAATTTGGACTTTAGGGGCGAAAATGTTGACTTTTCGTTTGGCAACTAATTTTCACTCGACCTAAGAACCGTTAGGTAGGTCTCGATGCCCTGAGTTCGTAGACAGGCGGTATGCCGAAATCGGACTTTGTATGGCTGAGTTACGGGTCTAGAAAGTGAGGGGCATTTTGGTAATTATTGAACCATGGGCATTTTGGTCATTTTGCCTTGGTTACTGTAGCAACCGCAGAGGACCATGGACGGCACCACCATGTGTGGTGGTTCAGTGTGCAATTGTTTATGCAATTGTGTGCTGGAAAGGAAGGGATGTCTATTGCTTTAGTTTTCAAACGAAAAGTCAACATTTTCGCCTCCTTCGTCCAAATTACGGTAATGCCCCTGAACTTCCGATGGTCATAACTTTTACCTTGATCGTCCGAATTGGACGTGCCACCTATCTATGGACTCGTGACGTCCCAAACTACGTCACGGTCATTGGTAAAAGTCCATTTGACGCTCTAATCAAAAAGTCAACAATTTGGCAATACCATACACGTCAATTCATACATTAAATTACAATATTAAAATCCTCGAATTTCCGGGGTGTTACAACCTTTCCCCCTTAAGAAATTTCGCCCCGAAATTTCAAAGAAACAAATAAGGAAATTGCTCTTGCATCTGAGCCTCGGGCTCCCATGTGGCTTCTTCCACATTCTGGTTTTTCCAAAGAATCTTCACGAGAGGGATAGTCTTCCGACGTAGTACCTTGTCCTTCCGATCCAAAATCTGAACTGGTTGTTCATCAAAGCTCAAATCCTCTCGGAGTTCGATAGGTTGTTCCTCCAGTACATGAGAAGCATCATGTACGTACTTCCGCAACATTGATATGTGGAAAACATCGTGAACTTTAGAAAGTTCTAGAGGTAGTGCCAATCTGTAAGCAACCCGGCCAATCCTCTCCACGATCTCATATGGTCCGATGAAACACGGACTCAGTTTCCCCCGTCGACCAAAACGGATAATCCCTTTCCACGGAGATAACTTCAGGAAGACAAAATCTCCAACTTCAAATTCCATGTCTCGAATCCGTCGATCGGCATAACTCTTTTGGCGATCCTATGCCGCCTTCAATCTTTCCTTGATAACCCGAACAGTTTCCTGGGTTAAGTCCATCAATTCTGGCCATACAGCCGCTCGCTCCCCTATCTCCATCCAGCAGATAGGTGTCCTGCACTGTCGACCATACAGTGCCTTATAGGGTGCCATCCCGATGCTTGCCTGATAGCCGTTGTTGTAAGCGAATTCTATCAATGGCAAATGAGTATCCCATGAATCCTGAAACTGTAGTACACAAGACCTCATCATGTCCTCCAGGGTCTGAATGGTTCTTTCAGACTTTCCATCGGTCTGTGGATGGAACGCAGTACTGAAATGTAGGGTTGTTCCCAAAGTAGTTTGCAAACTCCGCCAGAACCTGGAAGTGAAACGCGGATCACGATCGACTCCGGCGTACCATGCAATCGTATGATTTCTTTTATGAACAATTGAGCCAGTCGGTTAGGTTTATAAGTCTCCTGAACTGGCAGAAAATGGGCTGACTTGGTTAACCGGTCCACGATCACCCATACTCCTTCAACTCCACTATGAGTCCTTGGTAACTTAAAGACGAAGTCCATGGTGATGTGATCCCACTTCCACTCGGGAATCGGAAGTGGCTGCATAGCCCCATAATGTCTCTGCCGTTTCGCCTTAACCTGCTGACAGGTTAAGCATCTACTCACGAACTCTGCAATATCCTTCTTCATTCCTGGCCACCAATAATGGCTCCGAAGGGTACGGTACATCTTTGTACCTCTCGGATGCATAGCATAAGCAGAACTACGGGCCTCCTCCAGAATCTCGGCCCGTAACTCTGCCGCTGCAGGTACACACAAAAGCCCAAACTTCACAAGTGCTCCATCATCCCGGATGGTAAAATCGTGTCTCTCATCCGCATCGACCTCAATCCTGTAAATACAGAGTATCGGATCCTGATGTTGTGCTTCGATGATCCGATCAATCAGCACTGGTCGTACATGGAAGCTGGCCAACAAAGCTCCATGCTCATCCGTATCCAAAATAACTCCCACCTTCCGGAGTTCCACCAGCAAAGGAAGATACACCATCCCCAGGTGTGCAACTGATCCTGCTGACTTCCTGCTGAGTGCATCTGCCACCACGTTGGCCTTACCCGGATGGTACTCAATTGTACAGTGATAATCCTTCAGCAGCTCTAACCATCTCCGTTGTCTCATGTTAAGCTTCTTCTGAGTGAATAGGTACTTTAGGCTCTGGTGGTCGGTGTATATCCGGCAAGTTGCGCCGAATAGGTAATGTCTCCAGATTTTTAGAGCATGAACCACCGCTTCCAACTCCAAATCATGGGTAGGGTAGTTCAGCTCATGAGTCTTTAGCTGCCGCGATGGGTAAACGATAACCTTACCAGTCTACATCAACACGCAACCCAAACCTTGTAGCGATGCATCACTAAAGACCACGAATTCTCCACTGTCATCCGGCAATGCAAGGACAGGTGCAGTGGTCAATCGATCCTTCAACTCTTGAAAACTCCGATCACTCTGTTCGTCCCAAATGAACTTCACTCCCTTCCGAGTCAATCGAAAGGGATATAGGTAAGTCTTCCGGGTAAGGCCATCTGGTATGGTGCCTGGGATATAGGTCGTGTACCGGGGAGTAGTTCAATTGTAAACTCGATCTCCCACGATGGGGGTAATCCAGGTAAGTCTTCCGGGTACACATCCGGAAACTCACGTACCACTGGTATCTCGTCGATGCCCGGAGTATCAACCTGCTCCGACACGACATGCGCTAGATAACCCTGGCATCCCTTCCGTAGAAGTTTGGTAGCAGTAAGTGAAGAAATCACTTCAGGAGGCGAACCATCACGTTCCCCCTGAAAGATAACCTCCGGCAAACCCGGACTTCGCAGAATCACTTGCCTGCTACAGCAATCGATGAGCGACCCATGCTCCGATAGCCAATCCATCCCCAAAATCACATCGAAGTCGTGGATATCCAGGATTATCAAGTCCGCTGGAAAATCCACATCCTCAATTCTCACCGGGCACCTCCGAATCACCTGATTCACAAGGTACACGATGCCCATCGGGGTGCCAACACCCATTTCGCAATCTAAGGCTGATACCACACAATCAAGCATACCAGCACAACTCCTCAAAATAAAAGAATGTGTAGCCCCCGTATCCATCAATACACGTACAAGAATGTTTAAGATGTGTAGTGTACCTGTAACCACGCCTGGGGCAGTCCTCGCCTGCTGCTGGGTCATTGCAAACACCTGGGCCCTAGGCCCTCCATTTCGTCCGCGCCCGCGCGCGTCACGCCCAGTACCACGGTCACCTCCCTGACCTCGACCTCCGTTAGTGTGGGAAGCCGTGCTCTGCACCACACTAGAGCCCCCAGTGTCGTTGCTCTTGGACAACAGTGGGCAATCACAGGCATAGTGGCCTTCTTCTCCGCAAGCAAAACAGTTTACTGGCCTCGGCCTGTCTGAATGCCCACCAGAAGCACCGCTCCAAGATGAACGCTGCCCAGAGTTGAATCCTGATCCTCTGCCCTGAGACCCACACGTCGACCTGACCAGCCACGACCCTTAAAGGATGAGGGTGCTCCCCTGTAGCCCTTTCCCTTATTGTTCTTCTGGCCCGTTGGCCCACGGTATGTGCGATCTTGAAGTCGCCCCTTTCCCGAAAGCTGTCGTGCCTGGTGTGCCGCCAGACTGGCCTCGACACGTACCGCAGCATCGACCATATCTCTCAGAGAAGCATGAGTGGCAGCAGTCACACTTACCCGAATCTCCCTTCGGAGTCCAAGCTCAAACCTCTGGTATTTGTCTTCCTCCATGCTTACGAAAGATGCAGTGAACCGGGAAAGTTTCCCAAAAGTTTGCTCGTAGTCCGCAACGGACATATCCCCCTGCTCCAGCCGCAGGAACCTTGCCTCCCGTGCCACTCGAAACTATCGCGGGTAATACTAATCCAGGAATCGGGAACGGAAGACCTCCTAGGTAGTGGTGTGGACAAACCATCCAGACATTTCAAGGCCATGCCACCACTGATAGGCTCCTCCTTCCAGTAAGAAGGCCGCCAAGGTCACCCGCTCGCCTGGAGGGCAGTGCATCACCGTGAAGATCCTTTCCCACTTGGTGATCCATTCATGAGCATCTTCGGGGTTTGATCCCCCGTTGAAAGGAGTGGCTCCCAGACGCTGAGCCCGTTCAATTCTTGCGCATTCCATTTCCCTCTCCAGATCCTCGTCAGTTCGTGTATGAGGAATCCTCCTTGGAGGCATAACCAACTGTCAAGAGGCATAGATCAGATAACATTATCCTTAAACTCGAAAAGTAACTAGTACTAATCGCTAGTCTAGCATCCTGACCACAACCTAGTTCTCTGATACCAAGCTGACAGGACCCGCCCCGATCCCACGGGGACCACAAGGGGAGGTGCCCTGCTCCCGTCTGACACCCAAATTAACATACCAATTTTAACCTCAAACGTTCAAATGCATAAATAACCAAATTAAAGTTATACATCAATCTGAAATAAATAGATGTCAGACAAGGGATGAAAACCAAAATTACAAATTGCGAGCACGACTCTAAAATAAACCTGCGGGCAAACCACCCAACAGGAGATCAGGTACGCAGAAGTAGATCTATGCCTCAGCCTCATGATCCTCATCTACCTCAGTAGCACAGCCTAGAGGGGTTACCAAAACATTAAGGGTGAGTGGGCCGAAACTCAAGTTTATAAAACCGTTTAATAAGTAAAACATATAATTTACCCCTCCGTTTTCCAAACATGCATGCACCAGAATTTAAAACCATAAATCATATAATATGAACCATAAGGTATGTAATAAAACCATAAACATAGTTTTTAACCACTGCACTATACGCTCCAATCCTGACATCCCTGATGTCTGACGTCCCTGATGTCTGACGTCCCTGACGTCCAACAAGGTCACAGTCCCAAGGCTACGCGTGCCACTCGGGGTCTCAATCCCGAATCCAATCCACGAACCCTGTCCGGGTACGGCATCTCAAATGCCTAGCGTCCTAGACGCTCGACGTCCCTGACGTCCAATTATAGCAATCCTGCTCGTGAGTCATTTTACGGTCCTGTTCCTCCGTAGAATGACCCCTCGCACGCAATGCGCCGTGACCACTCCGGGGTACCACATCCGGAGGAAGAATGGATCTATACAGTGCAGTACCAAATACATTTTATTGTTATCCACATGCAACATAATATACATAGATAAAATCCAAAACCAATCTTTAAGTTTCATCAGACGGGTCTCAAATCCAAAAACCGTGAAACGTGCCATAACCATAATTTCAATATCATCAAAACCGTTTCATGATTCCAGCATGTGAATATAAGTAAATCAGAAAACATTTAAGCATGCAAGGATTTAATGAAATCGGGCCCACTCACAGTACGATCCCGCGGTGAATCTGCGCGTACGGACCTGTACCGGGATTATCGTACAATTCCTGTCAGTCCAAATCACACGTAAGGGTCACTACAAGTCTTAAACATTTATCCAAAAAGTCTGAAACAGAAACTGGCTCGGGGAAACCGTTCAACACGTTTTCCGAGACAACCGGCCCTAAACTGACCCATCAAAACTATCTCAGATCAACATGGTTAATTCACCAAAAATTTTCAGAATGATGAGAGGAACAAAAGTCTTGTTGATCATGATCAGAGTTAAGGTCCAACGCGCCCTCATGCACCGCCCAAAGTGGCTGCGCGTGAAAGTCACGCGCCTGACACTGTAGCTACAGTGTCACTACCTTCACCCGTTTGTCTGTAATACGGGCCTGCCACCCGCGGCTTGATCGGTTAATTAACCCTCAATTTCCACTTGATTTCACTCGTATTTGATCCTAATATGTTCATTAACTAGCCAATTTAAGTTCTGAGACATTAATCAGCCTCGACAAGTCCCTAATCGACCCATCGACCCGTGATCAACCAAACGGGTCAATCACCAGAACTTCCTGGTTTCTAACTCAATCTCCAATTAACTTCACAGGAAGCATAATAGGATCAAAACGAACTAAAATGAACGATCAATTGATCCAACACTCACCTGGAAGTAGTCGTCCGATCCACTGAAATTTCTCTGAACACTGCAGTCACCGTCCCAGCTCACCCGTGGCTGATGGCCTTTGATTTTGATATGGATGAGTTCCAAATACTCCCAGAAGACTAAACCAGGCTTTGGTTTGGTCCAACGATCACCAGAAATCAAAACCCGATTTTCCCTCCAATTTTCCCCGAAATGGTTTCTCTGGTTTTCCTCTCCAATTCTCAGTTTCTTCAACAGCAGAGTGAAGCTCACTCAAATTCCACTAAGTTTAAACTATCTGTGCCACCCAACAGCTCGTGGAAACCTCACTGTCCACAGAAGAATGTTTCCCGCAAAGGTTCGAATCTTGAAATTAAAAATGGTGGCTTCGCTGGATGAATCCAGCCATGTGCCGATGCCTATAGGGCTTAAACAAATTCCAACTTTCCAACTCACACACTGATTAAACAATTGGGCACTCAGAACCACCGCACATGGTGGTTCCGCCCATGTTCCCCCGCGGTTGCTACAGTAACCAGGGGTAAAATGACCAAAATGCCCCAAGTTCAATAATTACCAAAATGCCCTTCACTTTCTAGACCCGTAACTCAGCCATACGAAGTCGGATTTTGGCGTGCCGCCTGTCTACGGACTCAAGGCATCGAGACCTACCTAACGGTCCTTGAGTCATGTGAAAATTAGTTGTCAAACGAAAAGTCAACATTTTCGCCTTCATCGTCCAAATTACGGTAATGCCCCTGAACTTCCGATAGTCATAACTTTTACCCTGATCGTCCGAATTGGACGTGCCACCTGTCTATGGACTCGTGACATCCCAAAATACATCACGATCATTGGTCAAAGTGCATTTGACCCTCTAATCAAAAGGTCAACAATTTGGAAATAGCATACACGTCAATTCATACATTGAATTACAATATTAAAATCCTCGAATTTCCGGGGTGTTACTTAGGCCCAAATGGTTTGATGGTTCATGACGGTTTATGGGAACCGGGCATGAACCCTAGAAATGGTTTTCGAATGCATGCATATGTTTTTATTGAAGGGCACAAAGGTCTTTTACGAAATGTTTTTATAAAATATTTGTTTTGTCCGCTCACAGCTTTTGTATTTTGAATGCCCTTCAGGTTGATCGCGGATGCGGTTGTAGCAGAGACGAGACATCGCATTCCTCCTTCAGATCCTGGCGCACTCTTATAGCCCCGGTTGGGAAAAGGACGGAAATATCCCTGGTTTGATACTTCGTGTCAGACGGGAGCAGGCACGTCCCACGCTAATCCCGAGGGATTTGGGACGGGTCCTGTCATGTTTCCCTGTTTTTTTAATGAGAAACAATTTTGAAAGGAAGCACCAACATAATGCTTCTCAAAAATTCTCGTTAAGTGTTTGTGCTTATGATCTAAAACACTTCTTAAAATTTGTCAAACACACATTGTTAATTTAAAAAACGCTGTTATTCATCTAGAAGCACTTTTAGTATTTTCAAAAACACATCCAAACGGGCCCGAAATTACGAACAAAAGCTCTTAGACATAAGCAGGAACAGCGTGGATCCAAATATGTAGCAAAATTTAATTCTTTGAGGACATGAGAAATGGAGATGGTGTCAAATCTTCTAGCGAGATAACAAATATCATTTACACAAGTTTAGAGTTGTGGGGTAAAAATTCACAAGCTTGGATTTTTGAAACTTAATTTAATTTTGAGTTGAAACTTTGGAATTAAAAGGTTTATATAAAGTGTAGTTTTGGATTTATTTTTATATAATAATGTGGTTAATGTAAATTTTAAAAATATGAGATTGAAATTTTGAAATTTTATTTTATTTTTTAAAAAATTTCAAGTTCTGATTTTGAAATTATAAGTTTTATATGAATTGTAGCATTGCATATGGAGAATTGGAGAAAGAACTTTGATTTTTTTAGTTAAAATTGGGGTTTTTTTTTATAGTAAAAATGATTATAATCCTAACAATATACGATTTGAATTTCGAAGTTCAACTTTATATTGGATACAGAGAATTGGAAAAAGAAATTTGACTTTTTTCTAATTAAAATTGGGGTTATTTTTATAATAAGAATGATTATAACTCTAATCATATATGATTTAGGTTTCAAAGTTCAACTTCATTTTTTTGGATTTAAATTTTGGACTTATAAGTTTCATATGAACTGTCGCGTATGATATGGAGAATTAGATAAAGAAATTTAATTTTTTTTTCCATTTAGAGTTGGGTGTTTTTATACTAAAAATGATTAGAAGTCTAATAATGTCATTAAGAAGTAAGAACGTTTCTTGGTTGTAAGCCGTCTGTTGACGTCAAGGGCCTACAATCGTGATGTTTTGCTGGGAACCATAAGAAGGATCTGGTTCACCGGCGATCCTTTTTTGACCGTGTCCATGGGAACAATGGGGAGATTGTTATTTTCCTTTGCCACGATGGCGGACCTACGTAAAATACTAATTGGGGCGTCGTGGTCCTTTAATCATGTACTGCTGGTGCTGGCTACGACAGGAGGTTATGTCGATCCAGGAGACGTTCCCCTCGACATGCAAGAGTTTTGGATATGTATTTTTCATATCTCTTCCATATTTCTGACTCCCGAATTTTCGGAGAAGGTGGGGGATCACGTAGGTTCATTTGTGATAGTGAATAAAGGCAGAAACAAAGATTGTTTAGGAAGCTTTCATGAGTGAATTTGTGGAACCCTTTTGAGCATTTGCGGGCTAGGTCATTGATTGGCAGCTGGGATTCGGCTAGAAAAGTTGAAACCGAGGAACCCAGTGTGACATGACCCCACCCGGATACACAAGAATCCTACATTCGGGTCCTGCTTTTGTTTGAGAGAAACCTTACCAAACAATGGATACACAAACGTTTCTCTAGTTCATGCCTCAGCCACTCGAGCCTCGATTCTCGTACAACAGCCCTACAGGGTTACAAAATCAAGAAAACGTGTGAGTGGACAAAAGCATATAGTTTAAAAAACATACTTTGAAAACATTCAGCTTTTACCTTCTATTTTCCAAAAACCATGCATGCATACAAAGAAACCACAAATCAGTAGATTGTAACCACAAATCAGTTTAATCACGAAATATGAACACGTCATAACATACAAATCTATCACATCAAAGCCACATAACCCAACCACATCCATTTTCACATCAATCTATACATTTCACGATCAATCCATCCTCGACTCAAAATATAAAACATCAAACCACTGCCCCATTGACAGACTAATAGGTCATCAATTAAGCATTATTTTATACCCATTATACTTGACTTTTAATATTAAAATAATAAATAATTTGAGAAAATAATATATTTTGTGGAATTTTTGCAGAAATAAATAAAGCATGAAATTCTCAACATTTTGGCGAAAGAATCATCCCAATCAGAGTTTTAACAAAAAAGATATGATTGAAAGAAGGGAGGCTATCGAAAATAACTTGAAATTTCAGTGGGAAGGTACTGAAGCCCAAAGAAACTAGCTCAATCCAAGTCTAGAGCCCAGATCCATTTTGTCCAAGCCCAGCCTAGTCACGGCCCAAGAAAATCAGCCCACGAGACCATCTTGTGCGTCCAACCCAACCGATTTGTCGACAGGCGCCTGCTGAAACTTCTCCTTCGGTTCGACATGCGCCTACTGAAGCAATCAACTCTAGCTCAGCATGCGTGCGCTGACCACTCTGCCTCAGTCAGTGCGTCAGGCGCCGACCTACCCTTCTGACCCGCCTACTGACAGGACCAGTCCCAAATCCCTCGGGATTAACGTGGGACGTGCCTGCTCCCTTCTAACACAAAGTGTCAAACCAGAGATATTTCCGTCATTTGCCCAACCGGGGCTATCAGAGTGCGCCAGGATCCGAAGGAGGAATGTAATGTCTCGTCTCTGCTACAGCCGCATCCTCGATCAACCTGAAGGGCATTCAAAACATAAAAGCTGTGAGTGGACAAAACAATTATTTTATAAAAACATTTCATAAAATACCTTTATGCCCTTCATTAAAAACATATGCATGCATTCGAAAACCATTTCTAGGGTTCATGCCTGGTCCCCATAAACCGTCATGAACCATCAAACCATTTGGGCCTTGGCCCGAAATCCTTAAATCAATACATGGGACCTCCGCCCAAACCAAAAAACGTGGGAACTCGTCCCAAAAGCAATACGCGTGGGTCTCAGCCCAACGCCATCTCAATGAAAACTCATACATATATCCATATATAACCCATCCTAGGCACTTCTAGAGAAGATGCCAACACGGCGCACACAGCCCCTAGGGAACACATCCCTGATATAGTCACGATGTCTCTATATATATAAGTATGCATACCACTCGGGGTCTCACTTCGAGTCTTTTCCCAGGAATTCTCCATTTGGGAGGCTCATCTTCGGACCTAGTCCGATCATCTCTCCGGAATATGGTCCGGGACCACACATAACGCCCACTCTTGGAATGGGATCCCTATGGGGATACCCACTTTGGTCTGTGGATCGTGACTCTCCAGGTAGACGTCTAGAGGAGACCAATCAATCATCTCGTAAAGAGGGTATATACATAAAAGTATACAAAACCATAAAACGGGACTCACGCCCGATAACACGAAGCAAATGGGCCTCCAACCCGAACATAAAACTCAACAGGGCTTCTAGCCCGATTTCACAATAACTAGGTATCGAGCCCGAACTCGTAAATTAACTGAGCATCGAGCCCGATATCTCAGGGTCAGTCACGATCCCGATCATAGCGATGCGTGCAACCATCAATTCAGGACCGCTCTCAATCCTGGTATGTCGTCGTGAACACATCACTGCCGCGACCATCTCGAGACCATGGTGCACACGTCGCCGATCGATCTCTGATACCGTCAGCACTCCGAAGTTGAGCCTCCAATGGCTGCCCGACAACGGGACGTGCATCGTGACCTCTCTGGAAGGAACGTATCCCAATCCGGAGACGAGCGTCACGTCGTCCGTCGCCTTGCACACAGCACCCGTCGCGACCACGACTCAGACCTAATTGATTCTATCCTTCCTACACAGTCCATTTTTTGTCCTTTTCTTTCCTAATTGATCATATCCTTCCTAACTCGACCCTAGGAACCTAACCCAATGAACCAAAACTCCTAAAACCTTCAAAACCCGACCGGTCCAATTTTGTTCTCACGGTCCAGTTTTCCAAACTCCTCCCCACGGTTTCTCAACCTCCAACCATCCTCAAAACCTTCTTATTATCCTCCTAATAGCCCAATAAGTCCATTTAAATCACTAAAAACTAGCCATAACGTAAGGAATCAAAAACAAGAGAAATCGGGCAAAACCGATTACCTGTGCACGAGTTGGCCTCCGCCGTCCACGACGGCGCTTCCTTGGCCGGCCACCACCTTCCTCAGCTCTTCAGTTTATCCACTGGCCTCTCAAAAATGGTTATAGGGTCAAGGGTTTGGATTGGATTGAAAAGGGTTGATCGGTTTGGGTTTGGGTGGATGGAAAAATGATCGATGAAAAAGAAGGGATATGCATGAGTTGGTTTGGATGGGCAATGGATGGGTGACACTTGTCACTCATCCATTGGGCCTGTCCAATAATATATGGGCCCCACTTGCCCCACTTGCCCCACTTGCTGCCAAAAGTCCCCGTCTCGTAAAACGTGCAATAGTACGTTCGAACATTCGTGAACCGAAACTTCACCATCGAATGTTCAAATTTCGATATGCTGCTTGTCTATGGATTCATATCGTCCCGATCTACGTAACGGTCATCCGCCCTCGGTCATCTGACCTCCGGGGTCAAAAGTCAACTATAGGCTCCTATTCACCCAAATTACCAAAATGCCCCCGAACTTCTAATCGTCATAACTTCTTCCACGAATGTCGGAACCGAACGCTCCATGTGTCTATGAACTTGTGACATCCCATACTACGTCACAATCATCGGCTAAAGTACATTTGACCGTCCGAACGAAAAGTCAACGTTTTACCCATTCTAGAGGAAAATCGTCATTTTGCACCGAACTTCCGTTAATCCTCGTCTAATCCTCGATTTGTTTCGCTAATCCGTCATTAATCCTTAATTAATCCCGCTAATTCGGGACGGGTCGTTACACCTACAACCACCGAACTGCTCTGCTATTTCCAGCTGGTTTCTACCGAGTCACACTAGCAACCCTATTTCTTGATTTTTCAAACATCTGTTTCTCAAAAATCAGCCTAATCTCATCATTTCACTTTTTAATTTTTTTATTGTAATTTGTATTTACTTTTTTTTTATATAGTTTAAGTAGTTTTTCTTCCCAATAAATAGGGGTTCATTTTCCTTGTTTAGGGACACTTCTTTAAGGCACACTTTGAGCCTTCCTTAGGAGAAACTATGGCAAAAAATTTCCAATACAAAATTTAAGAGTTCAAGTCCGAATTTCCCTTGTTTTATCATTTCCATCTTCACAAGGTTCCTGCCGCTGTTCGGTGTTCCTTGTGAAAAACAATCCATTGTTCTCATCCATTCTGAAAGTGTAACATTTGCTCTTAATCCTATTAAACTCTTTTATTTGTTATTGATTCTGTTTATAATGCAATATATGTGTTAGTTTTTCCTTCTTATCTTTTGTAAAATTGAATACAATCTCCATGTGTTTTACTTTCTAAAAATCATTTACTTCTTACATTTTAGAGCTTAATCTTCATTTCGAACTAAATTTTGATCCGCTGTTCGGCGCATTTAGAGTAGAGTTGAAGAGATTTAATGTATGACCGATGTTCGGCGCATTAAATCACAAATTTAAGGTAAATCGTAGTATAAATAAAAATTCGTTGTTCGGTGCATTTATAATATGAAAAATGTTTGAAGGAATATGAGTTTGTGAATGTATGATTTCGTGATTGATTCAAATATATGCTGTTGAAACTGAATTCGTCCTTTAAACTCAACAGACTCATTGATCCCTGCAAACAAGCAAACAGTAAGCTATCGTTCGTTCAATGATCGAGACCCAGGGGGTGTTCGACCAAGAACGCTCCAATGCTTAAGTCAGCTTTGAAAGAGAAATCTCAAGAGCTTAAATAGCGTTGAACAAAATTACCTTTATTGGAAAAGTGTTCCCCTTATATAGGGGTGAGTGTGATGTTCAATTTCCATAATTTCAATGTGGGACAAATTTGCTCAATTTGCGTGCTGACACGTGTTACATAGATCAAGGGTAGAGAAGCTTCCACGTGTCATTCCCATTTGGGCCCAAAGTTAGGGCTATGTAAGCGTTGTGGGCTTGGGCCATGTTCGATGCTTGGGCTTTAAGTATTATTGCCGAGGGCAATTTGGTCATTTCAGAAATTATGGGTCACGTGGAAGCTTCAAATTCTTCTGGTGATTTTGGGTTCCACATATACAAATGCTAGTGTGTTGGTGAATTTTGTGTTTAAGGAAAGTCCACTTGTACATAGGTTAAAGTAGAAGTAGAATTAGTTTTATACTTTTTTTTACTTGTATTTTTATAATTACACTTTACTCAAAACTCCCCCATCTTATTCTTTTATTCTTTTTCACTAACCATTATTAATATTCCCTAATTTTCCAAGTTAAAAACGATCCCTATTTACTAATACTAAAATAACACAAAAGGATTTAAAATATGTATATACTTGAATTACGGATTTATTTAAATGTGTATTTTAAGCGAATCACAAACACATCAAAAGTTAACAACAAACACTCAACATCAATGCACAAGCACAACAACAATCATCAGGTGCACCACATCAATCATCCTATCACAAGTGCACTACTGGTTGGCATACTTGCGAACTAGAGCCCTACTCGACGTTCGAGTGACGCTGACTCGGGAACTGGAGCCTGCTCGACGTCCGAGTCATCACAATAACACAATATTAGAATATATCCACATGAGACCATATCAGTATCGTGATCATCGTCACCGGTCTCAGGATCTGGAGCCCCCGGCTCGACGGCTGAGACCTATATCCAACAAGAGTTATCGCATAACCAAATTCAAATCACAGTTATCACTTCACCATTACCAAGAAGCACATACACACATCATATCACAAACCCAAACCACAATCAAACCCTCGGGTCAAAGCCCCAACCACAGCTCAAATGTCAATTCTCGTAAAATGTGTCATTACATGCCTTTCGTAAAAACTGTATAGAAATCACATATAAACAAAAAGCATAAATATTCCAAAATACCTTATTTCATGTCTCAAATCTCAATTCAAATCTAATTCAACTCAAAATCGCATTTGAAATGGCTTTCAAAATAGAATTTATGAAAACCTCGTAAAAACGTGTAATAAAATATTCATAAAATCACCGAAAATCCATATAAAATCCCAATTACTCAAATATCACCAAAGTCACATAGAAAACCATTTAAATCATGTAAGTATGTGTTGCAGCGTTAAATGTTCCAACTTTCGAGTACTCGTTGCCCAATCACCAAATGACGCGTGTCCCTCTTGTGACCTGTCAACTCAAGTGGATCGCGGGTCTTCGTTAGTACGGGCACCGGTGTGGTGCCGGCCTCAGGCTCTCCGACGATCAAGTCAGTTACTTTGTTCGTAAGAGGAAATAGTAAATGGTAAGTTCGGTAGAGTAATTGTAATAGTCAAACTCAGTTACCTTTATTGGGAAATGTGTACCCTTTATGTATAGGTAGGTGGGATGTTCAATTCCCAAAGTTCCGATGTGGGACGAATGCTTCTCGATTTACGTGCGGACACGTGTTACGTAAATCGAGGGTGGATATGCTTCCACGTGGCATCCCGCATTGGGCCCGGTGTTAGGGCTGTCGCAAGTATGGTGTTCTTGGGCCTTGAGCGTTGTCAGGGCTTTAAGTATACGGCCCAGTGGGTCTGGTCAGATATGGTGTCAACAGAAGTCCCCCATGTCGTTGACTGAGGTGGAATTTCTCGGTCGGGGACTTGTTTCATTCTCCCAGACCCTGGTGGGAAGTATACCTGTAGTCCCCCAAGTCCCCTGGTGGGATAGTCCGCCGAGACAGTCTCGGTCATGGAGAGGAAAGAGCTAGTAGGCGGCCGGTGATAAAGAGCACTCGGCGGAAAAGTGGCTCAGTCGGTCGCGGTTGTGCGCAGTCGGTCGGTGGCGGCGTCATGGTCGGTGATAGGAGCCAAATGACGCATTGGAGCTGCGGAGACCGAGCGGTGTACACGGGTCGGTGGGGGAGGACCAGCGTCCGTACGGGGGGTGAGAACACCGAGCGGTGTATACGAGTCGGTGAATAGAGCCAATACCCGCCCACGGATGAGAGCACCGAGCGGTGTACATGGGTCGGTGGGAGGACCAGCGTCCGTACGGGGGGTGAGAACACCGAGCGGTGTATACGAGTCGGTGAATAGAGCCAATACCCGCCCACGGATGAGAGCACCGAGCGGTGTACATGGGTCGGTGGGAGGACCAGTGTCCGTTAAGCAGTCCCAGACACCGAGCGGTGTACGGAAGTCAGTGTCGACCTGTAGGAAGACGGTTGGGTTTCCTCGGACAGATGGTTGACACGTGTCCGGTCAGAATGTTTGGTTGCAACACGTGTCTGTCACTGAGGGGAGTGACGCTTCGTAGTCTGTGCATCAATGGCTATAAATATGGGGAGCTCTTCACCGATTTTCTCACTTGTGTTTTTGAGAGAATTGGAGAAATTCTGTCCAACCAAAGAGGCGATTTCCGACGAGCTTTTGACGGCAGTGCGTACGGTGTTTTCCGGTTTCCGACCTACGGTCCTCCGTGAAAAACAAGGTAAGCACTTGTCCAAGTTCAGTTTTGCGATTAAAGTAGGAGGGTGTGAAGAACTGGTCATGAACGTGGTGAAGGTTGTGGTCAGATCTTCATAGGAACGAGTCGATCGGCTGAGTTTGGTTTTTTTGTTTTCTTTTGTAGATGTCGGTCGAAAGTGACTCGGTAGTCGAGGGTAAATGCTACGACTCACAGGGCGGTGAGTCGTCAGATAGTAGTGTGGAGGTGCTCACTCCCAACTCAGGGAGTGAGGACAAGGCCTCTCCGGTGGAGGTACAAAAAAGGGTAGAGTCGGTGCACAGTACAGCCGAGTCATCCGGTAGGACCACAGACACCGGTTCTGGGGCTGGGCCGACGGGTAGGTCGGGTAGCGGCAATCTGCTGGTAGATGCTGAAACGATAGTAAAAGTGGGGGTGCACCGAGCGTTGAAGCTGACCCACGGCCGTGATAAGGGCACGGTTCGGCTGAACAAAGTGAAAACGGCCGGGGACGAGTCGGTCCCAGAAGCCGTGCCGATTGAGAGGGCGACCTTCACCGTGGACAAAATGGTGAACAAGGAGACCGAGAAGGGCCTGATGAAAATGAGGATTGAGTTTGGCGTTCCCGACTCGGTGACGGCAAGGTTACCGACTAGAGAGGAAAGACCGAGCAACCCCCCAGCCGGTATGGCATTGTTCTATACCGAGCTGATACACCACGGGGTAAGGCTGCCCCTTCACCCCTGGCTGCGGAGAATGGTGAAGAAAATGGGGGTGGCACTCGGTCAGCTTAATCCGAATGTGTGGATTCTGCTCTGCTCCCTCTACACGGCCTTCAAGTGGGCCGATCAACCGGAGCCGACCTACGCCCAACTGATGTATTTGTACGAGTTCGGGTTTCAGCAGCAGAGTACCGGGTGGGTCTTCGTCCGTCACCGTAAGAAGAGCAAACGGGGGGAGTTCATCCTAGACATACCGACCTCCCAAAAATCGTACAAGACGAAGTTCTGCCTGGTCGGTGGGAACTGGGAGGGGAACACCGAGGGACCCCCGATACCGTCCAAATTCCAGACCCAAGGTTGATAGTTATAGCATAGGCCGCCCCTTCATGCGAATGTTGATATGTTGTATGCTAAGTAAAAGTGTTGCAGCTGACCATTTCTCGGTATGCAGGTTTGTTCCCAGAAGAAGAAATATCGCCAGAAAAGAAAGCGGTCGTTCACCGAGTAAGGGAGATTTTGGACGAGTTGGAGCGGAACCGACGAATACTTCGGCTACCTGTGTTTCAGTACAAGGCCGGCCTCATCGACACCGACGAGGGTAAGTCTATTTTTGTTGTTGGTTTGCTATTTGTTTGCTTATATCTGACCTGTGTCTCGGTCTTGTAGTCCCCTACCACCTCGGCAGCCGGATTTACAAGGATTGTGAGCAACTGAGAATGAAGGCAGACAAAGGCTCCGGAGAATCTGCGTCCCTATCCAAGGCGGCCGAGCGCCTGGAGCTGTTGCTCAAGAAGAAAAAGGAGCGAACCGAGAAGAAGCAGCCTGGGAATTCCGGCCGAGCACAGCAGGGCCAATCCTCAAAACCGAGGCCCCCGAGCCCTCCGCCCAAGTCACCAAAGCGGAAGCGGAGCACAATCGAAGGAGACCGAGTACTCTCCCCCGACCCAAGGCGGACGAAGGTGAGAAAAGAGGCCGAGACGATCCTGTTGGCACAGGAAGCAATTGGCGGCAAGAGGTC
Source organism: Prinsepia uniflora (assembly GCA_032719365.1). Lineage (NCBI taxonomy): Eukaryota > Viridiplantae > Streptophyta > Magnoliopsida > Rosales > Rosaceae > Prinsepia > Prinsepia uniflora. The sequence continues at coordinate 17,106,938 of CM064870.1, forward strand.
GATGCCGGTACCCGAGTTCAATCCTCCACCGTCCCCCCCTCGGTTGGATGCGAGGATCCTGGAGATGCTCCAGAGGAGAGGAGATGTGAATCTCGGTGTGTTCACCGACGGGGAGGCGATCGGCGAGGGATCCAGTGCCGAGACAACCCTCTGCTGCCCGAGGCAAATGGTGCCGTTGCTGAATGGGGTCTGTCAGGGGGCTTCGACGCCCTTGGAAGAGCTGGCCGAGGTGCAATGCCGGTCGTCTGATCAGAGGATGGAGGAGGCCCTGCTGCTACTGAGCAATGTAAGTTTTTCGTATGTTGCAAGTGTGGTATGTTAGGCCGAGTGAGTTGCTAACGGTTGTCATGTGCAGGCTCTCGGTGAGGTGTACCTCCAGTTTGGGAACAGCCAGAGAAGGGTGGCGTCTGCTCGGCGGGAGAAGGAGCGGCTGAAGCAGAAACAGGAAGAGCTCACTCCCAAACTTCAGGAAGCCGAGAGGGCGATGAAAGAGGCGGCCGACCTTACTCGAAAGTTGGAAACCGAGAGGTGGAAGACTCAGGAGGCCCTGGCTTCTAGAGATCAATTGAAGATCGAGGTGGAGGCCAAGGAGAAGGACAGGCTGAAGCACTGGAAGGAGCTCTGTCGGGTGAAGATAGCGAGAGAGGCCGACCTGGAAGAGGCGGGGAAAAAGGCGGTGGCGGAGTTCAAGGCTTCGGAGGAGTTTGACCAGCTGAAGAACGAGTATGCCGCCGAGTGCGAGCAAGAGTTCTTCCGCAACCTCTTCCTGCATAATCCTGGACTGATCGTGAAGACCCCCTGGCTCGGTCAGGACATTACTGCCGACATGTTTGAGGACGAGTCGGGGGAGGAGGATGAGGAGGGTGCCCAGCCGAGTGACCTGCCGGAAGCCGACCAGGTTGAGCCGCAAAAGGAGCCTGAGCCAGAGGTGGAGGGAGCTCAGCAAGTCGAGCAGCCGGTGGAGGAGCTAGTGTAGGATGCTTGTGTTTCTCCCCCTCTTTGCTTTTGTTTGTATTTTTTTTTTGTTAATAGTGGGGACGACCGAGAGGTCGAGTTTTGTAAAGCTCTTGCAGGCCGAGCATAATAGGTCTGCACATTTTGAATGAAAATAGACTCTTCTGGATCAAAAAATTGTAGACCGAGCTATCCGTCGATTTCCGTTTGTCTGAGTGGTGGTGCAAGCCGAGTAGGGCTGTACACCGACTCTAATGTTTGAGTCTAGAAATGGCAAGTGTTGGGGTGTAGGCCGAGTAAGACCGAAACCCGACTCGTATGTTTGAGTCATAGTGGTGGTGCAAGCCGAGTAGGGTTGTACATCGACTCTAATGTTTGAGTCAAAATAGCAAGTGTTGGGGTGTAGGCCGAGTAAGATCGAACCCCGACCCGTATGTTTGAGTCATAGTGGTGGTGCAAGCCGAGTAGGCTGTACACCGACTCTAATGTTCGAGTCAAAATAGCAAGTGTTGGGGTATAGGCCAAGTAAGACCGAACCCCGACTCGTATGTTTGAGTCATAGTGGTGGTGCAAGCCGAGTAGGGCTGTACACCGACTCTAATGTTTGAGTCAAAATAGCAAGTGTTGGGGTGTAGGCCGAGTAAGACCGAACCTCGACTCGTATGTTTGAGTCATAGTGGTGGTGCAAGCCGAGTAGGGCTGTACACCGACTCTAATGTTTGAGTCAAAATAGCAAGTGTTGGGGTGTAGGCCGAGTAAGACCGAACCCCGACTCGTATGTTTGAGTCATAGTGGTGGTGCAAGCCGAGTAGGCTGTACACCGACTCTAATGTTCGAGTCAAAATAGCAAGTGTTGGGGTGTAGGCCGAGTAAGACCGAACCCCGACTCGTATGTTTGAGTCATAGTGGTGGTGCAAGCCGAGTAGGGCTGTACACCGACTCTAATGTTTGAGTCAAAATAGCAAGTGTTGGGGTGTAGGCCGAGTAAGACCGAACCCCGACTCGTATGTTTGAGTCATAGTGGTGGTGCAAGCCGAGTAGGGCTGTACACCAACTCTAATGTTTGAGTCAAAATAGCAAGTGTTGGGGTGTAGGCTGAGTAAGACTGAACCCCGACTCGTATGTTTGAGTCATAATGTTATGTTACAAAGGCTAGATAAATGGAAGAGTTTATAAATAACCGGTGCAAAAAACGGGTAAAGTACAGCAAGTCATAAGAAGGAAAAAATACAGCCTTAAATGTAGTACTTCTTCAAATGATCGGCATTCCATGGGTGGCCCAGTCTTCGCCCATCTGGGTCTTTCAGTTCGTAAGTTCCGGGCCGGCAGATTCTGGTAACCCGATATGGACCCTCCCAATTGGGGCCGAGAGTCCCTGCTGAGCTATCCCTGGTGGCAAGGCTGACCTTTCGGAGGACCCAGTCGCCTTCCTAAAAACCCCGATGTTTGACTCTGGCGTTATGGTAGTTGCAAAGCCGCTGCTTGCAGGCGATGTTTCTGAGGTTGGCCTGCTCCCTGTGTTCCTCGATGAGGTCTAGACTGAGTGCGATCTGATGGTTGTTTTGTTCAGGCTCATAAGACGACACTCGGTAAGAAGTTTCGCTTAGTTCGGCGGGAATGACTGCTTCCGTTCCGAAAGTGAGCGAGAAGGGGGTTTCATTCGTAGATGTGCGGTAGGATGTCTGATATGACCAGAGTGCGTTGGGGAGAATTTCAGACCACTTTCCCTTGGCCTCGTCCAGCTGCATTTTCAGTGTATGCTTGATGATCTTGTTTATGGCCTCAACTTGGCCGTTGGACTGAGGGTGAGCTGGTGAGGCGAAGCAAAGGCGGATGTTGTGTCTGTCACAAAAGGCACGGAAGCGTGCGTTGTCGAATTGCTTCCCATTGTCTGTGACGATTGTGTGGGGGAGACTGAAACGGCAGATAATGTTCTGGAAGACGAACGTTTCGATCTGGGCCGTGGTGATAGAAGCCAAAGCTTTCGCCTCAACCCACTTTGTGAAGTAATCCACCGCTACCACCGCATACTCTGTCTTGCCCTTTCCTGCCAGCTTTTTCCCAATCAAATCAAGTCTCCACTGCGAGAAGGGCCAGGGGCTGACCATTGGTGTGAGGTTTTCTGGAGGTAGGTGGAAGAGAGGGGCGAACCGTTGACACTTATCGCACCGCTTGGTCAGCTCGGCCGCGTCTCCGTGCATGGTTGGCCAATAGAAACCTTGCCGGAAAGCCTTGTGGGCCAACGACCGTGGTCCAGAATGATTTCCGCAAATACCGGCGTGGATTTCCTCGAGAACGGCTCTACCTGCCTCCGGGACGAGACACTTCAAGAGGGGCAAAGTGAAACCCCGTTTGTAGAGTTGGTCGTTGATGAGTGTATAGAGGGCTGCCCGTCTTCGGACCTTTTTGGCCTCGATTTTGTCAGAAGGAAGAGTTCCATCTGCGAGGAATCTAATCAGTGGGGCCATCCACGTGCCATTAGTGTTGATGGCGTAGACCGCCGAGCATTGTGTACTGGGTTGATCCAGAATTTCGATCAGATGCTTCGACTCTACTTCTCATCGAGGGAGGATGCGAGCCGGGCCAGGGCGTCGGCATGGCTGTTTTCGGAGCGTGGAATCCGAGTGATAGCGTAGCTGCGGAAACTACATAGAAGGGTCTTCGCTAGTGCTCTGTATGCGGCCATGGAAGAGTCTTTCGCCTCATAGGCGTTGTTGATCTGGTTGACGATGAGCTGTGAATCGCTGAAGATCTTGACCTGTTCTGCCTCCATGGTTTTAGCGAGGCGGAGCCCTGCAAGGAGGGCCTCATACTCGGCGGCATTGTTGGAGGCCTTGAATTGGAAACGAAGGGCATACTCCATTCGGACCTTGTCCGGTGTGGTAAGGACAAGTCCGGCTCCCGACCCATTGTGGCAAGCCGACCCGTCGACATAAAAGAGCCAGGTTGGTCGAGTGGGGCCGAGTTGGGGGTTCTCCTTTTCCAAAGTATGTGTTATGGACAGAGGGGGAGATGGTGGGACCTCAACTGCGGCCGCTGCCGGGACGTAGGAGAACTCAGAGATAAAGTCCGCCATGGCCTGTCCTTTCTCGGTAGTGCGGGGAATGAAAGTGATGTCGAACTCGCTGAGTTCGATTGCCCATTTCAGTAGGCGGCCCGAAGTTTCGGGCTTTTGAAGAACTTGCCGGAGTGGTCTGTCGGTTAAGACGACGATGGAATGAGCCTGGAAGTATGGCCTGAGCTTCCGGGCGGACATGATGAGGGCGAAAGCGAGCTTCTCTAAGTCAGAGTATCTTGTCTCGGCGTCCTGCAGAGCCTTGCTGACGTAATATACCGGATGTTCGGCGCCGTCCCTACGCTTGACCAAAACTGAACTTGCGGTAGAAGCGGAGACAGATAGATACATGTAGAGGGTTTCCCCGGTGTCTGGTCTTGATAGCAGCGACGCTTTTCCCATGTATTCCTTAAGTTCAGTGAAGGCCTTGGTGCATTCCTCGGTCCAGGTGATGTGTTTGGACCTGCCCTTTAGGGCCTTGAAGAAAGGCACGCACCTGTCCGTGGCCTTGGAGATGAAGCGTGTAAGGGCTGCGACTCGGCCCGTTAAGCTTTGCACTTGTTTCTGGGTTCGTGGCGGCTCCATATCGACCAGGGCCTTGATTTTTTCCGGGTTGGCCTCGATGCCCCTCTGGCTAATCATGAAACCCAGAAATTTCCCAGAGCTGACTCCGAACACGCACTTCGCCGGATTTAACCTCATTCGATACCGTTTGAGGACGTCGAACATTCGCGAGAGATTGGGGATGTGGAGGTCAGCCGACTTACTCTTGACGAGCATGTCATCGACGTAAACCTCCATGGTTTTCCCAATCTAGTCGGCGAACATGAAATTCACTAGGCGCTGGTAAGTGGCCTCGGCGTTTTTGAGTCCGAAAGGCATGACATTGTAACAGTATAACCCCTGATCTGTCCGGAAGGTTGTGTGGATCTGATCTGCCGGATGCATAAAGATTTGGTTGTAGCCCGAGTACGCATCCATAAAACTCAGGAGCCCATGTCCTGCCGTGGCGTCGACCAGTTGGTCAATCTTGGGCAAAGGAAAACTGTCCTTGGGGCAGGCCTTGCTAAGGTCAGTGAAATCAATGCACATTCGCCACGCCCCCGAGGGTTTTTTGACGAGTACAACATTGGCAAGCCAGGCAGCATAGACGGCCTTCCGGACAAAGTGGATGGTGCTGAGCTTGATGATCTCTGCCTTCATAGCCTCGGTCCTCTCAGCATCGTAGAGGCGGCGTTTCTGTTCGACAGGTTTGTAGGTAGGGGTCGATACTGAGCCGGTGGCAGATCACGTCGGTGGAGATGCCGGGCATGTCGGCGTACGACCAGGCAAAGACCTCAGAGTTGTCCCTTAAAAACCGGATCAGTTGTGAGCGCAGGTCGGGCGAAAGAGTTGTCCCAATCTTTACCTTCCGGTCCGCAAAGTCGTGGGAGCGTACTATCTCTTCGACATCCTCAATGGGCTGTGGGTGGGGTGTTGCGGAATGGTCCCGAGGATCTTCGATTGGTTCGGCCCGGATTTTCTGTGCGTCCTGAGGGCAGAATTGCAGGCCCTTGCAGCCATTTGGTCCCCTTTGACTTGACCAATCCCTATAGGGGTTGGGAACTTTACCAGTAGTAGGTGGGTGGAGACGACGGCCCTCATCTGGTTGAGTATTCCCCGCCCGAGAATGGCGTTGTAGGCCGCGGGGCAGTCTAGCACCAAGAAAGGTGCCAGTACGGTTGCCCTCCGTGGGTGTGTTCCGAGGGAGAGGGGAGAGTGACCGTTCCATGCGGGACAATGGAGTCCCCCGTGAAGCCAAAGAGCGGCGTGGGTGAGTGGTCCAGACTTGCTTCTGGGATGCCCAATTGCTTGAAAGCTCGCATGAAAAGGACGTTCACCGAGCTCCCAGTGTCGACCATTACTCGTTGTACGTCGAAGTTAGATATCTCCGCCATAACGACAATGGGGTCATCGTGAGGGTAGATGATCCCACGCTCCTCCTCCTCGGACAATGTGATCGGCTCCCAACCGAGTCGATTTGTTTTCTTGGCTCTTCCCTCCTCTATGCTGAAGAGCTGCTGATTCTGTTTGGTGGCCCGTAGAAAGTTCTTCTTTGCCCGGTTGGAAGTGAGCGGGCAAGAGATCGACGGTCCTCCGGAGATCGTGTTGATCTGTGGGTTGCGTGGTGGGGGTGGAGCGTGTTGAAGAAACTGGTTGATCTTCCCATCTCGGGCCAGAGCCTCCACCAGATCCCGAAATGCAACGCATTGGTCAATGCTATAGCCATTGTATTTGTGGTATTGGCAATAAATTCCCGTGTCTTTGCCAAGTTTGCCCTTCGCTGGTGCCCAAGTAGACTTCGGGATCATGTGTTCCACATTGAGGAGGACATTCTCGTAGGGGGTGTTGAGGATGGTGTATGTCTTGTACTTGGAACGAGGAACCCGTTTTTCCCCGGTGTTTGACCGCTCCCCCTGTTGTCTTTCCTGGTGATTCGGGTTCTTACCCTTCTTCCCAGGGCTGTACAGATTGTTGCTGTGGGGGTAGTCTTTCCGTTTTCCCCCATAGCTCTGTTGCCCCTGCTCCTGCGGACGCTGTGCCGAGCCCTGCTGTTCCGGGACGCTCGGTGGGTATGTTTTCACCGAGTCGACCCGTGGGGATTGGTAGGTATTGGCAGTGTTAGACTTTTGGGTTAGTGCCTCAGCCTTGGCGTGGATCGCCGCCTGTTTCATTATTTCATTATAAATTTTCCAACCTTGGGTGTGAGCTGCGTACCTGAATGGGGAGTCTCGGAGGCCGCCCTTGAAGGCCGTAAAAGCTGCTCGATCGTCCGTTTCCGCGCACCGAGAGTATTCATGACTGAATCTCGCTGCATATCGCTGCAGCGACTCGTTTTCACCTTGTTTGAGCTGGAAGAGGTCCTCGGCCGAGGACAGGTGGTCGGTTTGTATCATGAACTGGTTCATGAAGGTGGAGGTGAGCTGCTCGAAAGAGTCGATGGACCTAGATTCCAACTTGTAGAACCAGTTGATCGCTGCCTCTCGGTCAGTGTGGAACTGAAGATGAGGCACTGTTCCTCATCGGCGAGGTTCTTGAGGGCGATGGCCGAGTAGAAGTTGTTCAGATGATTCCACGGGTCGTCCTTCCCGTTGTAAAGGGGGATTTCAAGGGTTTAATCTCGTGGTTGATCCTGAACTGGTTGATTCTTTCTGTGAAGGGGCCCGGGCTGGTTTTTAACCAGGCTGGTCTCGCTTCCCGGGCTGTCCGGCCTCAAGCGTCCGGACTCGGTCCATGAGGTGCTGGACGAGCGAGTCGGTCTTGGATTGGTTTTTATCCCTGGAAGCTCGGTCACGGTCGACCCTATAAGGCTGGTCGGTGCCACCTCCGCTTGGCGGGCTCTGTGATTCACTCCTTCCGTGACCGACCTGCCGTGACCGCTCGGTGTACCCCTGTTTGGGTATGCTCCGGCATATACTTGCATCTTGACCGAACGGCCTAGACCGCTCGGTGTCCCGCCGGCGGGATCGTTCCTGAGGCTTGTCGTTCTGACGCCCAGCCTGCCCTGACCGCCGTCGGTGCTCCTTCGGCGGGTTGGTTCAGGGCGAGGAGGGAGCGGGAGGCCGAGGTGGGTTGACCGCTCGGTGTCGCCGCGAGGGGACCTCGATGTTTGCCTCCCCCTGTCCGATCGGTTGGTCCTGGTGACAAGATGCCTAGCGGACTTGGCCGTGCTCTCGGCTTCCATGGACGAGTCGGTGATGGGGACAGGATCTCCGGTCACGAAGGTCCCATGGCTGATATTGGGGCGGGACCACCGAGCGGTTATGTTTCCTCGGTGGTGGTCTCCTTTTCCCCACCTCCGACCGAGGGTCAGGTCGGCGTGAAGTTTGTTCGTTGACCGATCGGTTCCGCCCTCCCTCGCTGAGGGCGTCTCGGGCGTCCCGGTAGATCCTGGTGTCACCGGGTTGACTGCGGGGATGATTAACATCCGAGCCGGTTTCTTGCTCGGCTCGGTGTCCCCATGCCTTCCCTTCCGTGCCTCGACGACTGCATGTTCCTTTCCTTTTTCCGCTAGTCGGCGATTCTTCTCGGCACGCTCCGCGCATTCGGCCACCACCTTGTCGCCTCAGCGCTACCAACGCGTGCTCGGTGGGCAGCGAGTTCTGCCTGTGCGACCCGTAGCTGTTCGGCCACCTCAGTGTACCGATCGTCGAGCACCTGACACCTCGACTCGACCTGGGTGCCCTTAGCTTTCACCTCGGCCATGTCACTCTGGAGTTTCTCAATTATCTGCAAGAAGTTGGGAGAGGGTTCTACCCTCGTTCTGGGGCCTTGCCCGGGTGTGATTTCACCGAGGTCGTGTTCGCCCTGCATGTTCGGTGACGAAGAGCCGTCTCTCGGTATAACTTGTGGATGAGTCGTAACTCGGTCTGGTTGAGCGTGGGCAACCTTAGTCAGATTCCCACAGACGGCGCCAAACTGTTGAAGCGTTAAATGTTCCAACTATCGAGTACTCGTTGCCCAATCACCAAATGACGCGTGTCCCTCTTGTGACCTGTCAACTCAAGTGGATCGCGAGTCTCCGTTAGTACGGGCACCGGTGTGGTGCCGGCCTAAGGCTCTCCGACGATCAAGTCAGTTACTTTATTCGTAAGAGGAAACAGTAAATGGTAAGTTCGGTAGAGTAATTGTAATAGTCAAACTCAGTTACCTTTATTGGGAAATATGTACCCTTTATGTATAGGTAGGTGGGATGTTCAATTCCCAAAGTTCCGATGTGGGACGAATGCTTCTCGATTTACGTGCGGACACGTGTTACGTAAATCGAGGGTGGATATGCTTCCACGTGGCATCCCGCATTGGGCCCGGTGTTAGGGCTGTCGCAAGTATGGTGTTCTTGGGCCTTGAGCGTTGTCAGGGCTTTAAGTATACGGCCCAGTGGGTCTGGTCAGATATGGTGTCAACAGTATGCATGCATAATAATTTATGGAAAGAAAATCCACTCACGCATACTGTCGCTTGCTCAAACATGAGTCGTAAGCCAATTTGAAGCCTCTAAGACGTTCGGGGCCTGTCAAAGTCATGCCCAAGAGTCACTAACAATCCATATAAGTCCATACAATAAACCTTCAAAAATTCTAAAATTGAAAACGCGTCTCAAACACGCCTCCCGAGGAAAAACCTCCAAAACACAAAATAAACGATCTCCGATCGACTTGAAACCACCACTATTGGATTTAGAACATCGAATATTTCGAACAATACCGATTTGACCTCAAAATTCATGCACACACGCCCACACGCGCCGGTCAAAGTTTGGTCAACGCTGACGTTATGTCAGGACCCACCCCGGTTCCACCCCGAAAACCGAGGTAAATCCTGCTCCCGTCTGACACCCCGACACTAAACCGAAGTAAACTCACGAAAAACCACCAAAATACACAGTCAGACGCAGGAGAAACTTTAAACATCCCGGATTTAAGTTTTACAGAGCATAGTACTAAATACAAAGGAAAAGAAAACCGATACAAAAGGTACACGCACAACGGAAAAGTTTAAGCACTCCGGGGTCACTCTCGAAAATTCTATGCCTCCGACGCTGCCTCGACGCCGACCCCCGGGCTAGCTCCACGACCTGGAGGGCAATTTAAAACAGAAGGTGTGAGTGGACCATAAACAATAAAATACTTTCCGAAAACCATTTTATAAGAAAACCAGGGTTTTAGCCCTCCGGTTTGAAATCACATGCATAACCCAATTACCAAAAATAGTTATAAATCACATAAAGATCGTCATAAAAACAATTTCAGAAACCATCACAAAAACAGTTATAGAAATCATATCATAAGCATCATAAAACCGTATCACAAAACATAAATATCAAGTCATCATTATCCGATCAAACCTGCTAGATCTATCCGAGTCTTTAAACTCTCGAGTCTTTAAACTCAATCCAGACCTCAATAATATCCGAGTCTATAAACACCCGAGTCTTTAAACTCAACAGGCCTACGGGGGAAATATCAATATATCCGAGTCTTTAAACTCCCGAGTCTTTAAACTCAATCCGGATCTTTAAACCCAATCTGGGCCCGTCCCTCGTCAATCACAATATCCGGGTCTTTAAACCCAATAACCAGATCCAGCAAATCCAATCCAAAATTTGAAAACCATTTCTAAATCCATACCCAAACTCGAATCCGAAATCACCGGTCTGAAGCCCTTCCGGCGTCCAGAACCGTTATTCCGAACCTAAATCCGGAAACTACTTTTCAACTTTAAAACCAAATTTCCGCTATCCGAAATCCGATTCTAAAACTGAAAACCTTAATCATCAAACCACATTCCAAAATCCCTTTATAACCATTAGAAATCATTTATTCTTTGAAATCCCGAAGCTATACCATCATAGTCAGAAATCAACATTTTACCGTAGAACGTACTGAAAACTGAATTTTCTCAAAAAACGTGCCATTAGGTAAAACCAACATATAACCGTATGAGAAACATAAAAACATATTTAATAGTGTAAAACATAAATAAAAGCAGTTATGCATGCTCGAGTTTAAAGAAAGGGTCCACTCATAGATACCGGGCACGTCACTCGCGAACCGTACGTCCCGTACGTTCCTCAGCTTCCTCGTGAAATCCCGATCCTGTCAACAACCACCAAAGTACGTTACTAACACATCTACGAAGGTCCACCAATTTCCCCCAAAAATCCCCGGGTCCTACACGTAACGAACCGGAACCCTAAACCTTCAACCTCGCTGAACTAAGCTCAAACGACATCCGATTAACCCGAAACCAATTCCATTAGACTCGTTATAACTCCTGGACCAAAAATTATGTTGACCGTTTTCCCAAACACCCCCGTACACGCCCCCACGTGCCGTCCAAAGTGGCTGCGCGTGGGCCTCACACGCCAGTATACAGAGTACTGTTCATCATCGTCTTCCTCACGTGAACCGGTCTGAACCGACGTTCCCGGTTCTCTGCCCATCCGTCTCCGTTTTCCTCCTTCTCTTCACCATCTTCATCGTCCAGTCCTAAGGAACCTATCCCCCTCACTCAAACACCACGACACCGTCCTTAACCGGTCCACTCAAGCTCGAAGCCAAAACCCAAACTGTCCCCTGTTTCACGATCCGTCCACCTAAGTCCTCCCCCGTCACGGTGGCAACATTAGACGCTTCCTAGGACCTCCCTGAGTCTCACCCAACTCACCAAAACCGTCGACTCAACCCCAGACTTCACGACTTTCGGTTTGAACTTCACGGCCAAAACGGAGCAAACTTACGGGGAGAAGAAATTACCTGCCGTCGATCGCCGCCGTGCTCACTTCCGCAGTCTCTGAAGTCCACAGAGCCGTCCTCGCCCCCTGTCGAGCCCAACTGAACAGTACACGGCCACACCACCACCACGATCTCTCACCTCTTCTCTGTTTTTCTGGTTTTCCCCGTGAGCTCTCACACTCCTCACACACAAACACGACACTTCCCAACCTCCTCACTAGCTCTCTTTCAATCTTCGATCACTCCTCACTCCACCAGGACACACAAACACCCTCAGCACTCGTCCAATTCTCCCAATCTCTCAGTCTCTGTTCTCTCTTCTTCGAACACACACACGAGCACACACGAACACACACATGGCCCAAATAATTGGAACAGTGTTCCCTAGAAGCCTCTAGCCAAACCCCACGTGTCACAATCCTCCCCATTCTCTCACAAAAATCCTACTTTGCCCTGGACACTTGTCCAAATCCGACTACACCAAGCCAAAACAGCCAAAAGACCAAAATGCCCCTCTTTGTCTCCAAAAATTACAATTTTGCCCTTACCGTTCCAGACCCGTAACTCACTCATCTTAGGTCCGATGAACACATGCCGCCTGTCGTTGAATTCAGGACGACGAGGTCTACCTAACGGTCCTAGGTTAACGTGTCACAACCCGATCGTACGAAAAGTCAAATTTTCCCCATATTTTAACCAAATTACGGTAATGCCCTCACCCTTCCGAACATCATAACTTCCTCCTCGGATGTCGGAATCGGGCGTACCACCTGTCTACGGACTCGTGACGTCCCGAACTACGTCACAGTCATCGGTCAATACCCAATTGACCGCTCGAACTAAAAGTCAACTATTGACCCAAACCAAGGGCAAAATCGTCATTCTACACCAACAGACCTATCGGAACCAACTAACCACCGATTAAGCTCACTAACCCCATCTTAATCACAGTCTTAACCCTAATTTCCGGGACGGGTCGTTACAACCTACCCTCCTAAAAATAATTTCGTCCCCGAAATTCCACAGCTCGTTCCCAACACTAGGGTCTCCTACCCGGTGATCAACACTAGGTCAACAACAACTTCTCCTGGGTTTCCTGTCTATCATCTCCACCTTGGGTATTTCACTCCATCCCCAACTACCAGTTCACCACTTCTAACCCTCTCTCAGTACAACCAGAACTTCATGGTGTACACAAGGGAAACTCTATGAACAGAAAACAAAGGTATTTTAAAATACCTCATATAGAGTACAATAGAAGTCATAGAGTACATCCTCACGTACTACCACCTACACTTCCCAGAACCAACTAACATCCTAACCCAGAACAATCTAGGCCAACCAGGCAACCCTACCTACTAGCTTACTTCCCCCGGCTGCTACTTCGACCGCTTGTTGGAATAAATCAACAAAGGCTAAAGGAAAATCCTAGATTGTGGGTTCTCTTCCTTCAATAACCTCATATCGATCAGTTATAGTCACTCCTTTCTCGTTCCTTCCATCATCCTTCACGGAACTCACCGTAAGCTGTAATCTTGTCGCTCCAAGTCACCTAGGGTAAGGCCTAACTATACCCCGAAATCCAACAACAAAGGAGGTACAACATAAACAAGGATAATAAAAGTACCTGTCCCCGCACCTGGTGCCGACTGAGCCTCCTGCTGAGTCATCGCAAACACTCGGGCTTGAGATCCTGAAGATCTACCCCCCCCCCCCCCCCCTCCCCCACACCACTAGTGGCACCACCTCCTCTAGTGTCGGCTGTCCCTGACGCTGACGCTGTACTCCGTCCAGGCTCCGCCAATCCTCGACCTTTACCACCCTCCTGTGGTAACAGTGGAAACTCAAGTCGGAAATGACCTCGCTCCCCACAGTAGAAACAAACATCCCGACCAGAAGGACTCGATCTCCCTGTCGACGCAACAGACGTCGCACTAGCTTATGGAGTCGGCTGTGCTCGGTAACCACGAAATCCTGAACTCTGGGAACTACCAGGTCTACCAAAATGATCATCACCCGTCGACGATGCTCCACTAAAGTTACCTTTCTTCGGTGTCCTCAGACTCGAAGTTCCAGAAAAAGGTGGCTCCCGGCGTCGAACCGGAAAGCTAGCCTCAACTCGCACCGCAGCATCCGACAACTCTCGGAGGGTAGCGAACGATCTAGCCGTCACTATGGCTCGAATCTCACCTCGGAGGCCCAACTCAAACCTATGACACTTCTCGGCTTCAGTAGCCACAAACGTAGGAGCGAACCGAGACAACATCTGTAACTTCTGTTTGTACTCAGCCACACTCAGATTCCCCTGTTGAAGTTGCAGAAACTCGGCCTCCTTGGCATCTCGGAAAGAACGAGGGTAATACTGATCTAGGAACCTCTCCTGAAACGTCTCCCAGGTCACAGTGTGGGCGTCCCAACCAGACAACTCGAGGGTATACCACCACTCGTATGCCGTACCATCCAGTAAGAAAGTAGCCAGTAACACTTGATCCTCCGGTAGGCAATGCATTACTGCAAAGATCAGCTCAAGTCTCGTGATCCAGCTTTGGGCTTCCTCAGGATCTGCCCCACCACTAAAAGTCGTAGCCCCGAGCCGCTGGACTAGCATAATCGTAGCACTCTCTGTTCCTCTCGCCGCTTCGTCTTCAGGTCGTGGAGAGGGTCTACGTCTCGGAGGCATCATCAACCGCACGCTGAAAAAGGCATAGAAACAATCAGACAACCTAAACACAACCTCACAACAGACAAAAACCTAACAAACTCGACAAACCTATGCTCTGATACCAATTGTCAGGACCCATCCCGGTTCCACCCCGAAAACCGAGGTAAATCCTGCTCCCGTCGGACACCCCGACACTAAACCGAAGTAAACTCACGAAAAACCACCAAAATACACAGTCAGACGTAGGAGAAATTTTAAACATCCCGAAGTTAAGTTTTACAGAGCATAGTACTAAATACAAAGGAAAAGAAAACCAATACAAAAGGTACACGCACAACGGAAAAGTTTAAGCACTCTGGGGTCACTCTCGAAAATTTTATGCCTCCGACGCTGCCTCGACGCCGACCCCCGCGCTAGCTCCACGACCTGGAGGGCAATTTAAAACAGAAGGTGTAAGTGGACCATAAACAATAAAATACTTTCCGAAACCATTTTATAAGAAAACCAGGGTTTTAGCCCTCCGTTTTGAAATCACATGCATAACCCAGTTACCAAAAATAGTTACAAATCACATAAAGATCGTCATAAAACAATTGTAGAAACCATCACAAAAACTGTTATAGAAATCATATCATAAGTATCATAAAACCGTATCACAAAACATAAATATCAAGCCATCATTATCCGATCAAACCTGCTGGATCTATCCGAGTCTTTAAACTCCCGAGTCTTTAAACTCCCGAGTCTTTAAACTCAATCCAGGCCTCAATAATATCCGAGTCTTTAAACTCCCGAGTCTTTAAACTCAACAGGTCTACGGGGGAAATATCAATATATCCGAGTCTTTAAACTCCCGAGTCTTTAAACTCAATCCGAGTCTTTAAACCCAATCCGGGCATTTAAACCCAATCTGGGCCCGTCCCCCGTCAATCACAATATCCGGGTCTTTAAACCCAATAACCAGATCCAGCAAATCCAATCCAAAACCATTTGAAAACCATTTCTAAATCCATACCAAAACTCGAATCCGAAATCACCGGTCTGAAGCCCTTCCGGCGTCCAGAACCGTCATTCCGAACCCAAATCCGGAAATCCACTTTTCAACTTTAAAACCAAATTTCCGCTTTCCGAAATCTGATTCTAAAACCGAAAACCTTAATCATCAAACCACATTCCAAAATCCCTTTATAACCATTAGAAATCATTTATTCTTTGAAATCCCGAAGCTATACCATCATAGTCAGAAATCAACCTTTTATCGTAGAACGTACTGAAAACCGAATTTTCTCGAAAAACGTGTCATTACGTAAAACCAACATATAACCGTATGAGAAACATAAAAACATATTTAATAGCTTAAAGCATAAATAAAAGCAGTTATGCAGGCTCGAGTTTAAAGAAAGGGTCCAATCACAGATACCGGGCACGTCACTCGCGTCTTGTACGTCCCGTACGTTCCTCAGCTTCCTCGGGAAATCCCGATCCTGTCAACAAGCACCAAAGTACGTTACTAACACATCTACAAAGGTCCACCAATTTCCCCCAAAAATCCCCGGGTCCTACACGTAACGAACCGGAACCCTAAACCTTCAACCTCGTGGAACTAAGCTCAAACCACATCCGATTAACCGGAAACCAATTCCATTAGACTCGTTATAACTCTTGGACAAAAAACTATGTTAACCGTTTTCCCAAACACCCCAGCACACGCCCCCACGCGCCGCCCAAAGTGGAAACCAATTCCATTAGACTCGTTATAACTCCTGGACAAAAAACTATGTTAACCGTTTTCCCAAACACCCCAGCACGCGCCCCCATGCGCCGCCCAAAGTGGCTGCGCGTGGGCCTCATGCGCCTGTACACAGAGTACTGTTCATCATCGTCTTCCTCACGTGAACCGGTCTGAACTGGCGTTCTCGGTTCTCCACCCATCCGTCTCCGTTTTCCTCCCTCTCTTCACCATCTTCATCATCCAGTCCTAAGGACCCTATCCCCCTCACTCAAACACCATGACACCTTCCTTAACCCGTCGACTCATGCTCGAAGCCAAAACCCAAATTGTCCCCTGTTTCACGATCCGTCCACCTAAGTCCTCCCCCGTCACGGTGGCAACACTATACGCTTCCTAGGACCTCCCTGAGTCTCACCTAACTCACCAAAACCATCCACTCAACCCCAGACTTCACAACTTCCGGTTTGAACTTCACGGCCAAAACAGAGCAAACTTACGGGGAGAAGAAATTACCTGCCATCGATCGCTGCCGTGCTCACCGCCGCACTCCCTGAAGTCCACAGAGCCGTCCTCGCCCCCTGTCGAGCCCAACTGAACAGTACACGGCGACACCGCCACCATGATCTCTCACCTGTTCTCTGTTTTTCTGGTTTTCCCTGTGAGCTCTCACACTCCTCACACACAAACACGACACCTCTCAACCTCCTCACTAGCTCTCTTTCAATCTTCGATTACTCCTCACTCCACCAGGACACACAAACACCCTCTGCACTCGTCCAATTCTCCCAATCTCTTAGTCTCTGTTCTCTCTTCTTCGAACACACACACACGGGCACACACGAACACACACACGACGCAAATAATTGGAACCGTGTTCCCTAGAAGCCTCTAGCCAAACCCCACGTGTCACAATCCTCCCCATTCTCCCAAAAAAATCCCACTCTGCCCTGGACACTTGTCCAAATCCGGCTACACCAAACCCAAACAGCCAAAAGACCAAAATGCCCCTCTTTGTCTCCAAAAATTACAATTTTGCCCTTACCGTTCCAGACCCGTAACTCACTCATCTTAGGTCCGATGAACACGTGTCGCCTGTCGTTGAATTCAGGACGACGAGATCTACCTAATGGTCCTAGGTCAACGTGTCACAACCCGATCGTACGAAAAGTCAACTTTTCCCCCTATTTGAACCAAATTACGGTAATGCCCTCACCCTTCCGAACATCATAACTTCCTCCTCGGATGTCGGAATCGGGCGTACCACCTGTCTACGGAATCGTGACGTCCCGAACTACGTCACAGTCATCGGTCAATACCCAATTGATCGCTCGAACTAAAAGTCAACTATTGACCCAGACCAGGGGCAAAATCGTCATTCTACACCAACGGACCTATCGGAACCAACTAACCACCGATTAAGCTCACTAATACTAGCAAGATGCCACGTGGCACCAACCAGCCACTACCATATGGCCTGACGTGATGACATCACTCGTCACGTCATCATCGTCAAGCTCCTGCCAAGTCAACCCGTGACCCTACAACGGGTCGTTCGATCCGAACACTAGACCCAACTCTAAAATGACCATTTCAAGTCCTTTCTTCAATATGATTCCACCACTCTTTTCCTAGCATACCCAGAAACAATCCTATGGCCATAAAATAGAGAAAACATACCTGTAGAGCCTCCAACCATGCTCGAATCTCGCGGTCTAAC
This sequence comes from Prinsepia uniflora, assembly GCA_032719365.1. Taxonomy (NCBI): domain Eukaryota; kingdom Viridiplantae; phylum Streptophyta; class Magnoliopsida; order Rosales; family Rosaceae; genus Prinsepia; species Prinsepia uniflora. The sequence goes on from CM064870.1 coordinate 17,124,332, forward strand.
TTCGAGCTAGTTCCCAGGCCAGCCCAAGCGTCTGTTTTCCTTTGTTTTTGTCCCTATAAACTCGCGTGAGCTCAAGGAAAAAGACCATGGTATCAATATCGAGTTCCAAACGTCCAAACTAAAACACCATTTTCAAAGCTCACGGGTTACCTTTCTTTTCCGTGTTTCCAACCATCCTTTATGGCCTCACGTCCCATCATCGTCTCTCTCAGTTTCTCAGCCTCATTCTGGGCTCCACACCCTAGAAGAAAGGAAGAAGAAGATGATGGAATGAGATGGGAATTGGGTTTCGACCGTGTATGTGTGTGTTAGAAAATGAGAGAACAAAATGATGCAAGGGATAAGGACCAAAGGGTGGGTGACACTTGTCACTTATCCCGTGGTCCCCCACTTGATATTTTTGGGCCCCACAAAAGACAAACAACAATCCACCCGTCTTGTAAAACGCGCATCGAATCATCCGATTAAATTGTTCTAAACCCGTAACTTCACCGTACGATGTCCAAATTCAACGTGCCGCCTGTCTACGTCATCAAAATCTCTCGATATACATAATGGATCTCGATCCACACACAAATAACTTCCCGAGTCAAAGGTCAACATTTTCCCCTCTCTAAGGGGCAAAATCATCATTTACCTCCACTAATTCCGATTATTCTCGCTAATCTCCTGGTAATCCCGTGATTATGGGTCAGGTCGTTACATAGTGAGGAATTTGAGTTGGGTTCTTGAGCATGGGATTGATTAACTGATTGGAGGGAAAAATAAGTCATCTTTGTGAATGTCTGGGTGAATAGAGGAATCAATCAGTGATTAGAGCAACATTCACGAGACGCTCTTGTAGTCTTGTTCAATGTTTCTCCTTGCAAATGAAAGGAGGGAAGAAGTCAAAATGGCTGCTAGTGGAGATGTTGGACCATACCCATCCTTCTGAGGTCTGACCCGATTGAGATGGAGGAAGATGTACTTCGTTTGTCTTCCTTCTCTCTTACTAGATCCACAAATCCTCAACAAATCATTCCCAGTCGCCCTGTTCCATATTTTTTTTTTGGATTAGTGCTTATATCAAAATTTTGAATTTTAATTATGTTTCATGAGTTGTGCATATCAAACATTTTGATTTCGCGTATATGTTCTTCAAGGTATTGAGTTCTAAATTTTGATTGTGGGTGTTGGTGTATGTTGTCGTATGCGAATGAAGGAGAAAGAATGGTGGGGTTGGGTGAGATATTTTTTTGGTTTTTTATTTTTTATTTTTCCATTTATTTTAAAATTATAATTTTTTTTATTTGAAAATTTGTCTATATGGAGTCCAAATGAGAAAAAAAAATTAAAAAAAATGCTATCTCAAACTTTAGCAGTTTAACGAAAAATATTTATTTAGATGATGTGCTTTGATAATTTGAGTATTTAGATGAAAATTTTCATAGTTGCAGTATGAACTTAAAATGACCCCTATAATTTGGGAGGATTTTACGTAGTTAGTTATATTTCTAATTCCCCTACTTTGGAGGGTTTATTTCAATTTTTTTTTGGGTTGATATTTTTTGGATCGGTCCTTATTTGTCGATGGTAAATGAATTAATTAGAAAGAAAAATCGTTTATATAGTGAGAAATTTCGAATTCGACTCCAATAATTCAATATATATAACATACTCCTTTTTCTCCTCTAGAGAGAAAAAAAAATTGCTGAAAACTTTAGTTTCTTCTTTCAACTATTTGGATGATTCATGTTTGGTAAGCAGATTTATAACAGTTTTCAACTAATCATTATACATTGATTTTCTTAAATACAAATTAGAACAGTATCTATCAAATAATTAGTTTACATCATAAACAAAAAAAATGAAGTTTGCATACGAGAAAGGTGCTAAACCGTGGGTACTTTCTATATTGTAAAATTTTTATTTTATACATATATAGATAACAAGTCATAGTATTTACCTTATTAGTTTTTGTTGATATTATTTGTGGGATTGGTGTCAAATTATTAAGCTTTCCGGGAAAGAAAAAGACAAATGCTTCCCAGAAAAAGACAAATGCTTGCGCCCCAAGCTGACTGTGTTTGAGATTTGGATTTTACCCAGTATGTAAATCTAATCTTGATTGCGGACTTTATTTTAATTAAGATTTTTTTGTTCGTGTTTTACAAATCAAAGCTTGATAGATATTTGTAGTCATTAATTAAATAAAGATGCTGGATAGTGTAGCAGTCAGAGTCACGAGGAGTCGTAGTCAATTAAAAGGTATGCGCTGCATCGGCACTGTTTATTACTGGGTTGCAAAAATATTAAAAATTCAATCCGTCTCTTTCTTGTTAATAAACAAACAAAAATTAATTTTGACAAAATTAAAAGGTAATATTGTATTAGACAATTTTCATTTTCATTAGAGGGTGACATACATCAAAATTTCAATATGCAAGTATTATGATTTCAATATGCAAGTATTATCATTGTAGCATGAGGTAAATGATAGTGTTTGACTCTATTTTTTGCACCTCTTCGTACAATTGTACGATTTGTTTCTCCATCAATGCAATCGTCTTTTTATACAAGAATATATATATATATAATTTGAACTTTTGTGAACAAAAAATTGAATAAAAATTTATTTACACGAAGAGGTGGTTGTTTAAATGATTAAATGAATAAAAAATCTGAGTAATGTTTTCTTTGTTTGGCAAGAAAAGACTGGCAAGACAAAGAATATGGCCGAGGAAGGATACAAATGGGTAATAAAAATTGTGGGTTTAGAATATCCGCTTTGGTCTCGTTTTAAAACAAAGCTTTGAGAGTCAGACGCGACATCAAGATCGCAAATTTACCCCGCAATTAAGCTACCACTTCTTTCCTTCTTTTGGCTTCCTTCTCCTTATTAATACAAGTATACAACTACGCTGCACCAACACCAAACCCTCTCTCTCTCTCTCTCTCTCCCTCTCTCTGTCTCCTTTGTTGCATACTCTGCTCCCTGGTTCTACTTCAATCTCTTCAATTTCATTCCTGCAATGGCTACTAATCTCACATCAGGTTCGATGCCACTTCTTTCTCTGTTTTCTCCATATGCACTGCTTTTTGAATCATTGGTCACATGCTTTTCAGAATTGGGAATTTTGATCCCATTTTTGTATCATATTTGGAGCTTTCACATCTGCGTTCGGGGGGATTGTTAATTTTGTTTGATGAAGATTGTTTATTATTTGCATAAAGATTTCTGATTTCTTTCTTCTTTGGCTTTTCTTTGTAATGGGTTTCTGTTTTGTCGATTCCTCTCCTCAGAAATGAATCTTTTTCCTTACGTGTTTGATTGAATCTTTCTTTCAAAGTTCACTGCACCAATTCAGTCGTAAATTTTACTGCTTTCAAGTGAAAATTCATGTCATGGGTATATTTAGTTATTTACTTCTAGTTGGTGATTCATAATCTTATTGTATACGAAAGTTTGGTTCTAGATCAATATGGATTCAGTGTTGCTTAGCTTTATCGTTTGGTAATTAATCTGTCTATGATCTGTTTGAAAAAAAAAATTCATAAACTGAAAGGGAACCCATAAAAGATTAATTGGGTTACATGTTTGTAAAGATGAACATTTTTAATTTACTGAACATGCAGTTTTGGAATTACCGAATCACCTAATCTATAATTTGGTTTCTCCAGATTTGGAATATGGGAATATAGAAAGTCAAAAAATCAATTGGTTCTATCAACTGTATGATTTTGATTTGAGTTTGGACCTATCATCTTGTAGTTTAAGGTTAAACATCTATCCACATGGATAGTTCAGTATGCAACATCGTGGCCTAGAAATAGCATGTTGAAAGAGAATATTTTTACTTTTTTCTGTTTGATTAATTCTGCTCCGATCATGTGGTTGCAGCTCTTGGCAAAACATTGGTTTTGCGTGAAGAATCGGAAGATGCAAAAGGAGGGCCACAAGGTGACAAGTCCCTGGTTGTTTGCTTTGGGGAAATGCTAATTGACTTTGTGCCCACAGTGGGTGGAGTTTCACTTGCTGAAGCACCTGCTTTTAAAAAAGCTCCTGGTGGTGCTCCTGCTAATGTGGCTGTTGGTGTCTCGAGACTGGGTGGTTCATCAGGTTTTATAGGCAAGGTGCAATATTAGAGTAGTCTCCTGTCCTATTTATCCTGCTTGCAATTTTCTGTGTTACCTTAATTTTATTACTTTTTTTCTTTGGTTTTTGCCTTCAAATCCATACATCTGAAAAAATAGGATATTTTTATCTTATTAGCCTCTTTGAATTCAGCAAAGATAACTTTACGGCCTTTTTTTTTTTTTTGACAAAGGATGTCCAAATTTAAGAAATATGACATATGCAAAGTCACACTCAAAATGCTATTCAAACCCCTATCCACCCACTGTCAAATCTATATTATTTTGTTGAGTGTTACATGGCTCAAATATGAGTTTGTGTTAACATTTTATACGTAAGACATTTAACCATATCTATAAATGTAAATCCAAATGGTGTTTTGTCAACATCCTATACATATAATCTCTTCGCACCGTAACCCTTTTTTTTTAGTTGGAAAACTTATTTGAGGATATATGACCCCCCATCTTTTGCTGAATCTTAAAGCTTCCTAGGTGTTTGTGTTAAAAGTATGATTTGATGTGAGAATTCTCTTTTGTTTAACTTATAAATACGTGCTATACAGGTAGGTGGTGATGAATTTGGCTACTTGTTGGCTGATATTTTAAAGCAAAATAATGTTGACAATTCTGGCATGCGATTTGACCCCAGTGCAAGAACTGCGTTGGCATTTGTTACGCTCAGAGCTGACGGAGAGCGTGAATTCCTGTTTTTCCGAAATCCAAGTGCTGATATGCTTCTCCGTGAATCAGAACTTGACATAGCTCTTATTAAAAAGGTGCGTCTTCTTTTCATTTTCATTAGGAAACAGTCCATATAACATATGAAGCTTATTCATTTGCTGGAAATTTACTTATCCAGATAATATTTGATTGCAGGCAAAAATCTTCCATTATGGTTCAATTAGTTTGATTGATGAACCATGCCGATCAACCCATCTTGCTGCAATGACCTTTGCCAAGAAGGCTGGTTGTATCCTTTCCTATGATCCAAATTTGAGACTGCCACTGTGGCCGTCAGCAGAAGCTGCACGGAAAGGCATAATGAGTATATGGAATGAAGCCGATATGATCAAGGTCCAATACCTGAAGATACAAAATTCTTGTATATAAGTCATTAGCTCTTGCATAGGTGCACGTCTGCTGTTTATATATTCATGCTTGGTTTTGATCTGGTGTTTTCTTGTACACAAACTTGCAGATAAGTGAGGATGAAATTACCTTCCTGACTGGTGGTGATGATGCTTATGATGATAATGTGGTGTTGACAAAGCTTTTCCATCCTAATCTTAAACTTTTGGTAGTGACTGAAGGATCAGAGGGTTGCCGATATTACACTCAGGTAAGCTTATGAAATTTCTTATATTTTTCTGTGTTCAGTGTCATTTGTCTTGGAAATGAACTCGCTAATTCATGTTGTCACTTGAGCCCCTTTGGGAACAGTAATGTCATTGTCCGTTCCCAGCCATATATATAAGATAGCAACTGCAACATATCAAATTGATTGATTATCACCAAATTTACATGAACCAATATCTCAGAAATTCCGGGGCCGTGTTGCTGGTGTTAAAGTTAAAGCCGTCGACACAACTGGTGCTGGTGATGCATTTGTCAGTGGGGTATTGAACAGCATAGCTTCGGACTTGAGTCTTCTTCAGGTACCTATACTTCTTACAGGATTAAGAAAACTCATTCATATATCATCCCATCAAATATTTCGTACATTGATACTCCATTTGATTCTGACTTGATCCTCATAGATAGTGTTCTATTCATTCCAATAGACTATATATTCTCCTTTCTAATCTAAAAAAATTTGATTGCAGGATGAGAAGGGATTACGGGAAGCTTTACTCTTTGCGAATGCATGTGGTGCACTCACAGTCACAGAAAGAGGAGCCATTCCTGCAATGCCGACGAAAGAAGCTGTCCTCCGGTGCTTAGCGGAGCTTACCAATAAAAAGTAGATTACTACTAGTCAGTGATGCATGTATCAAGCTGAGTGTAATTTGCGTTCCCTTGCTGAGATATGATTGAGCTTTTTGCTCCTGGAGACCTCTCTACTATAAAGTTTTTCGATTTATCCTTACCCAGAAGATTTCTGTGCATTTGCATTGAAGTGTACAACCCAGAAGATTTCTGTGCATTTGCATTGACGTGTACACTAGTGGTTACAATGTAAACTACTGCCAATAAATTTTCGAAGTCCAGAATTTTAGCATCATTGCAATTTGTATTCGTGTTGCATGCTTTGCTTCACTTTTGGCGTAATTACAACTTGCAAAGAGTGAGTTTTTTACTTCAATGTAAATAAAATTACAATTTTATTATGAGTTAGTAAATAAAATTTAAAACTAGATGCTGAGAAAGTAGAAGAGTAATGTTGGTTGTACGCAAATTAGTTGGACCGCCTGGCATAGAAAAGGATTAGTTGGACTTTACCGCCAAGTTTGCACGTGCTGTCAGCACAGCACAGGATCCAATGATGAAGTAGATCCAGTTCACAAGGGTAGTTTAGTCATTAGAATTTATCTCGCGGGAACCCACCTGCACCTCGAAACTGATCCAAACCCGAATAAGCCAAGCCCACCGATTCATTTCATCAAGAAAAGGTTTATTATTGACATTGGAAGAAAAAATGAAACGAAAAGGATCGTCACGTGTCTTTTTTAACAGAAAGCAAAACGAGAGAAAAAGGAAGAAGAAGAGGACGCATTTGGTTTTTATTTACAAAGCAGAAAATATATAATATATAGGGAAGAAAACAGAAGAAAAAAAATGGTTTGGGTTTTTGTAGGTTTGGGGGTTTGAATCTGAAGGGATCCATTCTTGCCCTTCTGGTTCAAATTCCACTTCAAGACTACAATGGCTTCGAATTCGAATCCTTCCCTGCAGCCTGAGATCGGACCTGATGGCCTTGCTCGAGAGGCTTCCGTCATTACCTACACTGAGAAGGTGTCTATCAACCTGTTTCTTCTTTCTTGTTTTGGTCATTTCATTTTGTGAATGTGTTTTCTTTTTGGTTTTATGGCAGATAATCGCGGAAGAACAGAATCAATTAAGGAAGTAAGTAATACCACACTGCATTTTGTATCATTTTAGGGAGTTCTTGTTTGAATTGCATGTTGAAACAGTAATGCAGTGAATTAGACTTGAATGATTGCGCCAATCTTTGAAATGAAACAGATGATCATTGAGTTCTGAATTTAGTGATTCGCTGATGCTGTGATTGGTTGCTTAAATTTGAAATTTGTTTGAGAATTAGGGATCCAAGAAAACGAAAGTTTGGGTTTCGAAACGGAAACTGAAGGAGATTCTTTATCTTAGTTCAGTAATTTTAAACAAGGCCAAAGGAATAAGGTTTCGTAATTGATTGGAGGATGTGAAATTATGGTCTAGAAGTGTAGGAAGTCAACATACTGTTTGAAAATTGAGCGTTCTTTGTTTATCTTCTTCGTCCGTTTCGGTTCACCTGTGTTCAAGTCTTGGATTCTGTATTACATTAATTTGGAAACTGATGAGCCCCTTCAGATACATTCAAGAAAATTATACTAAAATTCGTGATGTCGAACGAGAGCTTGCAAATCTGTCAATGGAGATGAAACTAACGGCTGGCCCCAAAAAATCAGGTTGCTGCATTATCATTGTTAGTGGCTCTCATTCTACAATTCTATGAGTTTTTGGCATAATTTTTTATTGGAAGAATTTATCCTTTTATTCTGTGTGGGGTGTCAATTTTAAGCTCTTGAACATCTGAGGAAGAAAATAGAGATATCAACAGAGAAAATTCATGCTGTCAAGCTGAAGGAACAAGAAGCACAAAAGGTTTGCCCCTTTAATTATAGAAAATGCTTGTCTTTACCCTTTCTTTATAATGTTCTTCTTGACATTCATCAATATTCAAACAAAATACTCTCTTGCCTTTTTCCCAAGTGCTGGAAATCAATATCATTTTGTTTTACTTGAGCAAGATGACTTGGGAATTGGTCAGGCTTTGTCTAATTAGAAATCATGATTGAATTGGTTAGAAGCATTTGAGTTCCAAGTTGAAAAGTAAGTAGTTATGCCTACCATATACATTTTATCAGGGTTGGATGAAGACGAGAATGAAGATACATTGATGCTAGCATACCCCAGGCTAGATATGGTCATGTTCTTTTTAATTGGTGCCTGAATTTTATGCCCTATTTAGTTTGATGGCTATTTGTTTTGATGTACTTCAGGCATGGGAAGCAGCTGTACAGGCTGTAAAGGATGAGGAAGCTATCAAGCAGAGTCTATGTGAAGACTTGAATAAACTGGTACATATCTTTCTCAAACACGCCGCTAGGTTACAGTATTGAAAAAAATATTTTTGACACTGTTGTCTTAACAGGTGCAAGAAAGCAACAGTTCTCAATTTACAAGATTGGAAGAGTTAAAAAGACGACTTGAAGCCTTAAACCCAAGCAGATCATCGAACTCTGTTTCTTTTGTATGTTCTTTTTCACTATTTTATAAAATTTATAGCATCATTGATGGGTTGGATGGCATTACCATCATTGATTGCATGGTATGCAACAGTTGTATGGATGTTCCTCTTGTGTATGTGATTGCATAGTATTCAACACAGTATTGCATGAAGCGTGTTTATCAGGTGAAGAAAAGGTTGTCTTTCAGTGTGGTTGGTGATTATGAAGTATTTTTTTCTCGTTATTTTCCAAGAGATTCTTTTTGGTTCATTTGTTCATAAAGATTTGATGAACTGCATGCACTATGTATATTGAAAGATACCACATTAAAAATCTAGGATATTTTTTCTCCGAACTTTGATCATAGGTTGCATTTTCTCAGACTACTCATTAATGGATAGCTTCATAGGTGTACCGTTTTCGCTAATTTTATTGTGACTACTTCTGTATTAGCATCTGCTCTTCTCCGAAGAGTCAAAACTTGAACGGGTAGAATACATGGTCCAACGAAAAAGGTTTTTCCTTTCATTAGTTCCATTATCATGCCTTGAAATTGTTTTTTTGGTGCCCTCCATCCTTCTCTCCTCTTCAAGGGCAACTCTTTAATTCTTATGGTTTAAGAAAGCCAGAACCCCTTAATGTACATATGTGGATTTCTTTTAAGATTACTCTTGCTATGGTAAATGTAATTTACTTTAGCTGTAGTTGAATTTGCACCAAGTATGGTTAAATAGGAATTAGAGTAGCCTTTGTATCCCTTCTGTTTCATCATTCCATCTATGTGCTAGCCTAGTGGGTTGGTTGACACCCAGGGGTCATCAAGCGAGAAGGGAAAAGAGGGGTTGGTGTGTTATAGATTGGCTTGCTAGGCACCAAACCAAGCTACTTCTGATAATTAACTATTACATGCCTTGGGTCGTTCTATACTCATACGTGTGTATATTATGTGTAATCATTAGTATACAAATGCTAATAGCTGCACTTTGAACTGTGTTTAGGATGGGAAATCACCAGGAAGTGGTCAAGGTGCCATGGCTCCAGATGCTTCTGCAGTACCTCTGTCAACAGGACCAGGTGGAGTCACTGACAATCAGCAGCTTTCTGCTGAGGGAGAAGGAAGAGCAAAGAAGAAGAGTCTGTTCCAAGGAAGAGGGAAGGGAATTGGAGTGCCCAAGGGCAGGGGACCTCCGGCACCTGGCTGGAATGGGTCTGGCTTTGATGCGTAGGATCATTCATCATTTCGGTTTCCTACTACGCTAGAAGCTCTTGGATGACAAGAAACATTTCTTCTGCCCAATCCCTGAATATATTCTTTCATCCTTCTTTCATTCCCGATATTCTTTAATTGCCTTTGGCATTTTGTACAAGAAATGCAAGCTGAGCTTTCTGACTTCTCATTGCTTTCACCTTCGTGGCCTATGGATTGTAAAAATATCATCTAAGAATCAAGAATGTAGTTGTCAATTGTTCATCTTCGTTACCAGCTGTGCATGACATGAATCTTATCCATTTAGGGTTTTCAAATCTCACTGGTGTAGATATAGTGGGTCCTTTTTTACTCCTTTATTTTCCCTCTTCAATCTTTTTGAGCATATTTCTGAGGTCGAATGTTGTCTTCATGAAACTTGCACTGGGATGATCTCATGGGGCTTGTATATGTATTCGAAGCTATGAAGAATTGGTGCGTAGTAATCCTTCTCAAGCTAAAAAATTTAAATGTAAGCTAAGATAGTTATTAAGGAAAACAAAGTAATTTTCACACTTCTCGTTCTCTATACTTCGTTTATTTTTATCCGTTGATTTGTTATGTTTCATTAAGAAATAAAATGGAGTGCATGAGAAGTAAAGTTGAGTGTGAAAATAATTTCTCTAGGGTATTTTTGGGTGAGGAACTTTAAAGGAATTTAGGCTCAACTATTTAAAAATGAGGATCTTCAAAGTTTAAAGGGTTTTCAAATGTTTTTCGATGCAAGGCATTTAGATGGGATTTGTAATGCCTTGTCTAGTTGTTTTGTTATGTTCATTTAAAATTTATTAGTACTTTGAAGTTCCTCATTTTTAACGAATTTGGAATTTTGGAATTCCATGAAATTTGGAATATAATACTAAGAAGGAATTTCTAAAGTAACATCTATTAAGGTGTAACTTACAAAATCTCTCTAAATGTGTTCCATATAATCATTTGTAAATTTGTTGATATTGATGTTCCTCATTTTCAAATCCTCGGAACTTTAAAGTTCGTCATTCCTTCGGACTTTAACCTTGCAAATTCTAGAATGCAACGGCCGAACTAGGTAGATGAATGCTCTGATCAAGCTCACAAAAGCAGCAGTCGATGTGTATGTCACAATCCAAATCCAAATCGTTGACACTCAAACTTGCATGATGATTTACACGGTGTACATGGCAGTATGGCACATCAGTATACAAGTTTTACTTGAACTTGTTTAATTACTCATTAATGGTCGTTTCAACCAAAAAAATAAAATAAAAAAATACTCATTGTTGGAAGGGTCGATTTATAAGTTTTATTTGAGTTCGTGTAGCTGGGGACCTCTAAAGGCTCTAAGCCCCTACAAGTTTATGTTGATCGTCAAAACTGTATGTGTGGTTTACCAACAAAGCGGCAGGAATCAGTTGGGTACTGTTTATGGGCTAGTCCTACCTGATAGGCTAGGCTAGTCTAGTGTTTGAAGTTTGTAGTTTGTAGTTTGTACAGTCCAATCAGAACGTTGTTTGACTAGCTAGCTACCAATTCAGGCTAGTAGTTGATGAACCCTCTGCTCTCATCAAGTTTTCCATTAACATCTTCTGCTACAAGTTAGGCCGCTCTTTAAATTTCATCCTGCAACAACTCAATAAGTATATTCACCATCTCAAACTTGCTTAGTCAGAGAAGAGTTTAGATTAAAAAAAAAAGTCAGACAAGAGTTACCAGTGAGAAAAAATACCGAAAATAACCATTAAAGATGGTCTAGTGGTGACTGGTGAGGGCACAATCCTGGAATGTCTCCGGTCATATGTTTGAATCCTCTTTGGATTGTTTTTGTGTGGCCATCCCTCAGGGGTAGAAGAATTTATTTGGAAGGAGGACTAAGAAATGTAGCTGTAAATCAAGGTTCTTGTATTCGGTCCCTTGGCAGTTTTATCTCCAGAAATTGAGTATGAATCAAAATTGAATACGAATTAAAATTGAATATTTAAAGCTAATTCAACATAGTGCCTTTTAAATATATAATATACGAAATAAAAGAAATATATTCCTGATATTAAAAAAGAAAATTAAAAAAGTTTAATCATAAGGGTCATGCACGCCACTCATCTATTTTTTTTTTTTTAACTTGCATGCCACTCCTCTGGCCTGGTAGTGAGTGGATGAGTAAATATTGTAACACAAAAACGTACCGTTTCGGTAGCAAGAAGTGAAAATCATCAATTCTCTGTCACTATCTAATTTCTTGCAACAATTATATATAGCATGTTCTTGGTTGCAGGCATGTATCGTCTCATCAATCCACAGAAAACCTAATAAATAACACAGACCTAACTAGTTTCTTCTTCATTATCATCGCATACCGAGAGAGTCTCAAGAATCTGACATACCCTTTAAAGCTAAATTTTCAGATGTACAAAAACTTTCAAAAAAATTATATCACACAAATACACCTCAAGGGAAACTTAGATAAAATACAGATCAATAAGCTTCATGTCTTTGCCCTCCAAGACCTCTCAAACATCATTAATTTGGAGCCAGTCAACCCTCAGATCTCCCCACCCTATCTCTGCACCGTCAAATTGAGACCCAATTATTAGACCAATCTCTATGCACCAACTCACATCACATGCATCAAATAAATGATCTAATTTGTATTTGAATTTCCCGCTCACGTTTATTTTTTATTTTTTAAATTCTGTTATCACATCGAAATCTGATGTTACTCTATGATATGGAACATAAAATTAATACATAAATGCATGTAAGATAAATAATGGAAACATTAATAAATGGCAACCAAAAATTCATCATTGATCAGTGATCACACATTTAATTTTGGAAGCCGAGTAAATGACTAGCTACCATTCTACATCTCTTAACATTTGAGCGCATCCATTGAATGATTTAAAAGTTGTGTAGGAACCTTTGCAGTAATGCCCCTATGATTTTGAGTATTGCTTATTCAAGTTAGGATGTATGACCTAACTTTCGCTAGCTAGAGTCTATGAAAAGGTGATCAGTACTCAGTAGTGCTTGCTATAAAAATTGCATTATGCATCATCGTCTCTTTTCTTCACGTTTCCTCTCTTCTGGGCCATACTGTTTTGTTTATGCCTGACTTTTTAAGGCCATAATGAAATTGCAATAATTTATGGCAATCGTTTCTGACTACAATGTTTTCTGTGATATATTCAATTGATAAACTTCTTTTAGTTTAATGGTTTCTTATCCATATTAATTTCCTCTCCTTTTTTTTTTTTTTCTCTCCTCCTGTCTATGTTACGGGTTTACAAATCATACACACTTTTTTCTTTATGGCCAAGAATTGTATATTCATAATTTTTTTTTATCAAATATGATATTACATAAAAAATAGTTACAAACATCCTATAAAAATTAAATTATGAAAGTAAGATCTACAAGTCAATATATAATACTAATGCGAACAAAGTCTCATAAATAACTAACAAACTCATATTACTAGGATTATGTAAAATGACAAATCAAGGTCACAAAGTCCAAAACAATTAAAACTCTAACAACAACATTTATAACCCTAAATAAACTACCTCCACTAAAAGAAACAGTCATCATCGTCTAACTCATCACATATGATCTTGACGAACATGTAGAGTATAACATATTTGATTTGATCTCCAACGATCCAATATATTGAACTTAAAAGTGAATAAAAGACCAAAAATCCTAATTTAACAACTATCCATCATATATACATACTTCAGAATAATAATTGCAATTTACTCCGGTGGTATCTCCAAGTACTACTCTTTCGATTTATCGAAAAATTTGTGTGTATATATCATAATCGGAACTGTTCAATCTCTATATATTTTTTTTGAAACATTTATTTATTAAATAAATGAAAAATCAACAAGATTTGAGGATATTCAATCATTTATTTGATCCTCATAGCTGATGCAATGAATAACTAGTGTAACGACCTGAACCGTAAATTTAAGTAATTTTGGAAATTAATTAGGAAAATGACGATTTCACCCTCGATTTTGGGGTGGTTCAAAAATCACTTTTTCCTGGACGTACTTTAGAACTTTTTTTCTTTAATTGTTACGTAGCTCTCAAGCTTATTAGTTCGTAGACAGGAGACACGCAGAAAACGGAGTATGTATGAGAAAGTTGTAGGTCTTGAAGCTTCAGGGGTAGTTTGGTAATTTGAGTAGGCTAGATATTTGTAAAAGCACTTATTTCCATATCTTTCCTCATTTTACTTCTCTCTCTTTACTGAGATCCACTCTCTCAAGTCTCACCTCTCTCTTTTAATCCTTTTTTTTTCTAGTGTAAAACCCCATCCTCATTATCTTCATTGACTTATTTGGGGCTCGATTAATAAGAATCCGAGGCCAGGAAAATATTCAGCTTAATGCCGTGAGTTTTTTTGGTGCTAGTTTCGACGTGGGAATGTTGCTTTACAAGGAAAATCGGCAAGGGGAAGTTAACCAAAAATATGTTGCCCAATTACGGTTAAACCAAGTATGATCTAGATCTATTGACTCTATTTTTGTTCCTAACATTGTGTAGATGATCTTAGGTATGTAAATCGTGGAAAACGAAATTGGATGAAATTGGAAGCCTACCAGAAATGGAGATTTCTGGCTAGATTTTACAGATTCTAACCTCCAGCATGGTAGTGGCCGCAATGGTCCGATCACCTTTTCTGGTAAGGAGTCTAACCAGTTGAGTAAGTGTGGACGTTGGCATGGCAGCCACCTGGCACATGGTGCCATGTCAAGCAAGGGACGGCTTGGTATGCCACATGAAGTCATATGGCGACCAATTAGCAACTGACTAAACTGCCACATGGTAGCATATTTAGCGCTTAGTTAATCGTTAGGTCACTGAAGCCTTCAGGGTTTGATGGAATATCCTGACATCGTTAGGATATTCATTCAAATGTAACAGTGTTATAACGAAACCCTAACTGTAACGACCCGTCTCAAATTTACGAGATTATCAGGATTAATCAAGGATTAATCGGGGACTCATCGAGGATTATTAGATGATTGAGGTAAAATGGCGATTTTGCCTCTTGAGGGGTGAAAATGTCGACTTTTGACCCGGAAGGTCATTGGTACGCGGACCGAGGTCTATTACGTATATCGAGATATTACGAGTCCGTAAACAAGCGGCATGTCGAAATCGAATATCGTACAGGAAAGTTACGGGTCTAGAATAAATTATTGTACGATTACACAATTTACAAGACGGGTTGACTTTAGTTCTTGTGGGCCTAGATATTTGTATTCAGGCCCAATGGATGAGTGACAACTGTCACTCATCCATTGCTCCTCATCTTCATACATGCATCTCACATTTTCCCTTTTCATTTTGTTCCTACCCGAAACCCACCCCAACTGTTCTTCCATCATCTTCTACTTTTGATCTGCTTGAGAGAGACTGAAAGTGAGGGAGAGGCTGAGAGACTGAGTAGGGTGACACAAACGGCGGAGCTGTTGTGGAGGTGGTCAGGAAACTCAGGAAAAAGGTAAGCCATGTGGGTTTGAATTTCGGGTTTCCATTTTAAGACTTTGGGAACCTAAACTAAAACCACATTGGTGCTTCATGTATTCGTGTGAGGGGATTGAACGAAAAATCAAAGGAAAAGGGCGATGGGACAGACCTGGGTTCGAACTTGAAGGCTGGCAGTGAAGGATTGAGTTTGGATAGCTAATTTCTGGTACGTTTTCCTCATTTTGTTTAGATAGGTCAAATTCTGGGTTCAAGGCGAGTCGAATGGAAGAAAAATGGAGGAAAACAGTGGTCAGACGGTAGAGATACGACCGGGTCGAGTCGCGGATCAAAATTACCCGTTATAGTTAAATGGGTCAACCCGTCTGGAGGTTAAAAGTGATGATGTGGCAGTCCACGTCATCCCTGTTTGGCCATGTGGCCAACCAGAGGGTGACACGTGGCCAAATGTCAGTCTAGTCAGCAGCTGACATGGCTGTGCCATGTTGCAAACTTTTCAGACCACGTGGACCAGTGAGATGATGACACGTGGCATGGTGTCATGACTTGTCAGGTGAGTTATCAGATGACGTTGTAGTCCACGTCAGACATGTCAGAACACATGGGCCAGTGAGGTGGTGCCACATGGCAATGTGTTAAAAAGGTGTTAGACTTGTTAGTGACACATGGTAGTGATGACGCAAGCAGAAGACATCATCATGTGATGCGGCACGTGTCTGAGGGTGGCACGTGTCACCGATCAGGGTGTGCAATGTGGCAGGCTATCAAGTGTTAGAGTTGTCAGGCTGACGTCAACGTTGACCGCCGTTAACTTTCGTTGACTAGACTTCGACCAGCGCATATGAGCGGGTGGACATGAGTTCAAGGTCAAATCGATTTTGTTCGAAAGGTTTTGACGCTCTGAATTCAATGATGGTGGTTTCAAGTCAAACGGAGATCGTTTGATAGGTCATTTGGAGATTTTTAGCCTCGAGACATGTTTACTGTTCCGAGAGTTTTGAGGGTTTGAGGTTTGGACTTGTATAGATGGTTAGTGACCTTTGGGTATGATTTGGATAGGCCCGAACGTTCCGGAGACGTTGGATTAGCCTCAGATTGGCTTATGGAGCGGATAGTGAACACGCAGCGTGAACAGCTTGTGAGTGAACATTTTCTTTATAAAATGATGCATGCATAAATGTTTTATATGTTTTATGAACATGGTTTGAGATGCACTGACTGCATATGATTTGAATATGATTTGTGTTGATGTTGAGAATTTTCGTAGAAAATGTTATATTGCACATATTTTGAGATTTGTGTTTTATGTGATACTTTGGCTTAGGCCAAGTTTTCTTCATGCATGTGATTTCAATGATTTGAATAAGGATTCGATTATTGGTTTTGAATGATTTCACAGAGATGCGTGAAATTGGCATTTCGGACTTGAGACCCAGTTGGTTATTGACTTTGATTTGAATTACAGTCAAATGTGATTTTGAACAATGATTTGCATAGTGTAATGGTTTTCGGATTTGGAAATAATATTTCGGGTTTGTGTCCCAGTTGGTTTATGGTTTGACTTAGAGTATAGTCAAACGTGAAATTGAACAATGTTTTGAATAGTGGAATGGTTTTCAGATTTGAAAATGATATATCGGGCTTGTGACCTAGTTCTAATTTATGGTATGAGATTTCGGGCTTGTGACCTTATTGCGGATTTACAAAATGAAATTTCGGGCTTGTGACCCCATTGGAAATGATTTTGACTCAAATTGTGAGTTCTTCTGAGCTTGAAAGAAAGATCATGATTTGAAAAGGTTTGCCTATCGATTTGATATGTTTTGGAGGAAAGTCTGGACACTATTTTTATGATGGTTTTGTGGAACGTATTTTGATGAACTATATTTTGGGCGTAGTCCCTATTGAGATACTTTGAGATGATTTGAGATACAAATGTTTGTGAACTGTTTTCCACACTACCAGCCTCTAAGATGTGATTGTTCCCTTCGGACGTCGTAGATCCCGGAGTGGTATCCTCTAGACGTCATAAATCCTGGAAAGGTCACGATTACACTTCCTAGAAGTGAGTAGCTCCGAGGGGAGGCTCAAGCTCCGGAGTTTCAGATATGGACATTACCCAGATGTTGTAGATCCTGAGAATGCCATCACTCAGACGTCGTAGATCCTGGGTGTATACTCGGACGTAGAAATCCTGAGTTGCACTCGTTGCATTGATATTGTGACTAGTGTATGGATGTTGAGGATGGGTTGCTCATGTTTTCATATGACTCCGAGAGTGAGTCCATGTGTAATTAAAAGCTATGTTTCGGGCAAAGGCCCTATTGAGATGATTTATTAAATTTGATTTGGGCTGAGACCCTACGTGACTTGGATTTCGACAGAGACCCTACATGATTTGGTTATGGGCTGAGACCCTACATGAGATACTTAATTTGATTTGATGAATGTTTTCACTGTCTATTGATTTGAAAAGTAATATGATTTGGTTTTAAGGAAGCACTTGAGATTTCGTGTTTTCTGAGACATGCATGTTTTTAAATGAAGGGTATAAATTTTATTCCGAAATTTTGTTTTCCAACTGTTTATTTTTGTCCACTCGCAGTTTTAATGTTTTTGATACCCTTCAGGTTGATCGCGGATGCAGGCTGTAGTAGAGACTAAGACATCACACAGCGCTGCGTACTCTGGAAACCATTACATACTCTAGAAACCCCGAGTGAGTTATGGTCTTATCCCTAGTCTGACACGTGGTGTCAGAAAAGAGCAGGACACATCCCACAATAATCCAGGGGGATTGGGATGGGTTCTGTCACTAATGTTGTTAGGTAAGACGGAATATTTCGATTTTGTCCAGTTCAACGGAATATTCCGCTAGAGAGACGGAGTAATCGGTCGTAAGGTGGTCATTAGCTCTCTATTGGCACGTGGAGGCGTGTAGGGCAATTTTTTGGGAAATGGCGTTAGATATATAGGGTTTTGGCACATTTGGAATCAGTTTGATTCCGTTTAGGGCCCTATTTAAGTAATTTCAGTTTGTATTGTATTGTTACGGGGGCGGATTCTGATCTGAGGATCAAAGAAGGTTGGTTAAGAAGTTGTTAAAGGGTTCTATGGTACAAAGGCTTTCTTGAATCGGTATTTTGGATGTACTATGAGCGAACTGGGTTTCTAGGATGGATTGCAAGGCATGCATATTTTGATGTATTAAGTGTCACTTTATAGATATGAGTGGTAGGAATTGAGGGAAATTGTTAGGAAATCATTATTATCCTCTTGAGGCTCGAAAACTAAGGATTTAGATTTAAATGGATTTATTGGATGTCTTATAATTATGCATTTCCCAAATTAAGAGTTATTTATTATATATTTGGTTTATTATTGACAAAGATAATGATTTGGAAGATGAGTATTGGGCTTCGCTGGAGGTTATGTGGTTGTGGCGTAGAGCCAAGTAACACTTGATTTTGGACTTTTTGACCGACATTGTGGTTGGGTTTTGGCTCGATGGAATGATACGAGCTATGCCATGAAGGATTCCTTATACACTTGATGTGGTATATCGGGGATGATTCTCTCATGCTGTGAGTAAAATAAGAGATATGTCATGGAGAATTCCATCGTAGGCTCGATGAAGTGCGAGCTAAGACTCGGGATGACGGTTACGGATGGGGTATCAGGTTAAGGCTCGAGATGAGCTGAAATATTGAACCATGGCTCGGAAAGATCCAGAATATCGGGTTCTAGCTCAAGATGGAGTCACTGAGTCTCAATTCAACCAAGTTTGGATTATTGAATTTGTCGTGATTGGTATGGCATATAGGGTCTTCTAGGAAAGTTCAGGGAAACAAAAGCCTGACCAAATTGTCATAGTCACGGGATATTATGACATACTAGCCAAAAGATTTTCTGGCTCATAATCTGTGACTTGAGGATATGATATTCTATGGTTATGTTGGCTGAGAGTAATTGACCACGATTATGAAAGGGCTTAGTCGGGATCAAAGCACCTGTGAGTGTGTGCTCGTTACCGTGGTCGGTGGGTGGTATGATGTAACGACTTAGATATCCAAAAAAGGAAAATTTGGAAAATTCGAAGGAATTGACGATTTTTCCTCTGTATAAGGGCCAAAAGTCAACTTTTTGATCGGTACCTTGTTGGGACTTTCCGTCAGTACCGTTGGATAGCTCTCGAGACTCTGAATCCATAGATAGGCGGCATGCGTCAATCGGAGTTAGGATGTAAAAGATACGGGTCTGAGACGACGAAGGGCAATTTGGTAATTTGTCAAAGAAGGGTCAAATGGTAATTTGACTGGGCTTTTGATGAGTCAGTACAATTATGACTCACCTAGGTTGTTAAGTGACATCTGTCACTGTAAGGAAGCAATTAGTGGCAATTGGTGATGAGGTTTGAGTCATATATACAAAAGGAAAAACAGGGGACATGATCATGGATGATCGATCTCAGGAGGTAGGCTGAAACATGCGCGCGCGCGCGCGCGCGGGGGGGGGGGGGGGGGGGGGGGGACAGAGAACTAGGGGGAGAACAGTGAAAGATGAGGAAGAAAGGAGATGGAAAATTTGAAAGAAAAACCTAGAACCCGAACTCAAACCCTTCGAACTTTCGGATTGATCCAAAAATCGAATTTGAGTCTCCAGAGCCATAAACACTAAAATTGGCCTTGAATTAAGCCTCCTGAGCTCAAGGCGAGTCGAACCCAATCAAGAACGACCACAATTGGTGTGGTTTTGGCATAGAACAGACCTGACGGACAAACGGGAAATTGAAGATTGAGTCGTGCAATTTGAGGTAAGAGAGGATGAAATTGAGATTGGGAAAATGTTTAGAAGGGACGTGCGAAGGTCCCTGAATGATTACCTTTAAGAAATCAATGGGAATCGAAGGAATTGTAAGATGAACTTTCAATGGGAATTTCGAGTTTTGATTTGGATTAATATGAGATGTTATTATTGAAATTAATGCTACAGACCTGGAATTAACTTAGTTTCGAATCTAAGGGACAGTTCAATTGAAGGAATTAAGGCAGGATTGAGGGAGACTCAATCGGGTCATCTTGCGGGTTGCAGGACCCGTTTTACAGATAAACGGGTTGGGACGACGACTGTAGCAGCACTGTTCCTTAGCGGGTGGCTCCCACGCACAACCACTCACGGCGGCACGTGAGGGCGCGTGCAGCCTCGTCTCAAGGTGAGTTCAACATGAAACTTACTTCTTTTGATCTAATGAACATTTTGGCACTGGTTTCAAAGAAATCGGGTATCGTTTCGATAGTGTTCTGTATATCCAAAGTTTTAATATACGTTTAAAATACGTATTTAAATCACAGAAAAATTGGGGAAAATTATATGAGGTATATTGAAGTGTTAATGACCCTCGATAATGATTTTGTATAGGAATGGTGAATTCTGGAAATTAGGGAAAAACGTGCGGCGGAAAGCGAGCGATATGGACGGTGTATGAGTGGACTTTTGTTTTCTACCCAGAATGCATGCATATATGTTTTAAATTCTTTATTACAAGATTTGAAATCCTTTGACATAATTAATGTTTTGATATGATGATTTCTGGATTTTGGGAATTTTATATTGTTTTGGGCACGATTTCCGAGAAAATTGTGAAATTGCTATTTTGGACGAAGACCTGGGATTTGAGATTGGTTTTGACTCTGATTATGAGTCAGGGATTGATTTGATGGATTTGTAATGCTTTTTGGATATATTTTATGGATTTATGTGAAAATGGCAACTGAGGTTGCGAGTGCACGGATTTGCGTGAAAATGATATTTTGGGCTTGAGACCCAATCAGATAGTGATTTTGACTTGGATTTGGAGTCACATGTGAATATGATTAAATTGATGATTTTGATTTATAAAGTGAATTCTCGACACTGTTTTATGATGGATTTGTGGAACTTGCTTTGTGAAAGCTATGTTTCGGGCATAGGCCCTGTTGAAATGTTTTTTACTTTAGTTGAGACATAAATGGATTTTGTATGAGATTACTGGATTTGGTGGCTGTTCCACATATACCATCCTCTATGATTTGATAGTCTCCTCCAGACGTCGTAGATCCTGGAGTTGTCACGATCCACTGCTTGGAGATGAGTAGCTCCGAGGGAGGCTCAATCTCAGGAGTGTGAGATTATGATGATATCCTCCAGACGTCGTAGATCTTGGAGATGATATCACCCTAGACGTTGTAGATCCTGGGGATGTACTCGGACCTGAGACTCCTGAGTTTGTACGCATTGAAATGATATCGTGACGGTTACTTGGATATTGAGATTGGATATTGAGGATTGGTGGTATTGTGATTTATTGATATTTGTGTCCAGATACTTTATATCATGAACTGATTTGATGAACATGATTTTTATGGACCATGGGAAAACATGTTTTGATTTTATCGGCCCACTGTTCATACTTGATTGATTTCATGCTATTACTCATGTTTTATGATATGCATGCATGTTTGTGAAATTGGAGGGTAAGATTGATTTTCCTCAAATGTATTTATAAAAGTTTATTTTTGTCCACTCACACCTTTTCTGTTTTATTGACCCTCAAGGTCGTGGCGCGATGATCGAGGCTGATCGGGAGGTGGAGGCATGAGCAGGAACATGTACGGTTATCCCTTGTTTGACAAGTGCTGACGGTAATTTTAGAACTTTTGTTGACTTGTCAGACGGGAGCAGGACCGGGCATGGTTATCTATGTCTTTCGGGGACGGGTTCTGTCTAATTGGTATCAGAGCACTAGGTTGCTGATTCTGTTGTCACATCATGCCTCCGAAACGTAAGCCTCGTGCGCGACCTGGTAGTGAGATGGGTATACGAGTGTATATGAGACCTCGTGATAGATCTCGGAATGAGATTCACCCTAGATTGGGGGTCAGATGTTAATCAGTGTACACTGTAAACTACTAACTGTTAAATAGGGACTTGTGTGGGTCCCAAGAATGAACGAGCCCAGAGGCTAGAAAGGTAGCACAAATGAGCAGGTTGGACCCGAGATGAGATTATTCTCAGTGAATTCCTTAAGTGGATTGTGTTTCTAACGAGTCTAGAAAATGATGGGATATCCCTTAGGCCTTATAGGTCGTATAAGATGTGGTTTACAAGTGGTAATTGCTTGGTGACCGGGTATGCCAATGATGGCAGGGATGAATGTTATGAGATTGGACTCAAAAGGAGTCAAGATTGGACTCGAGATGAGTCATGGTAATGTATCAGGGCTCGGGATGAGCCGTAAAGGTTGAAAGATAGTAATCGTTCTAACACGATCGACCCTTTGATTGTGAAATGTTTGGCACCTGGAACGCCAAGGACTAGTATAAGGCCAGATACTGATGGGTTATGAATTTATGGATTGGTATTGTTTAACCCTGTTTACTGGACTTATGGATTTGGATGGGTAGTGTCAATTTCACTTAGTGATTGGAAGTTCGGGTAGAGACCCATAGTACACAGAGATTTGGACTTAGGAAAGGGTCCAGTGCAGTGGGACGCCAGTTGGGTCCACTGGGTGATAAAATGCTAAGGTAAATTGCTCATGATTCTGTGTCGTCTGGTTACATCATAAAGAAATGGTTATATCGATTGATAAAGTGATATGGCACTGTTGGAGTGCAATGGAGCAGGGATTGGCTCCTGCATTGATTGTTGATGTGACAGGCGATGGAAGAGTTGGTAGGGCCCATGATGGACCGTAGGGGATGGCCAGTTAGGACCACATGCCCGAGGGTTGCAGTTACTTAGCAGGAGGCCTGAGTAGCCTCTGGAGTGGTGATATGGATGTAATTTTAACCAGGACGTATGTATTTGGTAGGTCCCGGGCTATCCACTCTTGCATTTCTTGAGATTTTATATTGGACGGATATGGAGATGTCCGTGATTGGTTAAGGTATGGAAGTTGGTGAGCCGACTAGAGCTACGGATGTGATAAAATTAATGATATTTATGTGTTAAGCTTGGTAATTATATATGGTGAAATTGGTGATCCATAAGGGGGGTAGACCCCTTTGATGTGAGGCTACCTAGGATGACTAGTGTTATTCGCCTAGTGGTTGACTTGGGGTATTCCTAGACTTGGATGATTTGGACGTAATCATTGAGGAATGGATTGGTTGATGAATCATGATACCTCTATCGAGTATGTCGATTAGAGAGCGGTATGTGGAGTCTAGGATTACTAGAGGTTATATTTCAGGGAAACTCGAGGATGTTACCTCTAGAATGATATTGAACCTCACAATCGATGAATTTTTGATATGAGGTACATCAAAGTTTGCTGGCCATAAGTGTGGCATATGTGATTAGTGTATGAGATGCCTAGTGTTGACTGAAGATGTACGGATTTTTCAAAATAATTCCTGAGGTTTTTCCAGGATGAGATATTGAGTTTATGATGGAGATCATGTCGAGTATATGAGTTGCTTCTCGGACACTTTGGTATGTGACACTTACGGAGTCATAAGGATTGAAGGTGCGAGTACAGGACTTGATAGATACGGGTTCATTCGGCTCAGTGTTGCCATGGGGAACCCAGTATTCCTTATGCGGGAAAAGGAAAAAGGGACGATGGTCCGAGCATACATGTCGATTATGGATAACTTAACAAGGTAACGGTATATGATAAGTATCCCTTATCACGAGCTAATGATTTGTGGTTCTGTTGGAAAAATGTGATTATTAGGCCTAGTGAGAGTGGCCAACAGGGTGATGACTAACAGTCATGGGAAAAATATGTTGTCCGGATTTGATGTGGCTAAGGTTAGTCAATGGTGATGCCTTTGGATGGGGAAATGAACCGGTTATGTTTGTAAGTTGATGAGTCAGGTATTCTGACCACATTTGGATAGTGTATGGTACCATGATTGATGATATGTTGGTGTACTCACATATACAGATGGACATGTGATATACTGGACAGATGTATTGAATGCCCTCAGAGAGAAAGATATATGGTTGAATACGTGTTAGGACTGGTCGACCAGAGTAGGTTTGTGGAACATATACTAATAACGGTCGGGATTAGTGTGAATCCCAGGAGAAACAGATGTGTTGGTCAATGGAAAATAATTAAAGACTGTCACGGGGAAACATGAGTTGTTTTAAGATTGGATGGATATCACAGAGGATTGTAGATGGGTTCTCTACAATGTGTTGCCAGTTATGGTGATTGACCCACAAGGAGGCAGAGTTATTGGAGATGAAAACTGAAATAGAATAAGTACAAAGTGGAGAAACCGTGATGTATGTTTGATGTGACCCTTCCTGTGTGCATAGTGATATGTCGCTATGAGATTTGGGATTTAGTGAGGTGTACTTCGGTAGCATAGGGTTGGGACTGCCAATGCTAACTGAACCCTCAGGAGTTTTACTTTCCTTGCATGATTTGGGATCAACCATAGTGATCCATGGGCCGAGTATGCAGAGGTCATACCTCGGGGAAAGAATGTACGAGTACTGTATAGACCATCAGGATTAGAAATGATTGATAAACAAAAAGGCTTAATGTGTGATGTAACACCCCGGAAATTCGAGGATTTTGATAATGTAATTTAATGTATGAATTGACGTTTTTACCCTTGCGATTGGTATGACCAAATTGTTGACTTTTTGAATTGAGGGTCAAATGGACTTTGACCAATGACCGTGACGTATTTCGGGACGTCACGAGTCCATAGACAGGTGGCACGTCCAATTCGGACGATCAGGGAAAAAGTTATGACTATCGGAAGTTCAGGGGCATTACCGTAATTTGGACGATGGGGGCGAAAATGTTGACTTTTCGTTTGGCAACTAATTTTCACATGACTCAAGGACCGTTAGGTAGGTCTCAATGCCCTGAGTCCGTAGACAGGCGCACGCCGAAATCGGACTTCGTAAGGCTGAGTTACGGGTATAGAAAGTGAAGGGCATTTTGGTAATTACTTGAACCAGGGGCATTTTGGTCATTTTTCCCTGGTTACTGTAGCAACCGCGGTGGACCATGGACGGCACCACCTTGTGCGGTGGATCAGTGTGCAATTGTTTATGCTTGTGTGTGCTGGAAAGAAAGGGCTAGTAAGCTTCATTCTGTTGTTGAAGAAACTAAGAATTGGAGAGGAAAACCAGAGAAACCATTTCGGGGAAAATTGGAGGGAAAATCGAGTTTTGATTTCTGGTGACTGTTGGACCAACCTACGCACTGAGTGAGTTTTCTGGGAGTGTTTAGAACATCTCCATATCGAAATCGAGGGCAACCAGCCACGGTGGAGCTGGGACGGAGGCTGCCGTTTTCAGAGGAATTTCAGAGGTTTGGACGGCTACTTCCAGGTAACGTTTTGTTCAATTGATCATTCCTTATAGTTCGTTTTAGTCCTATGATGCTTCCTGGAAGGTTAATTTGATTTTGGTTTGGAAACCAGTGAGTTGGGATGATCAACCCGTTTGGTTGATCACGGGTCGAATGGCCAGTTAAAGGACTTGTCGAGGTTGATTAATGTCTCAGAACTTAAATTGGAAGAATAATAAACATGTTAGGATCAAATTGGATTGAAATCGAGTAGGAATTGATGGGTAATCAATCGGGTCAAGCCGCGGGTGGCAGGCCCGTATTACAGATAAACGGGTGAAGGTGGTGACACTATAGCTACAGTGTCAGGCGCGTGACTTCCACGCGCATCCACTTTGGGCGGCGCGTGAGGGCGCGTTGAACCTTACCTCCGATCACGATCAACATGACTTTTGTTCCTCTCATCATTCTGAACATTTTTATTGAATTAACCATGTTGATCTGAGATAGTTTTGATGGGTCAGTTTAGGGCCGGTTGTCTCGGGAAACGTGTTGGACGGGTTCCCCGAGCCGGTTTCTGTTTCGAACTTTTTGGTTAAATGGTTAAGACTTGTAGTGACCCTTACGTGTGATTTGGACTGACAGATTGTACGATAATCCCGGTACAAGTTCGTACGCACAAGTTCACCGCGGGATCGTACTGTGAGTGGGCCCGATTTCATTAAACCCTTGCATGCTTAAATGTTTTCCCGATTTACTTATATGTTCACATGCTGGAATCAAGAAACGGATTTGATGATATTAAATTTTCGGTTATGGCACGTTTCACGGTATTTGGGCTTGAGACCCGTCTGATGAAACTTAAAGATCGGTTTGGATTTTATCTATGTATATATATGTTTTGCATGTGGATATCAATAAAATGTATTTGGTACTACACTGTATAGATCCATTCTTATGATACTGTCTCCTCCGGATGTGGTGCCCCGGAGTGGTCATAGCGCATTGCCTGCGAGGGGTCATTCTACGGAGGAACCGGACCGTAAAATGACTCAGGAGCAGGATTGCTTATTTGACGTTAGGGACTTCGAGCATCTAGGACGCTAGGCATTTGAGATGCTGTACCCGGACAGGGTTCGGGATTGGACTCGGGAATTGAGACCCGAGTGGCATGCGTAGCCTTGAGACTGTGACCTTATTGGACGTCAGGGACGTTAGACATCGGGGATGTCAGGATTGGAGTGTATAGTACAGTGGCTAAAATTATGTTTATGGTTTTATTACATGCCTTATGGTTCATACTATATGATTATGGTTTTAAATTCTGATGCATGCATGTTTGGAAAATGGAGGGGTAAATTATATGTTTTACTTATGAAACGGTTTTATAAACTTGAGTTTCGGCCCACTCACTCTTAATGTTTTGGTAACCCCTCCAGGCTGTGCTACTGAGGTAGAGGAGGATCCTGAGGCTGAGGCATAGATCTACTTCTGCGTACCTGAACCCCTGTTGGGTGGTTTACCCGTAGGTTTATTTTAGAGTCATGCTCGCAACTTGTAATTTTGGATTTCATCCCTTGTCTGACATCTGTTTATTTCGGATTTGATGTAAAACTTTAATTTGGTTATTTATGCATTTTGAACGTTTGAGGTTAAAATTGGTATTTTATTTTGGGTGTCATTCGGGAGCAGGGCACGTCCCATGTGGTCCCATGGGGATCGGGGCGGGTCCTGTCATGTGATGAGGCGATAGTCAGGATACATTGAGATTAAGACCGTATTGTCCGGTCAGGTATCATTCGCGTGGAGGCTAATAAGATAGTCGGTCGAGAATTAACATGTTTGATAACGTAAGGATAGGTGAAATCCTGTTATTGATGGAACTCCATAGGATTGGAGTGGTACATGATTCTTGATCATTTGGACTACTGGAGTCCAACTACCCGATCATACTTGGTGTATGATGTTGGATGGAGTCGAGGTTAAGGAATGGATATGATTTGCGATAACGTATGAATGATTGTACTGCGTACCAGTTATTGGAAGGAGGTAGGCATCAGTGAGGCCTATGATGATAAACACAACAGAAGGGAATGTTCAATTCATGATATTGAGTGACCCCTGGAAAGTGGGTAGAATGTGCTTGACTTAACGAGGGGAATGAGTTCCCGATTTATTGGATCTTATGAGGTTATTGACCTGGTGGTCTGGTGGCCTATACGTGGTACTTTAAGCTTTAAGTGATTGTACCATGTCATGAGTGGATGACATGTGATTGGGATGATGATACTGATACTTGTGAGTCCTAGATTGTGTATACTCGGACGTTGAGCATGGCTCCGCATTCCGAGTGGGGCATGGATATGACTACAATGGGGCATGGGGTTTACAGAGAAGATTGTCCCGAAGTTGACCCAAGGATGAGGACTGATTTTTCTGGTTTCTATAAATTTGATTATGCTCTATATTCGGTTGAACGAGAAAGGTATGCGGTTGATTATGTTTCTGGTTCACATACATATTCCTCGGGAGAACTATCATGGTACCTACTAATTGGAATTTCGAGAAAGAAATTCTTTAAGGGGGGTAGGTTGTAACGACCCAGAAATCCAAAAAAGGAAAATTTGGAAAGTTCGAAGGAAAAGACGATTTTGCCCCTGGTTATAAGGGCCAAAAGCCAACTTTTTGATCGGGACCTTTTTTGGACTTTCTGTTAGTACCGTTGGATAGGTCTCGAGACTCTGAATCTGTACACACGCGACATGCGTCAATCGGAATTTGGATGTAAAAGATACGGGTCTGAGACGGCGAAAGGCAATTTGGTAATTTTTCAAAGAAGGGTAAAATGGTAATTTGATTGGGCTTTTGATGAGTCAGTACACTTATGACTCACCTAGGTTGTTAAGTGACATCTGTCACTGTAAGGAAGCAATTAGCGGCAATTGGTGATGAGGTTTGAGTCGTATATACAAAAGGAAAAACAGGGGACATGATCATGGGTGATCAATCTCAGGAGGTAGGCTGAAACATGAGAGGGAGAACAGAGAACTAGGGTGAGAACAGTGAAATATGGGGAAGAAAGGAGATGGAAAATTTGAAAGAAAAACCCAGAACCCGAACTCAAACCCTTCGAACTTTCGGATTGATCCAAAAATCAAATTTGAGTCTCTAGAGCCCTAAACACTGAAATTGGTCTTGAATTAAGCCTCCTGAGCTCAAGCGAGTCGAACCCAATCAAGAATGACGACAATTGGTGTCGTTTTGGCCTAGAATAGACCGGACGGACAAACGGGAAATTGAAGATTGAGTCGTGCAATTTGAGGTAAGAGAGGATGAAATTGAGATTGGGAAATGTTTAGAAGAGTCCTGCGAAGGTCCCTGAATGATTACCTTTAAGAAATCAATGGAATCGAAGGAATTGTAAGATGAACTTTCAATGGGAATTTCGAGTTTTGATTTGGATTAATATTAGATGTTATTGTTGAAATTAATGCTACAGACCTGGAATTAACTTAGTTTCAAATCTAATGGACAGTTCAATTGAAGGAATTAAAGCAAGATTGAGGGAGATTCAATCGGGTCATCTCGCGGGTCGTAGGACCCGTTTAACAGATAAACAGGTTGGGACGACGACTGTAGCAACAATGTTCCTTGGCGCGTGGCTCCCACGCGTAGCCACTTATGGCGGCGCATTAGGGCGCGTGCAGCCTCCTATCAAGGTGAGTTCAACATGAAACTTACTTCTTTTGATCTAATGAACATTTTGGCACTGGTTTCGAGGAAATCGGGTATCGTTTCGATAGTATTCCGTGTATTCGAAGTTTTAATATAAGTTTAAAATACGTATTTAAATCCCGAAAAAATTGGGGAAAATTATATGAGGTATATTGAAGTGTTAATGACCCTCGATAATGATTTTGGACAGGAATGGCGACTTCCGGAAATTACGGAAAGACGTGTGGCTCGGAAAGTGAGCGATATAGACAGTGTGTGAGTGGACTTTTGTTTTCTACCCAGAATGCATGCATATATGTTTTAAATGCTTTATTACATGATTTGAAATGATTTGGCATTATTAATGTTTCGATATGATGATTTCTGGTTTTTGGGAATTTTATATTGTTTTGGGCACGATTTCCGAGAAAATTGTGAAATTGCTGTTTTGGGCGAAAACTCGGGATTTGAGATTGGTTTTGACTCGGATTATGAGTCAGGGATTGATTTGATGGATTTGTAATGTTTTTTGGATATATTTTATGGATTTATGTGAAAATGGCAACTGGGTTGCGAGTGCACGAATTTGCTTGAAAATGATATTTTGGGCTTGAGGCCCAATCAGATAGTGATTTTGACTCGGATTTGGAGTCACATGTGAATATGATTAAATTGATGATTTTGATTTATAAAGTGAATTCTGGACACTATTTTATGATGGATTTGTGGAACTTGCTTTGTGAAAGCTATGTTTCAGGCATAGGCCCTGTTGAAATGTTTTTTTACTTTAGTTGAGACATAAATGGTTTTTAAATGAGATTACTGGATTTGGTGACTGTTCCACATATACCATCCTCTTTGATTTGATAGTCTCCTCCAGACGTCATAGATCCTGGAGTAGTCACGATCCACTGCCTGGAGATGAGTAGCTCCGAGGGAGGCTCAATCTCAGGAGTGTGAGATTATGATGATATCCTTCAGACGTCGTAGATCCTGGAGATGATATCACCCCAGACGTCGTAGATCCTGGGAATGTACTCGGACGTGAGACTCCCGAGTTTACACTCATTGCATTGATATCGTGATGGTTACTTGGATATTGAGATTGGATATTGAGGATTGGTGGTGTTGTGATTTATTGATATTTGTGTCCAGATACTTTATATCATGAACTGATTTGATGAACATGAGTTTTATGGACCATGGGAAAACCTGTTTTGATTTTATCGGTCTACTGTTCATACTTGATTGATTACACGCTATTACTCATGTTTTATGATATGCATGCATATTTGTGAAATTGGAGGGTAATATTGATTTTCCTCAAATGTATTTATAAAAGTTTATTTTTGTCCACTCACACCTTTTCTGTTTTATTGACCCTCCAGGTCATGGCGCGATGATCGAGGCTGATCGGGAGGTGGAAGCATGAGTGGGCACAGGTACGGTTATCCCTTGTTTGACAAGTGTTAAGGGTAATTTCCGAACTTCTGTTGACTTGTCAGACGGGAGCAGGACTGGGCACGGTTATCTATGTCCTTCGGGGACGGGTCTTGTCATATGAGCAGTGACCTGCTTTAGAGAGTTATGGTTGGTTCGCGCAAATATGACTATTCAGTTATTGTTATTGTCGTGAGAGGTGAGATTACCAAGATTTGACACGTTGAGGTAAGTCTCAGGGATTGTTTTAATATATGTATTACATCCTTCGTCTAGCAGTTAACTGACGGTCAACTAAGGATTTATGGTTGGGTTATAATAGAATTTTGGCACAGTGCCTTAGCAACATTAAGGATATTTCAGGTTTTAAATTGAAATGTCAACGATTGTCAAATGAGAGTAAAGTTTTTTCACGAATTTCAAAGAGAAATTCGGGAAGAATCCTATCATCTAATTTTATTGATTTTTTTTTACATAAATGTTACTAATCTTAAAATGATAATTTTGAGTTGAAAGATTTCAATTATAATATATGTATAATAACAATATAAATTGTGATATGAGGATATACTATAGGATAAAATGCAAATATTATCCTACTTCAAATACTTGCAAATGCATGGATAAACATGTTTAATCATTTAAACTTAAAACCTGACACGTACATGCATAAAATTTTTTATTGGCATACATGAGTAACATTTTTTTATTGGAAAATTAAAAATGCCTTTCCTCGTGCATATATACTAGTTGGGCTAATAATAACATAATCCTGCCCAGTATTTCATGCTACTTCCAAACCCTCTGGGTTTTTTTCTGTTGTGTTTTATATATAAATGGTCGATTAATATTACAATTCAGCTCAGGACCCCATGATGTCATGACATCCAAATATCCTTGTGGATTCTCGCGGCATATACCCTCTGCAATCCCAAATAAATAAATAAATAAATATATTGTAATTAATTAGTGGCTTACTCCATTGATAATTGTGTTAACAAAAAAAAAACTTCACCTATCTAAATACATACATACATACATTCATCAACACTTAGTGGTCATTAATTAGTTTTATAGACTCGAGGGTAGGATCATAGATTCTTTAGAGCAACTCCAAAAGAATTTCATGAACCAATTCATGATCCAAATTGGTCGTCTAATCTCAACAGAATACCTCTTCCAACTAAAACAGGGAACAAATGAACTGTTATAGAAGCACACAATTTGGTTCAACCACGAGTAAGGTTGGCCCACTTACAATGAAATAATGAAACAATCAACAATACATTCCAAGGCCAAGATGCCGAACCAGAAGGTAGACACACCTCAGGCTGACACATACCAGCCACCCCCACATGACTCGGTTAAAACTTACCAACTGAGTAGTCAGGGCCAACAACAGAGCTCAGAGTAGTGCCCCCAAAAATCAGTGACAAAACCTGTTCTTTATTCACTTTAATAAACATAGCCAGTCCAGCTCCCGTCTAACAATAATCATAACTTACCTTAATTCTTGTCGTATAAGGGATTTCCTTAATTTTATCTGCGCTCTATCAGGTAATAGAGTTGACAATTCAACTTGTTCTAAGCATAAGCTTATTTAATAATTAAAATGGAACTTTTACATTTAAACTATAACATTTATGATTTAAGACATATTTCCTACATGGCCACGAACCTTGTAACTTTATATTTACACAAGTCATCATCTTAAGACCAACATCATGGACTAGTCTTGAGTTTTTACTACCTTAATTTTTGTAATATTAGTTTGGTAAGGAAAACAAATACTGTAACTTGTACACTAACGTAGGAAAAGTGACAGGACCCATCCTAATCCCCCTGGATTATCATGGGACGTGCCTGCTCCCATCTGCCACTGCGTGTCAGACCATGGATAAACTTGTCACCCGCTCGGGGTTCATCAGAGTACGCCAGGATCGGCGGTGGCATGTGATGTCTCGATCTCTGCTACAGTCTGCACCTGCTACCAACCTGAAGGGTATTAAAACCATTAAAAGCTGTGAGTGGACAAAACAACAGTTCGTAAAAATCATTTATATCGAAAATACGTTTATACCTTTCACGTAAAAGCATGCATGCATCATAAAACAGTTATTTTAAATACTTCCTCGGAAGCAAGACGTATTGCTTCCCAAATGAAAACACAGTGAAAAATGCTTCTCAATCAAAGCCATTACCTCAGTAGGGTCTCAGTCCAAAACCAAATCATACAGGGTCGCAGCCCAAAACCAAATCAAGGAAAACTAGAACGAAGCCTCAAGCCAAATCATAGAACACGTGGGAACACATCTCATCCTCACTGTCAGTCACGATTCTAATCCTAACACATGTGCATATAGCTCAGGACCGCTCATAATCCTAGCATGTCGCCATGAACACATCACTCGCCGCAACCATCTCTAGATCATCGCGAACAATCGATCTCAGAGGATAACATCAGCACTCCTAAGTCGAGCCTCCCTCGGCCATTACTTCCCGTGGCTGCTCGACAACAAGCATTGCATCATGACCTCTCTAGAAGGAACACATCCGCAGTCCAGAGGCGAGCGTCATATCATCCGGGGCTCACCCGAATACCATCATCAATAAGGACTCAAGCACGAAACATCACTAAATGGGTCACAGCCCGAAAATCCAGTGTCCAACGACACTCCATATCCCAGGATTCCTCAAATCCTATAAAATCCACAACTAGGTCTTATGCCCGAAATATCTTTCGTAAAACTCATAACTAGGTCACTACTCGACTTATCTCACGTTTGCCTATACTCTAAGTCAAACCTCAAATCAATTGGGTCATATGCCCGAAAGATATTTCCAATCTGAAACCCTTTCTCATTTCCAAAATACTTTCAAATCATCGTTCATCTGGGACTCGTGCCCGAATCTCAATTTCACGCATCTCCGTGAAATCCTCGAAATCGTAAATTAGTTCCTCGGTTTTATCCCTCTCCGTGAAACCTTCGGAATCACATAACACACAAGCATGTAGTACACTCGGTCGAAGCCCAAACATCATATAAAACAGAAATCTCGAACTACGTGCAATAACGCATTTTCCTCCGAAAATGCCAAACAAGTCATGTTAAAATCACATGCACTCATGGCATCTCAAATCATGTTCATAAACACATATAAAACATTTATGCATGCATCATATTCATAAAAAAAATTCCACTCATAGACCGTCCAAGTTGCTCCTCGATACGCGTGTCATAAGCCTCTCCGGGCTAATCTGTCAGGACCCGTCCCAAATATCACCTCGATACCCGAGACGAACCCTGCTCCCGTCTGACAATCACACTTAAAGTACCACAAAAACCTCAAAATAACCATAAGCATAACTATCAGACAAGGGAGTAAATATAATACAACTGTAGTACAGAGCATAGCATTATACAAAACAGGCACAAAAGTCCTACTAGGCTAATCTTACAACGGAAGAACGTCGTAAAGCTCTATGCCTCGGTCCCTACCTCAACGTTCACCCCAGCGCTATCACCACGACCTAGAGGGTAAATTAAAACTAGAAAGTGTGAGTGGACTAAAAGAAATAAGAGTTTCAAACACGATTTAGAAACAACAAGGATTAAGAAAAACAATAAGATTTTTCCCTCCATTTTAAAATAAAGTATGCACGCCTAACGAAGTATCAGAAAACCACAACATAAAACAGTATAACAAATATGCTAAGATCATATCATAAAAACCAATTTCACATATGTCAAGTCTGATCAAACTTGCTGGGTCTATCCGAGTCTTTAAACTCAAACCAGGCCTCAAATGTAATCCGAGTCTTTAAACTCCCGTGTCTTTAAACTCAATAGGCCTACGGGGGTAATATCGTAAATATCCGAGTCTTTAAACTCAATCCGGGCCCGTCCCTCGTCAATCAGAATCCGGGTCTTTAAACCCAATATCCAGATCCAGCAAATCCAATCCAAAACCAATTGAAAAAAATTCTAAATCCATATCCAAACCTGAATCCGAAA
Source organism: Prinsepia uniflora (assembly GCA_032719365.1). NCBI lineage: Eukaryota > Viridiplantae > Streptophyta > Magnoliopsida > Rosales > Rosaceae > Prinsepia > Prinsepia uniflora. The sequence goes on from CM064870.1 coordinate 17,159,090, forward strand.
TCACCGGTCCGAAGCCCTTCCGGCATCCAGAACCGTCATTCCGAACCCAAATCCGGAATTCCACTTTTTCAACCTTAAAACCAAATCTCGATTCTCGAAATCTGATTTTAAAATCAAAACCGTGATTACCAAAATCATGTCTCATAATCCATTTATAACCATCAGAAAATACTATAGATTGAAAATCCAAAAGCTTAGCATCAAAATCAGAAATCCAGTTTTTCTCGAAAAACGTGCAAAAACCCAAAAATGTCTCGAAAAACGTGCAAGTATATAAACCACATATAACATCATTACAAAGCATAGAAACATAATTAAAATCATAAAACATAAATAAAAACAGTTAGGCATGCTCGTAAGAAAAGAAAGAGTCCACTCACGAATCAGAAAGTATCAATCGCGCTCCGTGCGCTCCTCGACCGTCTCAGGCGTCTCTCGTCCTGTCAATAATCACCAAATAGGGTCATAAATACGTCAAATACGCTAACCCTAATTTCCCCAAATTTTTGGGAATTAAACGTAATTTAAATTTAAACCCTAAACCGTCCGGATACTCGAACTAACACGAAACAACATCCAATTTTCCCGAAACTTGTCCCAATAGATTCCTTACAACATTTAGACCAAAAAACATGTTGGAAGGTTGCTCAGAATCCTCCCCACGCGCCCTCACGCGCCGCCCAAAGTGGCTGTGCGTGGGCCTCACGCGCTGCTACAGTGTCATCGTCTTCCTCGAGTTAGCCGGTTCGACTGTACTGAACCGGCGTGACCGGTTCTCTGCAATTCCTCCATGATTTTCCCCCATTTCAATCCCACAAGCTTCGTCCAATTCCCAGAAATCCATTCCCGTCCTAAAACCTAGAAATCAAGGCCTGAAACCCGTCGTCTTCAACCTCGAAACAAAACTGCCCGTTAGCCCTGTTTTGGTCTCCGGCCACCCAGACCTTCCCCGTCACGGAGACCATCCTAGATGACTCCTAGGACTTCCCTGAGCCTCACACCACTCACCAAAGTCCTCGACTCTAACCCAAAGTCCATGACTTTCGAAATGAACAAAACGGGAAAAACAGGGGATTTAGGTCTCACCTTCGATTCGTCCTCCGCCGTCTGCACCGCCGTGTACCAGGGTGTCCACTGAGTCCCCTGCAGCCGTCTTAGCCTCCTCTCATCTCGGATTGAACCAAAACACGGCACAACGACCTCCTCTTTCCCACAGCTCTCTCTGTTTTTTCTGAAAATCAAACCTTACCACCGCCGTGTTTCTAGCACGATTTCACTCCCCCAACCTCTCACCAGTTCTCTTTCTTCTCTCTGTCACTTTCACAACTCACCAAAGCTCTCACACACAATCTGAATCGATCAAACTCTTCACCGCCTCACTCTCTGTTTTCTGTTTCTCAAAACCAATTTGCACGGTTTGAAATGAGACAAGTTATACCCGTGTGCACACTAAAGAATCCTAGAACCATCTAGGCACTACCACGTGTCCAATTCCGATGGACCAAAACCCAAATATCCAATCCCACTCAACCAAGTTGCCTTATCTGATTGGTCCTAAAGGAAAAATACCAAAATACCCCTAAGTTTAGAAATTACCATTTTGCCCTTCAACTTTCCAGACCCATAACTATTCCGTCTGACGTCCGATGATAGTGTTCCGCCTGTCGTTGTACTCAGGACGTCGAAACCTATCGTCGTTGTACTCAGGACGTCGAAACCTATCTAACGGTCCTCAGTCTACGTAAAAATCAAAAGTCCACTAAAAAGTCAACATTTTCCTCTATTTAGTCAAAATTACGATAACGCGCTCAATCTTCCGAACATCATAACTTTTTCTCCGATTGTCCAAATCGGTCATCCCACCTGTCTACGGACTCGTGACGTCCTAAACTACGTCACGGTCAATGGTCAACACTCATCCAACCTGTAAATAAAAAAGTCAACTTTTGACACACTATTCACAAGGGCAAAATCGTCCTTTTATACAATTCTTTTACAAAATTACATTTGTACCCTTCCTGAAGGTACAGGTTGTTACAATCTACCCCCCTAAAAAGAATTTCGTCCCCAAAATTCAATGAAACAAGTAAGGGTACTGTTCGACAATTAAGGCCTCGGGTTCCCAGGTAGCTTCTTCTACTTGATGATTCCTCCACAAGACTTTAACTAAGGGAACAGTCTTTCTTCGTAAAACTTTATCTTTCCGATCCAAAATCGCTACCGGCTGCTCTTCAAAGCTCAAGTCTTCTCTAAGCTCAACAGGTTGTGCTTCCAGAACATGCGAATCATCCCGAACATACTTCCGAAGCATAGATACATGAAAGACATTATGTACCTTTGCCAAGTCCGCTGGTAAGGCCAATCGATAAGCAACAGGACCAATCCGCTCCAAGATCTCATAGGGTCCGATGTAACGAGGACTTAACTTCCCTCGCCTGCCAAACCGTACGATCCCCTTCCAAGGAGATAACTTCAAGAAAACCCAGTCGATCTCTAATCAATGCCACTTTTTCCTGAGTAAGGTCTACCAGCTCGGAAGTCGGCAATCTCCTCTCACCAACCTCGGTCCAACACAACGGAGTCCGACACTGTCGCCCATACAGAGCCTCGTAAGGAGCCATCCCAATACTCTCCTGATAACTGTTATTGTAGGGAAACTCCATCAAAGGTAATTGTGACTCCCAAGTACCCTGAAACTGTAAGACACACGCTCTCATCATATCTTCTAGAATCTGGATGGTCCACTCAGACTGTCCATCGGTCTGAGGATGAAAGGCAGTACTGAAATGCAGCTTCATCCCAAAAGCGTCCTGTACGATCTGCCAAAACTGGGAAATAAACCTCGGATCTCTGTCACAAACTATCGACTCTGGAGTACCATGCAGCCGAATAATCTCATCAATAAAAAACTGTACAAACTGCACCAACCTGAAGTTCTCCCGTACTGGTAAGAAATGAGCAGACTTCGTGAGTCGATCCACAATCACCCATACACCATCATGTCCCTTCGGCGTCCTGGGAAGCTTGAATACGAAGTTCATCGTCAAGTGATCCTATTTCCAATCGGGGATCAGCAAAGGTTGCATTGCTCCGTAGGGTCTCTGCCGCTCAGCTTTCACCTGTTGACAGATCAAGCATTTACTGACATACTCCGCAATCTCACGTTTCATACCTGACCACCAATAATACTCTCGAAGTATACGATACATCTTGGTCCCTCCAGGATGCATCGTATAGGCTGAACAGTGAGCCTCATCCAGTATCAGCTTCTTCAGTGATTCATCCTCTAGTACACACAACCGTCCACCCTTAACCAAGGCTCCATCTTCGCGAATCTCAAAGTCCTGTCTCTGTAAAGCCTCGACCTCAATCCGTATGATGCCCAAAATGGGGTCCTCAAACTGAGCATCAATAACCTGATCAATCAACACAGGTCGCACGTGAAAACTCTCTAGGAGTGCTCCCTAACCATCCACAGTCAACTCTACTCCAAGTCTGCGGAGCTCAACCAACAAAGGTAACCGGACTGTCCTCAAATGCGACAAAGAACTAGCTGACTTCCTACTTAAAGCATCGGCTACCACATTAGCCTTTCTTGGGTGATACTCGATAGTACAGTCATAGTCCTTAAGCAGCTCTAACCATCGATGCTGTCTCAGATTCAGTTCCTTTTGAGTAAACAGATACTTCAAGCTCTTATGGTCTGTGAAAATCCTGCACCTCTCGCCGTACAAATAATGTCGCCAAATCTTCAGTGCATGAACTCCTACTGCAAGCTCTAAGTCATGGGTAGGGTAGTTCATCTCATGGGGTTTCAACTGTCGGGAAGCGTAAGCAATCACTTTCCCATGCTGCATCAACACACAGCCCAAACCCTACAAAGAAGCGTCACTATAAACCTCGAACTCCCCACTATCGTCTGGAAGGGACAACACAGGAGCAGATGTCAACCGTCTCTTAAGCTCCTGGAAACTCTGCTCACAGTTCTCATCCCAGTCAAACCGAACTCCCTTCTGAGTCAACCGTGTCAACGGAGCAGCAAGAATAGAAAAACCCTCAATAAAGCGCCGGTAATAGCCTGCTAATCCTAGAAAACTCCTGATCTCTGTCACCGTCTTGGGCTGTTCCCAGTTCGAGACCGCTTCAACCTTCTGAGGATCCACTCTGATGCCCTCAGCTGAAATCACATGACCTAGAAAACCAACACTGGTAAACCAAAACTGGCACTTGCTCAACTTTGCATACAACTGGTGCTCTCTCAGGGTCTTAAGCACTATCCTCAGATGCTTCTCGTGCGCCCTCGCACTCTTCGAATACACCAAGATGTCATCAATGAAGACAATCACAAAACAATCCAAGTATGACTGGAACACTCGATTCATGAGATCCATAAAAGCTGCTGGGACGTTAGTCAACCCAAAAGGCATCAGAACAAACTCATAGTGACCGTACCTGGTCCGAAAGGTCGTCTTGGGTATATCCTCTTCCTTGACCCGTAACTGATGATAGCCTGAGCGAAGATCAATTTTCGAAAAGTACTGTGCTTCCAATTTTGACCAAAACGGGCTTACGATTTACCAATTTCCCGCGACTCCACTGCCGTCCACGGTAGTCCTGCCACCTCATTGCCGTCTCCGTCTCACCCTTAGCCTCACAAGGTTCCTCAAGATGAAGTTTTGTGAAGGTTGGGATGGGTTATGGTGTGTGGGTTTTAGGTGAGATCAAATGAAATATAGAAGAGGGGTGGGTGCATGTATGTGTGTTTTTGGGCAATGGATGAGTGACAAGTATCACTCATCAATTGGGCCTAGTAAAATATCTGGGCCCCACTAAATGACAAACGACACTTGTCTCGTAAAATGTGCAATAGTACCCAAAACCTTACGTGACCCGTAACTTTCCCGTCGAATGTCTGATTTCGACATACCTTGTCTACGGACTCGTATCAACTCGATCTATGTAACGGTCATCAGTCCTCGTGCATTGGACCTCCCGGGTCAAAAGTTAACTTTTTGTCCTCATCCAGGGGTAAAATTGTAATTTCACCATGAACGTCCGATGATCCTCGATTAATCCCTGATTAGCCTCACTAATCCTCGGTTTAATCTTAATTAATCCTGAAAATTTGGGACGGGTTGTTACAAAAAGGAAAAACCTTTTCACACATATAGTAAACATAGCCAAATTCCTCTTTCTTATTTTTATAAATGCTTCCATTATTTGTCAGGACCCGTCCCAAATATGGCCTCGATACCCGGGACGAACCCTGCTCCCGTCTGACAATCACACTTACAGTATCAAAAACAAACAAACAACCTTCACACAACCATAAGCATAACTATCAGACGAAGGAGTAACATATACACAACAGCCAGTCAGAGCATAGTTCTACAAAATGGGCACAAAAGTCCTACAATGCTAGTCTCGCAACGGAAGAACGTCGGACGCTCTATGCCTCGATATCTGCCTCAACGTTCACCCCAGCGCTATCACCACGACCTGGAGGGAAAATTTAAAACCAAAAGGGTGAGTGGACTAGAATAACCAAAGTTGCAAAATCAGTTTATCACTAACTCGAGGTTAAGGAAAAATAAGAATTTGTGTTCCCTCTGTTCTTAAAACAGGCATGCCCAACGAAACACTAGAAAATCATAACATGAAACATCATAAGAAACAAAAACACTATAAAATCTCATAAGAAACAGATACACTATAAAATACCATAAGAAACAGAAACACTATAAAACCGATAGAGAAATCATAGTTCAGCATCAAATCATCATTTCCGATTAAACCTGCTGGACCTATCCGAGTCTTTAAACTCAATCAGGCCTTAAATGAAATTCGAGTCTTTAAACTCCCGAGTCTTTAAACTCAAAGGCCTATGGGGGTAATATCAACATATCCGAGTCTTTAAACTCCCTAGTCTTTAAACTCAATCCGGGCCCGTCCCCCGTCAATATCAATCCGGGTCTTTAAACCCATTATCCAGATCCAGCAAATCCAATCCATATCCAGTGTAAACCAATTCGAAATCGATCGCCAAACTCGAATTCGAAATCCCCGGTTCGAAGCCCTTCCGGCAGTTCGAACCGACATTCCGAACCCAAATCCGGAAATCCATTCTTATACCCAGAAATCACACATAAGCACAAATCATATTTCAGAACCCATTTATTCTTATCAGAAAACATTTCTAGGTTGATATGGTAATTATGGCATCAAAATCTGAAAATTGGTTTTTTCTCGAAAAACGTGCAAAATCTCGGAAATGTCTCGAAAAACGTGCAAACTCATCAATCACAGATAATCATCATCAAAAGCATAAAAACATATTTAAGATCATAAAGAAAACAGTTAGGCATGCTCGAAGGAAAGAAAGAGTCCACTCACAAATTTAGAACGAGTCACTCGCGCTCCGTGCGTTCCTCGACTATCTCGGGTGTCTCCCGTCCTGTCAAAATGCACTAAAAAGGGTCACAAATACATCAAGGATCCTAATCCTAATTTCCCCAATTTTTCGGGAATTAAAATAAAATTTAATCCTAAACCCTAAATCGTCTGGATTCCCGAACAACTCCGTAACACCGTCCGATTCACCCGAAAACCACACCATTAAACTCCTTAGGACATTTAGAACCAAACTCATGTTGGAAGCTTGGCCGGATTCCTCTCCACGCACCTCCACGCGCCGCCCACAGTGGCTGCGCGTGGGCCTCACGCGCCTGCTACAGTGCCCTTCAACCTTGAGCAGACCCGGTTCAGCACAGTGGTCTGCAAACTGAACCGGCGTCAGCGGTTCTCCGCCGTACCTGCACGATTCCTCTTCCTTTCTTCACCTAAAGCTTCGTCTAGTTCTCACCTATCCATTCCCCTCACTCTCCTGGTTCGATTCACCACTCAGCTTCACAACTGAAGCTCGAAAGAACACACAGACGGCCCCTGTTTCACGATCCAGCCACTCTGGTCATCCGCCGTCACGGTGGCAACACCAGACGGTTCCTAAGGTCCTTCTACATCTAACCCGACTCACCTTGACCGTCGACTTGTGCCCAAACGTCACGACTCGACGTTTGAACCCACGGTCAAAACAGAGTACAGAGTACTCTCCGTCGACTGGCTCCGCCGTGGACATCCCCGTCACGGCGACCATCCCACACCACGCCTATAACCTCCCTGAACACCACTGCATTCACCACTCCCCTCGATTCTCATCCTACCCTCACGACTTTTGAATTGAAAAAGCACGGGAAAACAGAGCAAAGAAGTTTACCCGTCAATTCCGTCTCCGCCACAAGCGCCGCCGCATACCACGGTGTTCGTTGGACTCCCTGTAGCCTCCTGAACGTCCCACGGTCATGATTTGAGCCACCACACGGCGTAGCCACCACCACGAACTCACGGCCTCCCTGTTTTCCTCAAATATTCGCCGCACCACCACCGCGCCGCCGTGCATGATTCCAGTCCCAAAACACGATCAACACCTCACCCTCGTCTCTCTGTCATTCTCACCAGTCATCAACTCCCTCACCTTTGCACCGAATTGATCGAACACCCACGATTTCTTCCCCTCTGTTTCCCTGTGTTTCCAACGAGTGCACGGTTCAAAATTGAACAACGTGTGGCTGTGCACACGTTAGTAGCTCCTGGAACCATCTAATCCCTTGCACGTGTCCATCAGCCATAGGCCAGCACAAAAAATCTCTGCCACTTGCCCTTATCTGATTGGGCTGAGGGAAAATGACCAAAATACCCCTTGTACAATTAATTACCATTTTGCCCTCGAACGTTCTAGACCCGTATCTTTTCCGTCCGACGTCCGATGACAGCGTGCCGCCTGTCGTTGAACTCAGGACGTCGAGACCTATCTAACGGTCCTCGGTCTACGTGAAAATCACAAGTCCTCCAAAAAGTCAACATTTGCCTCGTTTACTCAAAATTACGGTAACGCCCCTAATCTTCCGAACGTCATAACTTTCCCTCCAGTTATCCAAATCGAACCTGCCACCTGTCTACGGACTCGTGACGTCCTAACCTACGTCACGGTTAAGGGTCAACACTCATCCCATCGATAATTCAAAAAGTCAACTTTTCGTCTACTATTCACAAGGGCAAAAACGTCCATTTACACAAAATTTTACAAAATTACCTTTTTACCCTTCCCGAAGGTACGGGTTGTTACAATCTACCCCCCTAAAAAGAATTTCGTCCCCAAAATTCAGTGAAATAAGTACGGGTACTGTTCCCGCATCAATGCCTCAGGTTCCCATGTAGCTTCTTCCACTTGATGATTCCTCCACAATACTTTTACCAAGGGAACCGTTTTCCGCCTTAAGACCTTATCCTTCCGATTCAAAATCGCTACAGGCTGCTCTTCGAAACTCAAGTCTTCCCTCAGTTCAACTGGTTGTGCTTCCAGAACATGCGAATCATCTCGAATATACTTCCGAAGCATAGAGACATGAAAGACATTATGTACCTTTTCCAAGTCTGCTGGTAAAGTCAATCGATATGCAACAGGACCAATCCGTTCTATAATCTCATACGGTCCAATGTAACGAGGACTCAACTTCCCTCGTCTGCCGAACCGCACAATCCCTTTCCAAGGAGACAACTTCAGGAACACCCAGTCTCCTACGGAAAACTCCAAATCCCTGATCCTACGGTCGGCGTAACTCTTCTGTCGGTCCTGGGCTGCCTTTAATCGATCCCTGATCAATGCCACTTTTTCCTGAGTAAGCTCCACCAACTCAGAAGTAGTCAACCTCCTCTCACCAACCTCAGTCCAACACAATGGAGTCCGACACTGCCGCCCATACAAAGCCTCGTAAGGAGCCATCCCAATGCTTTCCTGATAACTGTTGTTGTAGGCGAACTCCATCAAAGGTAAATGAGACTCCCACGTACCCTGGAACTGTAAAACACAAGCTCGCATCATATCCTCGAGAATCTGAATAGTCCGCTTCGACTGTCCATCTGTTTGAGGATGAAATGCGGTACTGAAATGCAATTTGGTCCCAAAAGCTTCCTGTAAGCTCTGCCAAAATCGAGAAGTGAATCTCGGATCTCTGTCAGATACTATCGACTCTGGAGTCCCATGTAACCGAATAATCTCATCTATGAACAACTGTGCAAACTGCTCCAACCTGAAGTTCTCCCGTACTGGCAAGAAATGAGCAGACTTCGTAAGTCGATCCACTATAACCCATACACCATTGTGTCCCTTCCGTGTTCTCGGAAGCTTGAACACAAAATCCATCGTCAGGTGATCCCATTTCCACTCGGGGATCGGCAAAGGTTGCATTGCTCCATAAGGTCTCTGCCGCTCGGCTTTTACCTGTTGACAAATCAAGCACCTACTGACATATTCTGCAATCTCACGTTTCATCCCTGACCACCAGTAATGCTCCCGAAGTGTACGATACATCTTGGTTCCACCAGGATGCATTGCATAAGCTGAACAGTGAGCCTCATACAGTATCACTTTCTTCAATGCTTCCTCCTCAGGTACGCACAATCGTCCACCTTTAACTAAGGCTCCATCCTCACGGATCTCAAAGTCTTGTCTCTCTCCAGCCTCGACCTCAATCCGAATTATGCATAGGATAGGGTCCTCAAACTGAGCATCAATCACCTGATCAATCAAAACAGGTCGTACATGGAAACTCGCTAGGAGTGCTCCCTGATCATCCATAGTCAACTCTACTCCCAACCTACGGAGCTCAACCAGCAATGGTAACCGTACTGTCCTCAAATGTGATAAAGACCTAGCTGACTTCCTGCTCAAAGCATCGGCTACCACATTAGCCTTCCCTAGGTGATACTCAATCGTGCAGTCGTAGTCCTTAAGCAACTCCAACCATCGGCGCTGTCTCAGATTCAATTCCTTTTGAGGGAACAAAAACTTCAAGCTCTTGTGGTCCGTGAAGATCCTGCACCTCTCACCGTATAAGTAATGTCGCCAAATCTTCAGTGCATGAACCACCGCTGCTAGTTCTAAATCATGTGTAGGGTAGTTCATCTCATGGGGTTTCAATTGCCGGGAAGCATAAGCAATCACTCTCCCATGCTGCATCAAGACACAACCCAAACCTAGCAAAGAAGCGTCACTGTACACCTCAAACTCCCCACTATCGTCTGGAAGGGCTAACACAGGAGCAGATGTCAACCGCCTTTTAAGCTCCTGGAAACTCTGTTCACAATTCTCGTCCCACTCGAATCGAATTCCCTTCCGAGTCAACCTCGTCAACGGTGCTGCTAGAATAGAAAAGCCCTCAATAAAGCGCCGGTAGTAACCTGCCAAACCTAAGAAACTCCTGATCTCTGTCACCGTTTTAGGTTGTTCCCAATTTGCTACCGCCTCAACCTTCTGAGGATCCACGCTGATGCCCTCGGCCGAAATCACATGGCCAAGAAAGCCAACACTGGTCAACCAAAACTGGCACTTACTCAGTTTTGCATACAACTGATGCTCCCTCAAAGTCTCAAGCACGAGTCTCAGATGTTTCTCATGTGCCTTCGCACTCTTCGAATACACCAAAATGTCATCAATGAAAACAATCACAAAACGATCCAAATAGGGCCGGAACACTCGGTTCATAAGGTCCATAAAAGCTGCTGGGGCATTAGTCAAACCAAAAGGCATTACAACAAACTCATAATGACCGTACCTGGTCCGGAAAGCTGTCTTCGGTATATCCTCCTCTTTAACCCGTAACTGATGGTAATCGGAGCGAAGGTCAATCTTCGAAAAATACTGTGCTCCCCTCAGCTGGTCAAACAAATCATCAATCCGGGGTAGGGGTACTTATTCCGAATAGTTACCTTATTCAGTTGTCTGTAATCCACACTCAATCTCAATCCTCCGTCCTTTTTCTTAACGAACAAAACAGGTGCTCCCCAAGGTGACATACTCGGTCGAATGAATCCTATATCGACCAACTCTTGCAACTGGGCCTTAAGTTCCCTCAATTCTGCAGGTGTCATACGGTAAGGAGTCTGTGAAATAGGCTGTGTATCTGGAAGAAGATCAATCGTAAACTCAAGATCTCGGTGTGGGGGTAGTCCTGGAAACTCCTCGGGAAAAACATCGGGAAACTCCCGCACCACTGGTATGTCCTCCGCCCTCACTGGCGTAGCACGTGTATCCACCACATGCGCTAAGTAACCTTGGCACCCCTTACGCAACAACTTGCTAGCCTCAAGTGCCGAAATAACTCCGGTAGGAAGTGCACGATGATCCCCCTGAAACGTAGTCTCTACTAACCCGGGACTCCGAAAAGTAACTCTCCTATCGAAACAGTCGATAGAAGCATGATGTCTCGTCAACCAGTCCATACCCAATATAACATCAAAGTCCCGCAGATCCAATAGTAACAAATCTGCCATTAGCTCAACCTCACCTACCATCACCGGACACTCTCTCAACACCTGAGTCACTACCAACACCTCCCCAGTAGGTGTACATACCCCTAAAGCACAATCCAAGGTAGACACCTCCCTCTCCGTAACCAAACTACAACTCCGAGCTATAAATGAATGGGTAGCCCCGGGATCTATCAAAGCAAAAACAGTGTGACCAAGTATGGTGAGTGTACCTGTCACCACTCCCGGTGCTGACCTAGCCTCTTGCTGAGTCATAGCACAAACTCGCGCCTGAGGTCCCGATGACCTACCGCGCCCCTTGGAACTCCTCGTGGCACCACCGCCACCCCTAGGGCCTGCTGCCCTTGACACTGAAGCAGTACTCCGCCCGGGTTCTGCTGCACCTCTGCCTGCTCCACCCTCCGGAGCTAACAATGGGCACTCCCGCCGGAAGTGTCCTCGCTCTCCGCAATAGAAGCAAGTATCCCTACCGGGTCCACCGATATGCCTCCCTGTAGAAGCAACTGAAGTTGCACTCGCCTGAGGAGTCGGCTGTGACCTAGCTCCTCGAAATCCCGAGCCCTGAAAACTGCCTGGTCTGCCATACCGGGCTCCACCAGCCGAGGACGACCCACCAAAATTACCCCGTTTCGGGGGCCTCTAACTCGATGCTCCTGGAAATGAACGCTCTCGGCGTCGAACACTGCCCGAATACTGTGGTCTAGCAGGTAAACTGGCCTCAACCCTGACAGCAGCATCAGATAACTCCCGAAAAGTAGCAAAAGAGCCAGCTGTCACTATGGCCCTGATCTCTCCCCGAAGGCCCAACTCAAACCGGCGGCACTTCTCCGCCTCGGTCGCCACAAATGCAGGAGCGAAATGAGATAGCATCTGGAATCTCTGCTCATACTCTGCAACTGTCAAATTCCCTTGCTACAAGTGAAGAAATTTTGCCTCCTTCGCATCCCGGGAAGAACGGGGATAGTACTGATCTAGAAACCGCTCCCCGAAGGTCTCCCAAGTCACGGTATGTGCATCCCACCCGGACAGTTCCAGCATGTACCACCACTCATATGAAGCTCCATCCAACAGAAAAGTAGCTAACAAGACCCGATCCTCTAGAGGACAGTGCATCACCCCAAAAATACGCTCACGTCGGGTGATCCATCGGTGAGCTTCCTCTGGATCGGCCCCACCGCTGAACGTAGTAGCCCCAAGCCTCTAGGCTCTCTCGATCGAAGCACTCTCAGTCCCTCTCGCCGCTTCATCTTCAGGTCGTGGAGGGGGTTCACGTCTCGGAGGCATGATCGATCGTACGCTGAAAGAGGCATAGAGTTAGTAAAACAACCTAAACCCAACACAAATCAACAAACCTATGCTCTGATACCAATTGTCAGGACCCGTCCCAAATATGGCCTCGATACCCGGGACGAACCCTGCTCCCGTCTGACAATCACACTTACAATATCAAAAACAAACAAACAACCTTCACACAACCATAAGCATAACTATCAGACGAAGGAGTAACATATACACAACAGCCAGTCAGAGCATAGTTCTACAAAATGGGCAGAAAAGTCCTACAATGCTAGGCTCGCAACGGAAGAACGTCGGACGCTCTATGCCTCGATATCTGCCTCAACGTTCACCCCAGCGCTATCACCACGACCTGGAGGGAAAATTTAAAACCAAAAGGGTGAGTGGACTAGAATAACCAAAGTTGCAAAATCAGTTTATCACAAACTCGAGGTTAAGGAAAAATAAGAATTTGTGTTCCCTCCGTTCTTAAAACAGGCATGCCCAACGAAACACTAGAAAATCATAACATGAAACATCATAAGAAACAGAAACACTATAAAATCTCATAAGAAACAGATACACTATAAAATACCATAAGAAACAGAAACACTATAAAACCGATAGAGAAATCATAGTTCAGCATCAAATCATCATTTCCGATTAAACCTGCTGGACCTATCCGAGTCTTTAAACTCAATCAGGCCTTAAATGAAATCCGAGTCTTTAAACTCCCGAGTCTTTAAACTCAAAGGCCTATGGGGGTAATATCAACATATCCGAGTCTTTAAACTCCCTAGTCTTTAAACTCAATACGGGCCCGTCCCCCGTCAATATCAATCCAGGTCTTTAAACCCATTATCCAGATCCAGCAAATCCAATCCATATCCAGTGTAAACCAATTCGAAATCGATCGCCAAACTCGAATTCGAAATCCCCGGTTCGAAGCCCTTCCGGCAGTTCGAACCAACATTCCGAACTCAAATCCGGAAATCCATTCTTATACCCAGAAATCACACATAAGCACAAATCATATTTCAGAACCCATTTATTCTTATCAGAAAACATTTATAGGTTGATATGGTAATTATGGCATCAAAATCTGAAAATCGGATTTTTCTCGAAAAACGTGCAAAATCTCGGAAATGTCTCGAAAAACGTGCAAACTCATCAATCACAGATAATCATCATTCAAAAGCATAAAAACATATTTAAGATCATAAAGAAAACAGTTAGGCAGGCTCGAAGGAAAGAAAGAGTCCACTCACAAATTTAGAACGAGTCACTCGCGCTCCGTGCGTTCCTCGACTGTCTCGGGTGTCTCCCGTCTTGTCAAAATGCACTAAATATGGTCACAAATACATCAAGGATCCTAATCCTAATTTCCCCAATTTTTCGGGAATTAAAATAATAATTTAATCCTAAACCCTAAATCGTCTGGATTCCCGAACAACTCCGTAACACCGTCCGATTCACCCGAAAACCACACCATTAAACTCCTTAGGACATTTAGAACCAAACTCATGTTGGAAGCTTGGCCGGATTCCTCTCCACGCGCCTCCACGCGCCGCCCACAGTGGCTGCGCGTGGGCCTCACGCGCCTGCTACAGTGCCCTTCAACCTTGAGCAGACCCGGTTCAGCACAGTGGTCTGCAAACTGAACCAGCGTCAGCGGTTCTCCGACGTACCTGCACGATTCCTCTTCCTTTCTTCACCTAAAGCTTCGTACATTTCTCACCTATCCATTCCCCTCACTCTCCTGGTTCGATTCACCACTCGGCTTCACAACTGAAGCTCGAAAGAACACACAGACGGCCCCTGTTTCATGATCCAGCCACTCCGGTCATCCCCCGTCACGGTGGCAACACCAGACGGTTCCTAAGGTCCTTCTACATCTAACCCGACTCACCTTGACCATCGACTTGTGCCCAAACGTCACGACTCGACGTTTGAACCCACGGCCAAAACAGAGTAAAGAGTACTCTCCGTCGACTGGCTCCGCCGTGGACATCCCCGTCACGGCGACCATCCCACACCACGCCTAGAACCTCTCTGAACACCACTGCATTCACCACTCCCCTCGATTCTCAACCTACCCTCACGACTTTTGAATTGAAAAAGCACGGGAAAACAGAGCAAAGAAGTTTACCCGTCAATTCCGTCTCCGCCGCAAGCGCCGCCGCGTACCACGGTGTTCGTTGGACACCCTGTAGCCTCTTGAACGTCCCACGGTCGTGATTTGAGCCACCACACGGCGTAGCCACCACCACGAACTCACGGCCTCCCTGTTTTCCTCAAATATTCGCCGCACCACCACCGCGCCGCCGTGCACGATTCCAGTCCCAAAACACGATCAACACCTCACCCTCGTCTCTCTGTCATTCTCACCAGTCATCAACTCCCTCACCTTTGCACCGAATCGATCGAACACCCACGATTTCTTCCCCTCTGTTTCCCTGTGTTTCCAACGAGTGCACGGTTCAAAATTGAACAACGTGTGGCCGTGCACACGTTAGTAGCTCCTGGAACCATCCAGTCCCTTGCACGTGTCCATCAGCCATAGGCCAGCACAAAAAATCTCTGCCACTTGCCCTTATCTGATTGGGCTGAGGGAAAATGACCAAAATACCCCTTGTACAATTAATTACCGTTTTGCCCTCGAACGTTCTAGACACGTATCTTTTCCGTCCGACGTCCGATGACAGCGTGCCGCCTGTCGTTGTACTCAGGACGTCGAGACCTATCTAACGGTCCTCGGTCTACGTGAAAATCACAAGTCCTCCAAAAAGTCAACATTTTCCTCGTTTACTCAAAATTACGGTAACGCCCCCAATCTTCCGAACGTCATAACTTTCCCTCCGGTTATCCAAATCGAACCTGCCACCTGTCTACGGACTCGTGACGTCCTAACCTACGTCACGGTTAAGGGTCAACACTCATCCCATCGGTAATTCAAAAAGTCAACTTTTCGTCTACTATTCACAAGGGCAAAAACGTCCATTTACACAAAATTTTACAAAATTACCTTTTTACCTTTCCTGAAGGTACGGGTTGTTACATTATTCCTTATTGTCACTATGAAATTTTTAGTATCCAACAAGGGGTTAGAACTAAGTCCATTAGTGTTCCAAAGTTTAGTTCAAGTTTAAAATATAAAATTTTACTTTGAGCATAAAAAAACTATAATTAAACGATGTCCATTTATCTCAGGAATCATATCATTAAACTCAAAATTCCAAGACAAAGAACTTCCATGTTGATTGCAGCTTGAGAAAAAGCCAAACACACTTTCACACACCAGCAAAAGCTCACTACGCGAGGGAGCCATACGCCTGCAGAAGTTGCCTTCTACCTCATAGAGGGTTAGCCCACGAGTCTGCGCGTAAGACTAGAAGACCTGACCTTGTTCCAAAACCCATTTTTCTCATTATTCTTCTTTCATTCAACATCCAATCTATTCTAAACTAATTCAAGGGTAGATCTATGATCACAAAAGTAAGTAAAATAGACTAGAAGCCAAGAACTCATACCTTGATATTTCATACAGTATTTCCAACTTCGTCTTGGACATTTTTCCACCTTCATACTTCCTCTTTTCCACTCTAGAATGACCCTAGGAACTTACTTAACATCCTAGGATCCTCAAATAACCACTACAAGACTCCAGAACACTTTGACAACCCACAACTATTACTTGGGCCTCATGGGTTTTTTTTTTCATGGCTACGGCCTTGGAGGGTCTTACCTTTTCCAACTTCCTCCAAAATCATCTCCTCCCCGTTCTTTCTTTTCTTTTATGTTCTTTCCCACCGACCCTCTCTTTCATCTTTATGTTTTTCCTCCATTTTCTTCCTTTTCCTTCTTTTCGATGCAACTCCCCCAAACTCACTATATAACACACATATATATAGACACACTAGTTTAGTGGATGCATAAGGGAGGGAAATTTCAAGAACTTTCTAGACTTCACTAGGTTGTTCTTGAAAAATTACCAAGATACCCTTATGTCCAAAATTACCAAAATGCCATCATCATTATTGACCCATAACAAACCTATTCGATTTCTGATTTTGACATACCGCCTATCTATAGATTCAAAAGTCTGAGACCTTCATAACGGTCTTCACAGAAAATCTAAAGTGTGTCTAGGTCAAAATGTCAACTTTTGACTTTTAGCGATAAAATCGTCATTTTTTATTTTCTCAATTTCCAAGTAGCTAAAATCATGAACAACAAGACTATTGGGTAGGGGGGAAGAGGAAAGACTATTCCAATAAAACAATATTTATAGCCCAAGGAAGAAGGCCAAGAACCCACACCATCATAATGAACATTAGGGGCAGAATCTCCAGGATGATTGACCAAATAATGGACAAAACGTGTTCCTCGGTCGAATTATGGGACCTATACCATACTCAATACTTCTTACGCGAATGTACTGATGAATGTTGAACATATGATTCCAAAGTCCCCTTGGGCGCCGGTGACTGGCAAGCTTGGCAAGAACACGGAGACGTACTACTAATACCCCAGGTACAACGGTCATAGCATTGACCAATGTGTGGCGTTCAGGGACTTGGTCGAAGTTTTGGCCCGAGATGGGAATATCAATCAGTTCCTCTAACACGCATCACCCCCAAATTGCAATCTACATATCACCACGTCACTAGAAGACCCTCCATCTTTTCCCCTCTGACTTCAAACTATGCAAACAAGAACTTCCTTTGTGCTACTGAACATAACTAGAAAATCTTCAGCATTGAGTACGAACGAGTCAAGAAGGCGAGGAAGATTGGCGAGGAACCTTTCACATTCTCAGAAGAAAAAGAGTGAGGATTCACCTACCCGTATGATGACACAATCGTCATCCGACCGTGGATATCAAATTTTGATGTCAGAAGAGTCATGTTCGACACCAACATCTCCGTCAACGTCATTTTCAAGGCAACATGCAAAAAGCTAAGCATTCTAGAATCTGCCCTTGACCGATCACCCATGCCACTTCTTAGCTTCACTACAGACTCGCCACTTGGTATTGAAACTCTTCCACTCTCCGTAGGTTCACTCATCTACGAAGATAGGTAATTAACGAGCTCAAGGTAGTAGTATCCACTCATCTACTCTTGATCAAATTCTTCATCCCTATGGGTATCGACCAAGTCCGCGGTGACCAACTAGAAGAAAAGATGTGAAACTCAGTGACACAATCGCCCCACCAAAAGAGACAATGATCGTGACTAAGTCAACCTTTGAGGTTGACCCCATCGACCCTCAAGTGGTGCAACATATACAAGGTGGTCCAATCATGGATCCCTAGAACCACTCGGCAACACCACACCCACAACCTATTGAAAAGGTCGCAGAGGTCGTGCACTCCCACAACCTTGCTAACATAAAGGTAAAAATAGGAACCACTTTTTCATGTTACATGCAAATCAAACTAATCAAGTTTTCGTTAGACAACTCCGACGTCTTCGCCTAGTCATATGTTGACATGCTTGGCATACCCACCGATGTCATCTACCATCAACTCAACATCGACTCTTCCTACAAGCCAATAGAGCAGAAACGACGCATTTACGAAGTAGAAACAATAGTAGCAATGAAGGCAGAGATTGTCAAGCTCAACACCATACACTTCGTCTGGAAGGTAGTCTACGCCTTTTGGGTGATCAATGTCATTTTGGTAAAAAAACCCTCAGGAGCTTGGAAGATGTGTATCTACTTTACAAACCTAAACAAAGCATGCCCCAAGGATAGCTTCCTTCTACCCAAGATAGATAATTGGTTGATGTAACCATGGGGCATAAGCTTCATGGACACCTACTCGGTTCAATCAGATCTTCATGCATCCAGCTGATTAGATCCATACAATCTTCCAGACTGACTAGGGTACTACTACAATGTGATGTCGTTTGGACTGAAGAACACGGGAGCTACCTTTCAATGTCTTGTGAACTTCATGTTTGCAGATTCGATAGGGAAAAAAATGGAAGTCTATGTTGATGACATGCTCGTCAAGAGCAAAACAGACGACCAACACATTTCCAACATTTCACATATGTTCTACGTCTTCAAGAGATACAGGATAAGGCTGAACTCAGCCAAGTGTGTTTTTGGAGTAGACTTTAGAAAAAATTTAGGCTTCATGATAAGTCATTGGAGAACCTAGGACAACCCATAAAAGATCAAGGCTCTCATTGACATGGAACCCCCATGCACCCAGAAAGATATACAAAGCCTCGCTGGCCGAGTTTCAGCTCTTACCTACTTCATCTCCCAGGCCACTGTCAAGTGTATTCCATTCTTCAAAGCCCTCAAAGGGAAATCCAAACACATTACCTGGAACAAAGAATGCACCAAGCTTTCACCAAATTAGAATATTATATGAGCAGAGTGCCACTACTCGCAAAACCGGCGACGGGATATCCCTTGTTCATATACCTTTTTGTCTCCTCATCTGCAACTAGCTCAGTGCTCATCAAAAGGAAGGATGGAGCCAAATACCTAGTATACTATGTGAGAAAGGCACTTCAAGACATGGAGACAGGTACACAGACCTTGAAAAACTTGCCTTTTCTTTGATCATGTCATCTAGGAAGCTCAGACCCTACTTCCAAACCCGTACAATCATTGTGGAGATGGAAAAACCACTGCGAAAAGTACTCTAGAAGCCCAAAACATCTGAGAGACTACTCAAATATGCAATTGAGCTTAGTGAATTCGATATCACTTTCACCCATGAAATGTTGATAAGGGCCAAGCCAAGAAGATTTGACGTCAGGCGGCGGAATGCACCATCATCAATGGCCAACACTATAAGCGAGGATTCACTCTTCCTCTCTTGAAGTGTCTCTCCCAAAAGCCGGAAGAGTCATCTTGGAAGTAATGCACGGTGGAATTTGCGGCAACCACTCTGGCCCTTGGTCATTGGCACACACGGATTTCCACCAAGATTTCTATTAGTAAAAAATGCAAGCGGATGTGGGAGACCTCACCAAATATTACGACAAGTGCCAGTGATATGCTCATTTCCTCTATCTTCCTCCAAAGAACCTTACGTTTGTGCTCAGCCCGTTGCAATTTTCGCAATAAGGACATGACTTGATAAGAAAAATTCCATTTGGAAAAGGGCAGACAGGGTACTCCGTTGTTGCAGTGGAATACTTCAAAAATTGGGTCGAAGCGAAGGACCTAGCCTTCATCACTATAAAGCCGATTGAAACTTTCATCTTCCAAAATATTATATGTCGTTTTAGTATTTTGCATACGATTGTTATAGACAACGGAAAACAGTTTGATAATGCTCGCTTTCGTACCTTCTACGTAACACATAACATCAACTTGTGCTTCGCTTGCCCTGCTCATCCACAATCCAACGACCAAGTTGAATCTATCGACAAGATCATCAAACACACACTGAAGATCAAACTTGATGAAGCAAAGGGCAAGTGGTCTAAAATCCTCCCAAATGCACTCTGGCCATACCGAACTTCATACCGGACAACCATAAACGAAACACCATTCTCATTGAAATTCAGAATCAAGGCACTCATCCTAGTCGAGACAAATGGGGCATCATACTTGGTCATTACTTACAAACTAGAGTAGAATGAGGAACAACTAGCGCTTAACTTGGACCACATTGAAGAACATCGAAAGCAAACCAACTTGAAGAACGTATCCTACAAGCAACGTTTCTGCCAATAACATGATGTAAGAGTCAAACCTCGCAAATTCCAGGTTGGAGATTGGGTCTTAAGAAAGGTCAATATCATAACCAATGACTGCTCGACCTGAAATCTTGGGCCAAATTGGAAAGCCCTTACAAGATTACATGAGTTTGCTAGCCTGGAACATACAAGTTGGCCTACTCATAGGGCAGACAGCTCGGTCACCCTAGGTATAACGAGCATCTAAAGAGATATTTCATATGAATGACTCGACCAAGACACAACAGACCGAGCACCTTCTTTTTAGTTTTTCTATAACTGATGTAATTAGCCAAACATGGCCCACAAATTATCAATAACAAGTTTCTTACCAACTACTATTTAAAAAATAATAAAAACATTACTCATAGACTCAAACAATCGAGTTGGAGTACATGCACACTCGGCCTACACTCGAACATTGGGCCTTCGACTCAAATAGCCGAGATGGAGTACATGTACACTCGACCTACACTTGACACTTGACCTCTACTCAAGCAGTCGAGCCAAAGTACATGCACACTCGGCCTACACTCGAACCTTGGGCTAGTGACTCAAACAACCAAGTCGGAGTACAGGTCACACAAGGCCTACACTTGACACTTTTATACGACTAAAACAATTGAGTCAAAGTACAGGCACACTGGGCCTACACTTGACACTTGACCTCAACTCAAATAATCGAATCGGAGTACAGACACACTCGAGCTACTTTCGACACTTTTCTATGACCCAAACAACTGAGTCAAAGTATAGGTCGCGCTCGTCCTTTACTCGACACTTGGCCTCGACTCAAACAGCCAAGCTAGAGTACAAGCACACTTAACCTACACTCGAACCTTTAGCTTACAACTCAAAAAACTAAGTCAGAGTACATGTACACTCGACCTACACTTGAACCTTGAGCCTACAACTCAGACAACTGAATCATAGTGCAAGGCACACTCGGCCTACACTCGACACTTTACCTCGACTCAAACAACCGAGTTGGAGTACAAGCACACTTACCCAACACTCGACACTTGGTCTCAACTCAAACAATCGAGTCGAAGTATAGGTACACTAGACCTACAGTTAAACCTTGGGCCTACGACTCAAACAACCGAGTCAGAGTATAGATTGCACCCAACCTACACTCGAAATTTTACCTCGACTCAAACAACTAAGTTGAAGTACAGGAACACTGGGCTTACACTCGAACCTTGGGCCTACGACTCAAACAACAAAGTAGGAGTACATGTCACACTCGACGTACACTTAAAACTTTACCTCGACTCAAACATTCGAGTCGGAGTACCGCTACACTCGGTCTACGACTCAAACAATTGAGTTGAAATTTTACCTTACTCGTCCTATACTAGACATGGCCTAAAATAAACAAACAGGCAAATGTTCTCGGCGTACACATATTACTCGTCATATCATTGACAGGACCCATCCCAATCCCCCCGGGATTAACGAGGGATGACCCTGCTCCCGTCTGACACAAAGTGTCAGACAAGGGATATTTCCGACCTTTGCCCTCCCGGGCTATCAGAGTACGCTAGGATCTGGAGGAGGTATGTGATATCTCGATCTCTGCTACAGTCCACATCCGCTGTCAACCTGAAGGGTATTAAAAACAGAAAGACTGTGAGTGGACAAAAATAAAGATTTATAAAAACATTTCCATAAAAGACATTTATACCCTCCACTAAAAAGCATGCATGCATAGTAAAACCATTTATCCAAACACATAAGTTTAAACAACCATAATTAGGGTCTCAACCCCAAATTTCGTAAATACAAGTCACACGAGCTCCTGCCCAAAACCATTTACAGAAAACCATAACACAGTAAACATATGTGGGATCTCAGCCCAAAACAATTTATCATCATAAAACATAATTTCCCAAACCAATTTAAATCATGTTTATCCCTTATATTCATATCCAGAACCTTTCACGGTAAAATAGAGCTACACGTGTGCTAACCGGGGTCTCAAACCCAAGTCTCTCCAGGGTCCACCCAGGTCAATATCCGTAGATTAATGACCCTCCCTGAAGGTAACGAACCATGCCCATCCTGAGAGTAAGAAACCCAACTGGGGGGCGACTCCACTCAATCAGTGCTCCGTGACTACTCCGGGGTCCACCCAGGCCAACGACCCTCCCCGGAGGAGACAATCATATATAAAGGATGGAATATGAAAAACCTTTTGAAATCATTCTTTAAATCTTTCAAGGATTCATGCCCGGCCCCCATAAGCCGTCATAATCCATAAAATCCTTTCCGAGGGTTCATGCCGGTTCCCATAAACCGTCATGAACCATAAAAACCATTTGTAACACATAATTGGGCGCTAGGCCCGAATCCACATAGAAACTGGACCTCAAGTCCGATTTGTAAACCAACTGGGCCTCCGGCCCGATTCCGTAAATCAAATGGGTCTCGAACCCGAGTTTACCTTTTCGAATCCAAAACCATTTCATGAAATCATATCCAAAACCCTAGGTATGGAAAATCAGTGTAAAACCGAAAAATCTCGATTTACGTGCAAGCACGTAAATCACCTCGAATTACGTGAAACCATATAAATCACAAGCATCCAAATCAACATCATAAAATCATATTCATAATCCATTTGGAAATCCAAAACCATTTCATTTAGACCAATAAAGACATACAACCCCGTATAGGCACCGTATAGGGCCGAAACCTCGAAATACGTGCCTATAAGTAACCACACATCCAAATGCACTCATGGCATCACAAACAAGTATTTAAAACATATAATAAACATTTATGCATGCACCAATTTAGAAAACAATGTCCACTCACAGACCGTCCGAGCTACCGCCTCGATTTGCGTGCCATTCGGCTCCCCGAGCCGATCACCATTACCGCGACTCCCAAACCTGTCCAAATTTTAATATAAGGTTAATATCTACTTAATTAACCTCCCATCAAAGCCCCGTAATTTTACCGAACTTTTAACTATTTTTAACCTGACCCTAAACATTCCAACACCCCGAAAACTATCGAAAAGATGACCGATTGACGCGAGACCAGTCCCAAAATCTTCGTTACATCGAATAGAAGATTTCCCGTGTTGAACACTTTCCCAAATTATAGCCCACGCGTCCTCACGAGCCCCTAGAAAGTCAAAAACACTGTTCATCGGCACTAACCTCCAGCAGACCCGTTTTACTGTTCATGGCCGGTTCACCTGGTTTGACCGGTCCAACTGGACCGGCGTGACCGATTCACAGCCCTAGACACCCTATTTTTCATCCTAGTTCTTCCTTTTTGGTTCCTTTCATCCTATTTTGATGTTTTCTATCCATTCCAATCCTTAAACGCAACCGAAAACGTCTAAATCCTATGGTACAATTTTGAACCAAACGGTTCAAGTTTCCAAAACTGCACCCATGGCTGCCCAGCCATACCAAGCTTCCTTAAACCTTCCTAACATGTCCCTAAAAACCTAATGGACTCATTAAAACCATTAAAAACCAACCATAACAACAAAAATGGAAAAATGGGTCAAAATGGACTAACCGTGAACCTCACGGGTTCCTCCTCCTCTCGCCGCCGTGGACAGCGGTTCTGGCCGCCCAGCAACCTCCTCAGTCTCCCTGGTCCTCTGCCTGGTCATGGGTGAAGAGTGGATGGGTTTTGGGTTGCACGGATGGGAGGAAAATGGGTGAGATCGGGTTGTGTTTTGTGTGTGTTTGAAATGGAGAAAATGGAATGGTTTACACGGTGCATGAATCAATATAGGTGGCCTGTGGATGGGTGACACTTGTCACTCATCCATTGGGCCTCCCTTAAATATCTGGGCCCCACTAAAGTCCAAAAGTTAACTCGTTTCGTAATTCGTGCAATAATACACTTGAACTTTCGTGAACCGTAACTTCGCCGTCGAACGTTCGAATTCGACGTGCCGCCTGTCTACGAATTCGTATCGTCCTTATCTACGTAACGGTCTTTGGCCCTCGGCCATCGGACCTCTCGGTCAAAAAGTCAACATTTGACCTCCTATTCACCCAAATTACCAAAATGCCCCTAAACTTCCCAACGTCGTAACTTCTTCTACGAACGTCAGAATTGAACGTGCCACCTGTCTATGAACTCGTGACGTCACGAACTACGTCACGGTCATCGGTCAAAGTCCATTTGACCGCCCGATCAAAAAGTCAACATTTTGCCCACACCCAAGGGCAAAACGGTCATTTCGCATCGTTCGTCCGATTTCGCTCTACTAATCACGGATTAGCCTCACTAATCATGATTAGTCACTAATCTAATCATGGAATTTGGGACGGGTTGTTACATCATTATGAGTTGGTTAGAAAAGAACAAAATATCTAAAGAAATTAATAAACAAAGACAAATCAAAATACTTCCATTAATGAAGACCATTAGCTCGGCTTAGAAGCATTACAAAGTGTAACTACCCATCCCTAGTTTATGGAATTAATTAAGGACCAATTGAGGATTATCGGGACTAACCGGGGATTAGTCGAGGATTTTCCGACGAATGATGCAAAATGATGATTTTGCCCCTAAGAATGGGCAAAAAGTTGACTTTTGACCCAGGAGGTCAAATGCATGAGTACTGAGAATCGTTACGTAGATCAAGTCGATACAAGTCCGTAGACAGGTGGCACGTCGGAATCAGACATCATACGGGAAAGTTATGGGTCACAGAAGGTTCATGGTACTATTGCACGAATTACGATACATGTGGACTTTTATCTTGAGTGGGACCCAGATATTTGTTCAGGCCCAATGGATGGGTGACAAGTGTCACTCATTCATTGCCTAGCCCTTTACATACATGCACCCACCCCTCTTCTCTGTTTCATTCCCTTAACCATAAACCCTTAAATGTATAACCCACCCCAAACCTCCCCATATCTTCGTCCTTTACAAGTTGAGTGAAAGGGAGAGTGAGAGAGGACATCGAGACGAGCACGGCGGTGCTGACGGCAAGGACGGAGGAGTACGGTGGAGGGAAACTCGTAGGTAAGCATTTCCGGGTTCAATTTCGAGTTTCAGTTTTAAGGGTATATTGGGACGTTTTATGGATTGGGTTATGTTCTAGGGATCAAGGTGACCTGGTTAGGACTCGTTTAGAGGATCGCGGTGGCCAGAGTCAATAGCAGAACTGGATTGCAGGTGGTTAGTTACTATGCATCCTTAGAACAGGTAATTCTAGGTCGATTTTCATGGTTTTAATTCGAGGGATCAGTTCTTGGGGCTTAGACGATCGTGTAGGAAGAAACGAGATCGAAAACAGACTAGATTTGAAGGTTTTAGGGCTGGGTCGGGTCACAGGTCTGCGCGACCTGGTACACTGATCCGGGTTAACCCATACGGAGGTTGAAGATGATGACGTTAGCGTTATCATGTCAGACTGTCATGTCAGAGGTGGATCAATAGAAGCGTGACATGTGTCACATGTCAGTGCCCAGTCAATACTGACATATTAGTGATGTGGCCCAATAAGGTGTTACCATGTGTCACTGACATGTCAGTGATGTGGACCAGTGAGCAGCTCACACGTTGAACTGTCAGATCTGACACCTGTTAGAATAGTCAGAGATGACATCAGCAATGACGCCAACGTTGACCGTTGACCGCTAACGTCAACATTGACTTTGACCAACGTTGACTTTTGTGTTGACGGGTGCGTGTGGGCGCATGGGTAAGAATAACGAGGTGGGACCAGTGTGATTCTAAAGTTTTCGACGATTCGGATCTAATGGTGGTGGTTTTGGATTTATCAGAGATCGTTAGGTTGGTCAAATTGAGGTTTAAAGCCTCGAGATATGTGTCCAGGACACGTTAACATTTCCAAGAATGTTGGGGGTTCATGATTGGGACTTGTGTAGATGGTTAGTGACCTTTGAGTATGATTTGGACAAATCTGGATGACCCGGAGAGGTTGGATTAGCCAGGAGAGGCTTATGGCATGCATATCGAGGCGCAACAAGGACGGTGTGTGAGTGGACTTTTGGTTTATAAATGGAATGCATGCATAACTGTTTCAAATACTTTATTCTATTATTTGAGTTGAAATTCTTGGATATTGTACATTATTAATCATGAGTGTCGTCTTACGATGTTTGGGCTTGAGACCCATCTGGATATGCTACTGACTAATTGTGGAGTCAAACATGGTTTTAAATGAAATCATTTTGATTTTTGAAATATGTTATCCCTGGCTTGAGACCCAGTTGGTTTATGATATCGGGCTTGCAACCCAGTTGGTGTATGGTATCAGGCTGAGTCTCATTTGTGGTTTATGAAATGTGATTTCGGGTTTGGAGACCCTAAATGGTTTATGGAACTTATACTTCAGGTTGACACCCTATTGAAATGGATTTGGTTTCGGTTTTCAAATTATACCATCCTATATATGGATTACACTCCAGGTGTTAGGGACACTGGAGTTAGAGCATTGTCGTAGATGGGTCGCTCTACGTGAAAGACCGTAGAGAGGTTCAGGATCAAGATTGCTAGAGGTTTAAACTTTCTCCCCCCAAAGAGGGTCAGGGACCTGGGTGGACCTTGGGGAGACTCGGACTTGAGATCTGAGGGACACGCATAGTCTTTTGATGGTGACATCTGGGATGTCAGGTATCTGGGATGCCAATGATGGATTACAGGCATATGGGATGCTAATGATGGTTTAAATATAGTTTACTTGATTGGTATTTCTATATTACTGGATTTGGGCTGTGACCCAGATACTTGGTTTTGGGGCTCAGCTCTTATATGACTGGTTTTGGGCTGAGTTCCCACTTGGGTTATGGTTTGATTTTATGTTTTTTGGGCTAAGGCCTTAATGATTTGAAAAAGGAAATGGCTTTCGTACATAAACGGTTTTATCATATTTGAGTTAATTGGTTTTCGAATGCATGCATGTTTTTAGTGAAGGGTATAAATGTCTTTGTTGTAATTCCTTTTATTAAATTATTTATTTTCGTCCACTCACAGATTTTCGTGGTTTTTACTACCCTTCTGGTTGATCGCGCATGCAGACTGTAGTAGAGACCGAGACATCACATGCCACCACAGATCCTAGTGTACTTTGGACGAGCTAAAGTGGGTTAAGGTGAGGTTTATCCCTTGTCTGGCACGTGGTGTCAGACGGGAGCATGACACATCCCTCATTAATGTCGGGGGGATTGGGATGGATCGTGTCACATCCCTTAGCGAATAGAATAAATAAGAGAAAAAATACAAAATTAAAAAGGCATTTGGCTGACTATAACTACTCTTACTCTGCTTCCTTCACTTGCTATTCCTCCGATTGCTTCGGCTCTTCCTGCTACTCACGTTGCTCATCCTCAGTCGGCTGAGGACCTTCTTACTTAACTTGCTCAGTCAACTGAGGACCATTTACATCATCACCTTTTTCCTCCTCCTTGGAGTCGGATTCAAAGTCTTCAACCTTAATGTCCCAGTCAAGAAAAATGGTCTTAATCAACAACCCAAGATTATGGAAAAAGAGGTTCTTGAAGAATACTTTATCACACTCATTTTCATAGTCCATTCTTATCTTCTTGAGCTCAATCGACTACTTGAACTCGACAACCGCCTCTTCTCGGACAAGATCAAGGTCGACCTTTCTAGCGACCTTCACACGAGTCAGCTCGTTCCAGTGTCGGCATACATCTTTCTCGATCATCACCACCTTTTCCTTCAACTTTTCCTAACCTACCAACATATCTTGCTTCATCTCCTCCTTGCTCGTCTCAAGCTTGACCACCTTCTTCTAAACGACCTCAAGCTACCAAGTAAGATCACCTTTGGCCTTTTGAGCCAGCTCGACCTCTCAAAGCTTAGAGCCAACACCTCATGCTTCTTCTTTAACTTCCCCTTCTCCCTAGAGGTCATGGAGACCCTCCTCTGAGAATTAGCAAACTACAGGTACGCTTCAATAGAAAAAAATAGGGAGGAAGATCACTAACTATGTATTTTCAAGGTAGAGTAGACACATCGAAAATCGTACCACTATGAACACCACCGTTGAATACTTGTTGGAAATCACCTTGAAAAACTGACAGGACCTCGTGAAAAAACTCTAAAATGCAAGGTGCGGACATTTGAGGAGGGCCCCTACTATTTATAGAGAGCGGTACAGATTTTGAGGAGTCACACCTCAGAGGCGGACAAGTGTTTCACATCTAGCACGTCATGACACAGTCGTGAAAATCAATTGTCTCACATACCGAGAAGACCAATATTCTCACACGCTGATAAAATTTGGACAAACTAGCAAACAGACCCTGACCAACCATCCTAAGAAAACATCAAGGCTCATTACAACACGGCCATAAAAAAACACACCTAGCAGCCTACCACATTGACCTCTCCGCCATCATCAAAACCAATTCCTATGCCACTCCTATTGCATAGGCCAACCCCCCAAGACGATTGGAAAGTACCAACCGAGCCACACTAACTGCTTGGTGGATGCCTAAACAACCGAGAACCATGACACCCACATCAAATGGACTGATAAAATTACCACAGATGTCACGACCCGACCCATCTAACACAATATTGTCCTTTTTTGGCCCAGCCCTCACGATTTTTTTTTTTGGAAGCTCACGTGCAACTTTCCAATAGGTCACTCATCTTGGAATTGCACCAGTCTCAACTCGTTTAAATTTGGAGTTCCCAAGGAATCCAAATCCAATGAGCACCCAAAAGGCCTTGTGTTAGATAGATACGTGCTCACACATATAAAACACTTCACCTTTCCCTCCCCGAGCGAAGTGGGATTGTTCACCGGTCTTTCCTTTTCAAGCTCGCGGTTCTTGCTCACGGTTCTTGCTTTCAAGACCGAGTCTTACAATCCACCCTCATGGGGTCCATCGTGCTCGCTAGCACACTTCCGGTCGGGGTTAGGCTCTGATACCATTCTGTTAAGACCCGACCTTCCTCGGTCATGGCCCGACCCTCTTCGGTCAGGACCCGACTCTAGCACGATATTGTCTGCTTTGGGCCTCCTCGCCCTCACGATTTTTTTTGGGAACTCACGCTTGGGATTGCACCAGCCTGAACTCGCATAACTTTGGAGTTCCCAAGGAATCCAAAGCCAATGAGCTCCCAAAAGACCTTATGTTAGATAGATACGTGCCCACACATATAAGGCACTTCACCTTTCCCTCCTTGAGCGATATGGGATTATTTACCGATCTTGCCTTTCCAAGCTCACGAGTCTTATTCACCGTTCTTACTTCTCAAGCTCACGGGTCTTGCTCACGTTTTTTCTTCCAAGACTGGGTCTTACAACAGACCTGCCTCTCGGCCTTCATCAAACACACTGAACGATGTCAAGCAAGCAAGCACGTCAATGCTTCGAAGGCCGAGAGCATCAGACCAGTTGGCCTAGCCCACGACCACCGACTACTAATGACTCTCGTACATAGGCGTATGCACAACTCGGCAACCTCTCTCGACCGGGGGACTTGGAGGACTACATGTATACTTCCTACGAGTTTAGAAGAAAAAGAAAAGTTCCCAACTGAGAAATTCTACATTGGTCAAGAACTTGGGGGACTTCTGTTGACACTATATTAGACCAGACTTATTGAGCTGTATGCATAAAGTCCAAACATCAAACATGGCCCAAACCCACACAGCATAAACAACCTTAGCAATGAGTCAAACATGGGATGACACGTGGATGCATTTTCACCGTCGGTCTACATGCCACGTGTTAGCACTATAATCGAGGTGCATTTATCTCACATTGAAACTATCAACAAAGATTATCTCGCTCACCCATATAAAAGAGGTGCATAATTTCCAATAAGGTAATTAATATTCACTTTTCACTAGTATTGGTCATAATTACTACTAACTATTTCTTCTCTCAAACAAACTTATTGACTTGACCATCAAAGAGATTAAGCCAGCACCACACCAGTGCTCATCCCCAACGAAAAATCCACTGCTTTTTTAAAGTCTACATGTTACACAGAAAGACACGTGACACATAGTGATTGGACAAGGAGTAGCCTAAATTGGAACATTTTGTACTTCAATACTAAGAATACCCTTAATTTAATTGATGATTTATTGTTGAAATATACAAATAGAGTGAAGAACACATTAAGTAAAATAATAAAATTAAAATTTAATGGTTTATTTTGATATTAATTTTAAAATGTAAAATGATATTTGTATAAAATGATATTTGCCGAAAATGAAAACACATTAACATAGTTGTGATACATAAGTTAAAGAACTTTATAATACGCAAATAAATAATTTAGAAAGGAAAACAAAGAAGGCAAATATACAAACTACAAAAAGCTGAGAGAGAGGATGGATTCCTCTGAGTCTGAGGGTCGTCCGTGGCACGATTGTCGGGCTGTCAAACCCTACGTGTCACCCTAACCCCACTTTTTACAGCTCTCAATCTACCCCGACCCCACACACCCCCGGACCAATAGCATCTCCTCACGTGAATCAGCCAGGTAACCCTCTTCCACGACTAACTCCCTTTCTTCATCTTGACCACCTACGACGCCGTTTTGTACGCAAAAGGTTCTGCATTTCAAATCCATAGGACCCTGGCCGTTTCATGTATGAGCGTGTCTAAAATGTCCTTCTCAACCTCCCTAACGATCCCTTCACCTTCTTCCTGAAACGCCATCTCACTCTGGTCCTTCGATTCAGGCATATCCTTGCCGATCAAAGCGTCAATGTCTTCAAGCACCCGGCAATCCGCACCCGGAAAGCTTTGTATTTTGTAGCACACCATGTTGATCAACTGTGACCCATTAATACACTTTACACTTCGAGACTTGGAGCCTGTGACCACCCAAGGCTTCAAGTTGATGTAGGGCCTCAAAATGTCCACCAAAATTTCATCCACAAGGTGAAACAGTAATTTCCTATTGCACCTTTGACCAAGTTGACTCGTAGTTGATGTACGGGTAGAATTTTCGAGGAGGTAAAAAATGGAAGGGTCAAGTGGATGCGAGGGAGAGAACCAGTTGGTGAAGGAGACTTGGGTGTGTTTACCGATGCCAATACGGGTTAATATTCTTGTAACATACTCATACTGGTGTAGGTGTGGGTCTGAATGTGCTGATACTCCACCAGCAGCGGTGGTTGATGTGGTGGTGGTGCCATTAGTGATGTCGCCGTTGAAGTTGGGGATGTCGTCTCGGGTGGGGAGCACTTGGAAATGGGGTGTCACTTGTTGTTTGTACGCTTGGCTCGTGGAACAAGATAACTGTGATGACCACCTACGTTTCAATTGTTTGGCCTTAGCGTCAGATAATATTTGCTGCTGCCGCTGCGCCTGCCATATTATTGTTGCACAAATGATATATAACCCATTATTAAAAAATTAATAACAGCATATATATACATCAAAAATCTTAAACAATCAAATATTCAGAATTGTTAAAAATGTTTTCAAACATTTGAAAGATACACATTAAATGATACACATTAAATTTTTTTAATTATAATATACAGGATCGAGATATTAGTAATAAGAATTATATTTTCCATTTCAAAAGTAGAATTTTAATTTTTGAAAATTTAAAAATATTAAAACTAAAATATTAAAAAATTCGATACAAAATTGAAATTGTTGGTAGGACGTACATACCTGTTTGAGGGGGAGTTTGGTAGCGGGAGGTGAAGGATCTTTCTTGATTGGAAGAAGGGTAGGGACATTGTAGCTTGACAATAGTAAGTGGGTTTTTTTGGAATTGTATTTCTTGTCAACTGAACTATCCCTATTATTATTTATGTGATTGATGGCTCTTGTCGGCGCTGTTGATGGACTCACATGCACAAATGCTTCTTCCTTTTGCTTATTCTTCGTCATCATCAACTTTGGACCATACCCAATGTCATGTCCTGATTTTGGCTTCGGCTTCGGCTTCGGTTTTGGCTTCACAGATGGCAAAGATGATGATTTGGGTTTTGAAGGAACAACAACTTGAAGTTGATCCTGGGAAGCCAAAGATGATGGCTTTGAAGAATCCGCATTTTTGGATTTGAGTTGTTGAAGGAGCTTATCTTTGCTTTGAAATTGCTTGTTCTCTTTGTTGACTGCTGATGATCGTGTGGTATTTGTGTTTGTGATGTCCAAGCCCACTTTTCTAGTCACACTCTCTTTCACTTGCTTCACAATTTGGCGGGCATAGTGGCGTGGGCTTCGACCATTCTCGTTGTCTCCAAAATGAATCATCTTGAGGTCCCTCCTTTTGTAGGAGGAATCCAAGTCCTCCCTCACACCGATATTTTCCTTGTTGATCTGGAGAGAAAGCCGGTGGTGATGATAATCAACGTCTGATTTTCTTGCTAATGATATTCTGGGAGTGTCCGGCAGCGAGCAAGTACCATTTGCAGTAACATCATCAAATGCATGTGGTCTTGAACTGCGGCGGCGGCGGCGGCTTTGAAGCTGAGCCTTGGTCTTTGAAGTGGTGGATGAAGAGGTAGTAGAAGAGGGTGAATTGGGTTGGTCAGGAAGAAGTTCAAGACCCATTAACCTTGCAACCAAATTTGGGGTCTTGGTCCCTGGTGAGTTTATCATGTCTGATGAGAAATCAGCTGAAGATAATCTTGCCGATGTTTTGATTTGCATACCCATCTGGAATTTCAAAATCTGCAACAGTTGCTTTCATTCATTGTAATTATCATCCATCGTGACTTGCGTTTTTTAAACGAAGCCAAAAGAGGAAGAAATTAAATGCACAAAAAAAGAAGCTAGATATATTGGTTGCGGGTAATTAATGAACTTACTGGACTATTAAAATGGTCTTCTTCTTTTGTGATAGATGACAATGGAGTCCCTTCTGATGAATTTAAGCAGTTCCTAGGTGCTTCAACACCTATATAGATGAACAATAATTTATATTGATCATCACTCAAATATAACTTAACAGAAGAAATTTAAAAAAAAAAAATAGAGAATGGGTACCTTTAGGGGGAGAGAGATCATCGTGAGGGCGGAAAGAAGGTTCTTGTTGTTGTTGTTGGTGGTGGTGGTGGTTCAAGTTGGCAAGCTGAAGTTGATGGAAATCAAAGAGCTGAAACACAGCACACATGCAACCAGTACTAGGTGAGGAGGTGTTGGTGGTGATGTCGCTCTGAGTTGCTCTACCTCTGGTCTTTGAGTCTGAGGAGGATCTTCCAGAACCCCAATGCCACTCCCTCATGCCCATAATTAACTAATTGCTAGCTGGTACTCAAAAAAAAAAAGGAAAAAGAAAACAGACTCCTCTTGGTTTTTGAACACAAGTAGATTGATGATATATGACGAAACTAATAAAGGTAGGTTGTCCAAGAAAGAAAATATTAAAATGGCACAATTAAGGAAGCAGAAGAAATGGTACTGTAACTGTGAGAGTGTGGTAGCTGAGAGACTTTAGAGCTGCTGCAGAAGACTAAGACCGGTCACTTTCGTGAGAGTTTGGAGTGAAAGAAAGGTTGGAGTGAAAGAAAGGAACAAAAAAAGCTTATTACTGTGGGACTCAAATATATGGACTGTGACTGTGAACATCATCATCATCAACAACAACAATAACTGATAAAAACGGATCCATGAAGCATAAACACACACACCTACACCCACAGCAGAGAGAGAGGGAGAGAGAGATCTGATTTGTGATGAAAGAAAAAGGCAGAGTAAGTATATTTTTCTGTTTGGTGTTTTTTGACACTCACTCCCAAGCTTTTTTACCAGACCAAACCCGAGAACAACCCTTGTGCCTTCCTTCTCTCTCACACTCTACCTTGGGAAATGAGATTGAGATTTATATGTGCAGATTGGCAGGGTAGAGGAAAAGATGACGATTTGGCCACGCACCTCTTATTCTTAAACCCAGTCCTATCCCCACGTGCCATACAGACATCTCTCTCTCTCTCTCCCTCTCTCTCTCTCTCCATCAATCTTTCCAAACAGAATGCTAGCACGATTGAAACACTCTCTATTCTTTGTTTGTTTTGAACAATTTTTTTTTCCCAGACAAAGAGGTTAACATGAGCGCTTCTGAATTTCCTCTCGAAACTTGTGAAGTGTATCATGAAAAGTCATATTCCTGCCCAATAGTTTTTGGCATCTCAATTTTCGACCGAACATCCTTAACTAACCATCAGCCAACTATCATGTGAATGATGCACTATAGATGCCGAAACTACCCTTGAACTACCACAGCAGGTCAAACCTCAGTAATCTCGCCTCCCAAGACAATAATAATAACTAAAAAGTCGTATCGGGTCACCGCCCACACCACCTATATTATCCATGGCAATAAGTACACATTCATAGGTGCTTCGATCTCGCCTAAGTCCTTTGATAGTCATGGTCAATTCCTCTCAACAAGCTATCATATCCTCAAATCATAGATCATGAGCCGGAAACCCCTTCGGCTAGCATATTAGAACATCCCCTGAATATGAGTCATAGATTGAAAAATCGGCATTATCTCAAAATTTCGACAAAAATTTCATTAAATTGAAGGCATGGCATGAAAACAAAGGGGAGGATTTTTCTTTCCCCAATATCGGCAATATTTTGATAAATGAGTGAATATTGAAGAAAATGGTCGATTTACAAGACTTTTCGTCGAAATTGCAAGATGTGAGATGACCATGAGGAGGCGAAACAAGGCTCGCGCCTTCTGGACTTTTGGTTTTAAATAGTTCTTCGAGAGGAAGGAGACCCCAAAAATTCATTTTAATTTCCTTATAATTATTATTTTTTTTTCAATTTTTATTTGTGTGTCTATATATGGCCCAAGAAGAATAGAGCCAACCACATGTATGTGATAACCCGGAATTGAATGAAATTGACGAAGAACAAGCCTAAAACAGCCCTACGACCATTTCGGAATTTCAATTTGAAATTCAACTAATTTGAGGTTAAAGTATTTCAGAGCGGGTCCAATCAATTTGGTATCAGATTATTGTGGTGCTGATTTACAGTTCTCCTAGAATGCCTCCAAGATGTGAGCCCCACACATGGCTTGGTGATGAGACATATATGAGGGGTACAGAGGGGACGGATATTGAGAAGGCCCAGTGGTTATGAGCCGATGTGTTTACAAGTGAGATGGGCTCGAACGAGGCCAATGAATGGATTACTCGCCTAGAACTAATCTTTGAGGCGATGCAATGCCCCCATAAGATATGGTCCTGCTAGTCACCTTTCTTTTGGGTGGTTATGCATATTGATGGTGGTATGGGTTGATGGTGATAGGATGGGATGTCTACATTATGACTTGGAGGCTTTTCGATAACAGTTTTTGAATTAGTTTTATCCTTGCTCCTATCATGATGCTACGAACATTGATTTCCAGCGGCTGCAACATGAGGATATGATAGTGGTTGAGTATGAGCAAAGATTTATGAACGTGTCCCGTTTTTCCTCGACTTTCGTGACAACTATGGCAGATAAGTGTCAACATTTTGAACCTTGTCTACGGGATGAGATTAGGGCCACTATGATGACACGACCCATCCCAATCCCATTGGATTATCATGGGATGCGTCATGGCCCCATTTGACACCACGTGCCAGACCAGAGATAAAACCGTAACCCGCTCGGGGTTACCCGAGTGCGCAGTGACTTGTGGAGTACGCAACGGAATGTGATGTCTCGGTCCTCATACTCAATGTAAAATCAACATCGATAACCCCAAGCGGGTTATGGTTTATCTCTGGTCTAGCACGTGGTGTCAGACGGGAGCATGTCGCATCATACGATGATCCAGGGGGATTGGGATGGGTTGTGTTAGTGATGGTGAGATCATACACCACCTTTCAATATTTGCCAAATGTTCCTATTAAAGTGGAGACAAGTTTTCTGTGCGAGAGTAATTTATGACGTCTGGATGATGGCGAGAGCATCAGGATTTTGAACCTATGAGTTAGCGAACACCGAAGACGGGTATTTTTAGTCCTAGATTTTTTGGTAGGCCCTTATTTGGTTTAGGCAATGGTTTAGCCGGATAGGAAGGTATTTAGGATTTTGCATCGAGGGCCCTTACATCAGCTCAGTCTAGTAGGACTTCAATTTTGTCGATCGGTGGGTAAAGTACTCGATTTGCACTGCCTGGCATGGCCACTTGCTATCACTGTGGGATGCCTGGTCACCTCGGGAGGGATTTTCCATATCGACCAGACGATAGTGCAATAGATCATGATGTTGTATTATAGGGTCAAAAGGCAGCATCGACTTCTGGTACAACATGAGGGATTCAAACTCCTACTAGTAAAGCCAATAGGGCCGGAGGTAGACAACAAGGGCGTGGTCAGATTTTAAGTCCACATACCCAATTACTTTTTGTTACACAGTAGGAGGCACAAAAGATACTAGAGAGTGGCTCGAGGATGAAATTCTCTAAGGGGTACATAATAGCTACTCGAAAATTCAGAAAATGTAATCCTATTTTTTAATTTAAATGGACTATTTTTCCCTTGTATATGTATTAATGTTAAAAGTTGACTTTTAATTGGAGTACTTTTTGCACATTTATGGCAAATTGTTACGTAGGTCTTGGAATTCTAAGTACATAGACAAACAGTACGTTGAAATCAAAGTTCGAACGAGATCGTTACAAGTCTAAAATACCCAAGAGCATTTTGGTAATTTTGTAAGCGGGGGCATTTTTGTCTTTGTGTTAAAGTGGTGAGTCGGCACCATATTTTTGTTTTTGTCCTCGTGTGATTAGTGGCACCGCCTAAACCTTGCAACCTTGTTTATTTGAAATTGTTGAAACTAAAGGATAGAAAAAGAGAATTAGAGCAAAGGAGAAAGGAGAAATAAGGAAAGAGGAGAAAAGAAAGAAAATGTGAAAGGAGGAAACAGGAACCTTGAATTTGGGTAGACCTGGAATTTGGAGTAAGGTAGGAAGATGGTTCGACTCGTGACATTTTATGATCCATTTTTCAAGTTTTTTTATATTAAAGCATGGAACCAAGCTTACTGCATCTTTGTTAGATCCTTACAAGCAAAAGGAACAAATTTTTTTTGAAGGAAAATGGGTAAGAAAATAAGTGGACAAGGGAGCCGAAATTGGCCGAAACTCCAAGGTTTGTGTCCTTAAATTCTAGGTCTTTTTTATTTTTTTTTCTGAGATTACAAAACGACTCTTGAGATCAAATGGAGTGGAAATGGCATTTGAAGGACAAAAAATGGTGAAGTTTGGATAGAGTTAAGATTGGGTCGGGTCGCTCGAATTCGGTTCCAATTACAGACCTGTGGGTCAACCCAACTAGAGGTAGGAGATGATCAATGTGTAGGCACGTGGCACATGGGGAACGACACCCAGCCATACACTGGCGCATGGAAACGTCATGCTGGTTGTGATCAACATGAGTTTTAAGGTATTTGATATTATGAACATTTTGATGCGGGTTTCGAATCGATCGAATATCATCTCAAATTAGTTTTGTGTGTCCAAAGTGTTTATATTTAGATTTTTAATATGTATGTTATTCCGAGAATTAAGGAATTTGAATGTGAGATTACTTTGAACATTATTGACCTCAGTTATGATTTTTGACAGGCTTGAAAGCTCTCGGGACTTCAGAGGAGCGCACAGCTCAGAATTGAGCTCCTTGGACAAACTGTGAGTGAATATTTATTTTATAAACCGTTAAACATGCATAATTAAATGCTTTAAATGTTTTGTTGCATGTGTTTTATTGCAATGGGTTGAATAAATGAATCTAAATGTGTTTTGATGATTTTTCAGATTAGAATATTCGTTCAAGATTTGATTGGTTTCTGGACACAGATTTTACGATTGTTTTATGGAATGTTTTGACTTGGTTTTATTGCATTGGGTTGAATAAATGAATAATGAATCTAAATGTGTTTTGGGCTCATGTCCGATTTGGAAATATTTTGACTTGGTTTTGAGTCAAGAATTTATGTAAAAGTCAACTTTCTTGGTTTTTGTAACTATTTTCCCCAATTAACCATCATCATGTGATATAATTCCTTTTGAACGTTAGCTTGGAAACTCATTCCGAGAGAGGTCACAGTATGGAATTTCCCGAATGTGAGTACATCTTTTGTAGACTCGTTCGCAGGGATGTCATGGTTTAGTATCGCTCGGACATTGACAATTCTTGAGAATACCACCTGGAGGTTATCTATTCTCGGGGATGAGAGTATTGCATGAATGTGAGCAGGGATGCCACCCAAATGTTGACTATGTTCTCGGAGACGACTTAGATGATGCCAGAGTGTAGTTTCCAAGTTTTCCTATGTCACGACCCATCCCAATCCCCCCGGTGTAACAACCCGTCCCGAGAGCCGAACAACCCGTCCCGAGAGCCGGGATAAGTAGAATGGTTAAGGTGTGATTAGTGAGGTTAATCGGCGGTTAGGTGGTCCCGATAGGTCCGTAAGTGTAGAATGACGATTCTGCCCCTAATTCGGGCAAAAACGTTGACTTTTAGTTTGGGAGGTCCGATGGACTTTGACCAGTGACCAGGACGTAGTTTAGGACGTCACGAAGCCATAGGCAGGTGGCACGCCTGATTCCGACATCCGGGGAGGAAGTTGTGATGTTCGGAAGGTCGAGGGCATTATCGTAATTTTGGTAAAGTAGGGGGAATAGTTGACTTTTTGAATAATCGAGTTTTGGTAGGTTGACCTAGGGTGGTTAGATAGATTTCGTCGTCCTAAGCTCGATGACAGGCGGCACGTATTCATCGGACTTACGAGACGAGAGTTACGGGTCTAGGAAGTTTTGGTAAAACCGTAAAAATGAGTAAAACAGGAGGGTATTTTGGTCTTTTGGTTTCTGGGGATTTGTGCAGAGAGAAAGGAGATGGACGGCTGAGGTTTAACCAAGTGGGATCAGGATTGAGTGGATGGTGACATGTGGCATGTGTGTAGAGGCTTCTGGTGCAATCCTGTGTGTTCACGGTCCTAATTACTTGGGTGAACCCGTGTGTGCGTGTGTGGTTCTTCGACAAGCACAGAGAAACAGAGTGAGCTTGTGAGGGAGATTTGAGGAAGGATCTTGGCTGGTGTTGAGTGCGGGTGAGTGAGGGAGAGACAGGGAGGTCAGTGTGAGCTGGTGGTGGTGAATTGGAGCTGTGATCGGGCACGGCGGCACGGTGGAGGTGCGGAGGAGTTTGGGGGAAACAGGGAGCCTGAGAGTTCGAGGTGGTGGCTACGCCGTGAGGTGAGGCAAACCAAGGCAAGGGGAGGCTGAGAAGGTTGCAAGGAGTCCAACGATCACAGTGGTAGGTGGCGGTGCGCACGGCGGAGCTGCAACCGAAGGGTACGTCTTCCTGCTCTGTTTTTCCCGTGATGTTCATTTGGAAAGTCGTGGGTCTGGGCTGAGAATCGAGAGGATTGGAGGTCGGGATAGTGTTCAGGGAGGTCCTAGGTGTCGACTAGGATGGTCGCCGTGACGGGGGTGTCCACGGCGGAGCTCGGGCGATGATGAGCACTTTGATGCTCTGTTTGGCCGCAAAATTCAAATGGTGAGTCGACGAGTTTGGGGGTGAGTCGAGGGTAACGGAGGTTAGTTCTAGGTTCAGTAAAGCCTTAGGAATCGTCTGATGTCGCCACCGTGACGGGAGGTGACCGGAGCAGATGGATCGTGAAACAGGGGTGTGATGGCCGTCTGGTTCGAGCTTGAATCGACGATGACGGGACTGTGTTGAGGTTAGAGGAGTTGAGGGATGGATTCGTGGTGTCTGGACGAAGCTGTAGGAGAAGAGAGGGAGTGAATTGGTGGCCGGACGGCAGAGAATGCCTCTCGCCGGTCCAGTTGCAGCGGCCGGTTCAGCACAGTGCACTCGAGGTTGGGGGTGACACTGTAGCTGGCGCGTGAGGGCCACGCGCAGCCACTTTGGGCGGCGCGTGGGGGCGCGTACGGCGGCGTATGGAGAAGCGATCAACATGACTTTTGGTCTAGGAGTTGTGGTGAGTTCAATGGAGTTGGTTTTGGGTCAATCGGAAGTCGTTTGAGTTTAGTTCCGCGAGGGTGAATGTTTAGGGTCCCGGGTTTTAAGTCTTTGGTTCGGGGAATTTTAAGGAAAATTAGGTAGTTGCTTCGTAGATGTATTAGTGACGGAATTTGACGGTGTTTGACAGGATCGGGATTTCCCGAGGAAGCCGAGGAACGGGCTGGACGTTCGGGACGCGAGTAGGGCTCAGTACTGTGAGTGGACCCTTTCCTTAAACTCGATCATGCATAACTGTTTTTATATACGTTTTTGATGGCTTTACTTAAGACACTATGTTTATTGCATATTTTATGATGGTTTTACGTGATTATACGTGGTTGAGATGTTTGCACGTTTTTCGAGATATTTTCGGGATTTTGCACGTTTTTCGAGAAAATGCTGGTTTTCGGATTTTGATGACACCTTTGGGGATTTTCACCTATAAAGGTTTTCTGATGATGATAAATGGGTTATGAAATATGATTTGTGATTACATGTGGTTTTGGTATGAAAATGGATATTTTTCCGGATTTGGGTTCGGAATGACGGTTCTGAACGCCGGAAGGGCTTCGGACCAGTGATTTCGGATTCGGGTTTGGATGAGGATTTGAAAAATGGTTTTAAAATAGTTTTGGGATTGGATTTGCTGGATCTGGTTATTGGGTTTAAAGACCCGGATATATGTGACGGGGGACCGGCCGGATTGGGTTTAAAGACCCGGATTGAGTTTAAAGACTCGGGAGTTTAAAGACTCGGATATATTGATTTTCCCCCGTAGGCCTTGAGTTTAAAGACTCGGGAGTTTAAAGACTCGGATATGATAAAGGCCTGGATTGAGTTTAAAGACTCGGGAGTTTAAAGACTCGGATAGGTCCAGCAGGTTCGATCGGGAAATGAGGATTTGATACGGTTTCTGATACTCATGCTATGGTTTCTTATGATGTTTTATAATGATTATTTTATAACTGTGTTCATAAATGTTGGTTATGCATGTGGTTTCAAAACGGAGGGTTAAACTCGGCTTTTTGATAAATGGTTTTAGAAACCTTTTTGTTCTTATGGTCCACTCACATCTTCTGTCTTAAATTGCCCTCCAGGTTGTGGAGCTAGCGCGGGGTCTTGACGTCGAGGCAGTGACCGAGGCATAGAAGTCACGCGAGGGGTCCCGGAGTAGTTTAAAGTCTTCCGTGTGCATGTATTTATCAACTTTTAGTTCCTTGTATTTTCGTACTATGCTCTGTAAACGTTAACGTCGGAATATTTTGTTTAATTACTCCTGCGTCTGACTGGGTTGCGTGAGTGTTACTTGGGTTTTGTGTCGGGGAGTCAGACGGGAGCGGGATTTACCTCGGGTTTCGGGGTGAAACTGGGGTGGGTCCTGACACCCGGGATTAACACGGGATGTGTCATGATCCCGTCTGACACGAAGTGTCAGACAAGGGATAATTTAAATCCTTCAGCCCGAACGGCTTCCAGAGTGCACCAGGATCTGGTGGAGGAGTGTGATGTATCGGTCTCTGCTACAGTCCGCATCTGTGATCAACCTGAAGGGCATTAAAAACCAGAAAAGACTGTGAGTGGACGAAAAGTAATAAGTTCATAAAAACACATTTCACAAAGATATTAATACCCTTCACTAAAAAGCATGCAAGCATTCGAAAACCATTTATTCAAATAACCATTATTAGGGTCTCAACTCCAAGTTCCGTAAATTCAAGTCATACGTGCCCCTGCCCAAAACTACTTACACAAATCCATAATTCATTTCAACCATATCTGGGAACTCAGCCCAAAACCGTAAATCTGAGTATGTGGATCATTGCCCAAATCACTTACTATTCACAAAACACAATTTCACAAATCCAAGAAATCATGTTTACCAATATCATATAACCAATCCTGTCACGTTTTCTAAAGCTACGCGCGTGCTACCCAAGGTCTTAAATCCCAAGTCTCCTCAGGGTCCACCCAAGTCAATGTCCGCAGATCAATGACCCTCCCTGGGGGTTATTATCCATAATAGCCTTCTTGAGAGTAAGGTACCCAACGGGGGCGACTCCACTCAGTTAGTGCTCTGTGACTACTCCGGGGTCAACCTAGGCCAACGACCCTCCCCAAAAGAGACAATCCATAAATATATAAGGATAGTATATGAAAAAACATTTTGAAATCATTCTCAAAACCTTTCAAAGGTTCATGTCCGGTCCCCATAAACCGTCATGAAACCAGAAATTCATCCTTTCCAAATCCAAATCCTTTTAGGGTCTCCGAAACCGTAATCACATTTATAAACCATAAATGGGACTTAAGCCCGATATCATAACCAACTAGGCCTCAAGCCCGATCACGTAAACCAACTGGGCCTCAAGCCTGATTTGTAAACCAACTGGTCCTCAAGCCCGATTCATAAACCAACTAGGCCTCCGGCCCGATTCGTAAACCAACTGGGCCTCCGACCCGATTCGTAAACCAATTGCGCCTCTAACCCGATGCCTTATTAAATCAAATGGACTCCAAGTCTGAGAGTTCATTAATCAAATGGGTCTCAAGCCCGATTCCATATTTTCAACTCCGAAATCAATTCACGAACCAATTGGGCCCATGCCCAAGAATGTAACTAAAATG
Organism: Prinsepia uniflora; assembly: GCA_032719365.1. NCBI lineage: Eukaryota > Viridiplantae > Streptophyta > Magnoliopsida > Rosales > Rosaceae > Prinsepia > Prinsepia uniflora. Next base: position 17,202,040 of record CM064870.1, read on the forward strand.
GACTTCAAGTCCGGAGGTTTCCAAAACAAATGGGTCTCGTACACGAGCTTACCTTTTCAAATCCAAAACCATTTCATTAAACCATTACTGAAACCATAAGCACGTATAATTAGTGCAAAACCACAACCTCGATATACGTGCAAATAAGTAAATCACCTCGAAATACGTGTAATCATATAAATCACTTATCTAAAATCATCATGAAAGAAATCATATCTAGAAAACATATAAAACATTTATGCATGCATCACATTTTAGAAATCAAGGTCCACTCATAGACCGTCCTACGATGCCGCCTCTATTTACGTGTCGTAAGCCTCCCTGGGCTAATCACCGTCACCGGGACTCCCAAACCTGTCCAAATCATACTAGAGGGTTACTAACTACTTCTTTAACCTCTCATTGAAGCCCCGTAATATTTCTGAATTTTTAACTATTTTTAAACCCGATCCTAAACCTTTGAACATCCCAAACTATATCGAGACGATGTCCGATCGACACGAAACTAGTCTCAAAATGTTCGTTACATCGAATAAGTTAAAAGTCATGTTGACAAAATTCCCAAACTACCCCCCACGCGCCCTCACTCGCCGCCCAAAGGGACTGCGTGTGAAAGCCCCGCGCCTGCACTGTTCATCACCCCTAACCTCCAGTAGATCGGGTTCACCTGGTTTCGACCAGTCCAGACCGGCACGACCAGTCAAGTGCTATATCTCCTCCATTTTTGGTCATTTTTCCTCCATTTCAATTTCTATAGCTTCCTATCATCATTTTCTATTAACTTATGCCCTCAAAACACGTGAAAAACACTCGAGAACGTACCTCCCATGATCAAACAGTGACGGCGACTTCCTCCACCGTTTACCGCCATTCCAGCCACCCATTTCCATCAAAAATGGTCCCCACAGAGTCGTCCTTGTCCTTAGGTCATGGTAGAATCAAAAGAAGCTCAAAACAACATCTAAAATCTAAACTTTCAATTTTGGGGTCAACTCGGTTCGGTTTTGACTCACCCCCGTCATGGACCGCCGTGGCCCGTCGTCCCTCATCACGTCGTCTTAGTCACTCTCAGTCCTCACACTCTATCTATCACACCCATGGTTTCACACACGAACACAGATGCGAATATGGTGGTGGGGTAGTGTGTTTGTGTGTTTGAGTTTGAAAAAGAAGAAATAGAGATGAGGTTTGGTAAGGATGATCAGATGAGGTGAATTGGATGGTGTAACAACCCGTACCTCCGGGAAGCGTAAAAATGTAATTTTATAAAGTTTTGTATATAAAGGACGATTTTACCCTTGTGAATAGTAGACGAAAAGTTGACTTTTTGAATTACCGATTGGATGAGTGTTAACCCTTGACCGTGACGTAGTTTAGGACGTCACGAGTCCGTAGACAGGTGGCAGGTTCGCTTTGGACAACCGGAGGAAAAGTTATGACGTTCGGAAGATTGGGGGCGTTACCGTAATTTTGAGTAAACGGAGCAAATGTTGACTTTTTGGAGGACTTGTGATTTTCTCGTAGACCGAGGACCGTTAGATAGGTCTCGACGTCCTGAGTTCAACGACAGGCGGCACGCTGTCATCGGACATCGGACGGAAAAGATATGGGTCTAGAACGTTCGAGGGCAAAACGGTAATTATTTATACAAGGGGTATTTTGGTCATTTTCTTTCAGCCAATTGGATGAGGACAAGTGGCTGAGTGGGGTAGGATATTTATGTTTTGGCCATAGGATTGTGGACACGTGGGGGCACTGGATTGTTCTACAGGGTTCTAAAGTGTGCACGGCCACACTTTGCACAATTTGAACCGTGCAATCCTTCGAAGAACACAGAGAAACAGAGGGGGAGAAATTGAAGGAGAGTGATCGATTTTGGTGCAGGGGTGAGTGAAGAGTGATTGGTGAGAGTGACAGGGAGTAGTGGTTGTACTGGTGATCGGGTTTTGGTGGTGAAATCGTGCACGGCGGCACGGTGGTGGTGCGGCGAAGGTTTGAGGAAACAGGGAGGCCGTGAGTTCGTGGTGGTGGATACGCCGTGTGGTGGCTCAAACCAAGGCAGTGAGAGCCGTAGGAGGTTGCAGGGAGACTAATAAGCACCGTAGTACGCGGCGGCGCTTGCGGTGGAGACAGAATTGAAGGGTAAGCCACTTTACTCTGTTTTCCCGTGGTTTTTCAATTCAAAAGTCGTGAGGGTAGGATGAGAATCGAGGGGATTGGTGAGTGCAGTGATGTTCAGGGAGGTTCTAGGAGTGGTGTAGGACGGTCGCCGTGACGGGGGCGTACACGGCGGAGCTCAGTCGACGGTGAGTACTCTGTACTCTGTTTGGCCGTGAATTTCAAACGAGAAATCGTGGGTTTAGAGAGTGAGTCGAGGGTTCCTGTGGGTTGTGTGTGACTCAGTGAGGTTGTGGGAGGAGTTTAGAATCGCCACCGTGAGGGGGGAAGCATAGGACGGCCGAGAAGGAAAACAGGGTACGTCTGTGTTTTTCTTTCGAGCTTCAGTCGTGAAGCTGAGGGGTGAATCGAACCAGAAGAGTGAGGGGATGGATTCCTGGTGTTTGGACGAAGCTGCAGGAGAAGAGAGGAGATGAAATGGTGGCCGGACGGCAGAGAATGGCTCTCGCCGGTCCGGGATTGCAGCCCTGGTGTGAACCGGGTTCAATCGAGGAAGGAGAAGCACTGTAACAGGCGAGTGAGGCCCACGCGCAGCCACTTTGGGCGGCGCGTGGAGGCGCGTGAAGAAGAATCTGGCCAAGCTTCCAACATGAGTTTAGTTCTAATTGTCCTAAGGAGTTTATAGGTGTGGTTTTCGGGTGAATCGGACGATGTTACGGAGTTTTTCGGGAATCCAGACGGTTGAGGGTTTAGGATTAAAATATTATTTAATTCCCGAAAAATTGGGGAAATTAGGATTAAGATCCTTGATGTATTTGTGACCCTATTTAGTGCATTTTGACAGGACGGGAGGCACCCGAGATAGTCGAGGAGCGCACGGAGCGCGAGTGACTCGTTCTGGAGTTGTGAGTGGACTCTTTCTTTCTTTCGAGCATGCCTAACTGTTTTATTGACGTTTTATGATCTTAAATATGTTTTTAGGCCTTTGAATGATGATTATATGTGATTGATGAGTTTGCATGTTTTCGAGACATTTCCGAGTTTTTGCACGTTTTTTCGAGAAAAGCTAGTTTTCGAATTTTGATGCCATACTTACGATTTCAACCTATACTTGCTTCCTGATAATGATAAATGAGTTATGAAAGATGATTTATGATTATGTGTGATTTTTGGGTATAAGAATGACTTTCCGGATTTGGGTTCGGGATGACGGTTCTGAACGCCGGGAGGGCTTCGAACTGGGGATTTCGAATTCGAATTTGGCGAAGGATGTTGAATTGGTTGTACACTGGATATGGATTGGATTTGCTAGATCTAGATATTGGGTTTAAAGACCCGGATTGATATTGACGGGGGACGGGCCCGGATTGAGTTTAAAGACTCGGATATGTTGATATTACCCCCATAGGCCTATTGAGTTTAAAGACTCAGGAGTTTAAAGACTCGGATTTCATTTAAGGCCTGATTGAGTTTAAAGACTCAGATAGGTCCAGCAGGTTTGATCGGAAATGATGATTTGATGCTGAAACTATGATTTCTATATCCGTTTTATAGTGTTTCTGTTTCTTATGGTATTTTATAGTGTATCTGTTTCTTATGAGATTTTATAGTGTTTCTGTTTCTTATGATGTTTCATATTATGATTTTCTAGTACTTCGTTGGGCATGCCTGTTTTAAAAACGGAGGGAACACTAGTGACAAACTGATTTTAACACTTTTGGTTATTCTAGTCCACTCACACTTTTGTTTTTTTTTAAATTTTCCCTCCAGGTTGTGGTGACAGCGTTGGGGTGAACGTTGAGGCAGATATCGAGGCATAGAGTTTCCGACGTTCTTCCGTTGCGGGACTAGCTTTGTAGGACTTTTGTGCCCATTTTGTAGAACTATGCTCTGACTAACTGTTGTGTATATGTTACTCATTCGTCTAATAGTTATGCTTATAGTTGTGCGAAGGTTGTTTGTTTGTTTTTGATACTGTAAGTGTGATTGTCAGACGGGAGCAGGGTTCGTCCCGGGTATCGAGGTCATATTTGGGACGGGTCCTGACAGTTGGTGAGGATGGAAAGGTTGGGAGAGATGGACGGTTGGATGATGGGAGATGAGAGATTAGTGAATTATAAAATAATCAACATAATTAATATTTTAATATAAAACCCACCAATCATGATTAAGATCCACTTTTTAGGGATAATGACCAATGGGATGAGTGACACTTGTCACTCATCCAAGGGTCCCACATTATTAAGTCAAACAATCAGATTTAGCCATGTATTTTCCACCTCGAAATGCATGAATAGTCCCATTTCACTTCCTGTGACCATAACTTCCTCGTTCCACGTCCAATTTTGACTTGTCACGTGTCTCCGGAATCGTGACGACCCGATCTACGTCACGGTCATCGGTCCTCGCACGTTTGACTCTCCGAGTCAAAAGTCAAAATTTTGTCTGATCCAAGGGCAAAATGGTCATTTTACTCCGTCTGTCCAATTTCGCTCAACTAATCACCGATTAATCTTACTAATCCTTCATTAATCACTAATCTAATCTCAGAATTTGGGACGGATCGTTACATCCTATGTGTCATGCTGATTGATCATCGTGACTGATGCCCGAGTATTTGAGGATTGATTTTATTTGCTTACTGATGTTTGTCCAGGTTTCAGTGATGATTTTAGAAACAAGTATTTTAGGGAAATATGGACCACAGACTTTTGATACATTCTAAGATTTATGGGTCCCACGATTTATGATTTATTTTATTTTGAAATATGATTGTTTATGTGTTACTTTATGCATGCATGTTTTAGAACTGGAGGATAAATCATTGTTCTCCTCGACAAGGTATTTTCAAATAATTTTTTTTTTGTCCACTCACATTTTTACAGCGTAGAGATCGAGGTTGATTTTGGGTTTGAGGCGCGAGTGGGACTTTCATATCATTACCCCTTGTCTGATTAGTGATAAGGGTATTTTTGGAACCTCTATTTATTTTTAAGACGGGAGCATGATCTGGCATAGTTATCAAAACTTTTTGGAGCGAGTCCCATCATACTTTGCTTCAGATTAGTTCCCAACTTCCAAATTTATTTGGCCAACATTACTTGATTAAAATTTTCTATATTTTGAAACCCCAAACCTCCTATATTATTAGACAAGCATAGGGCATCCAGCCGTTGCTAATGAATGCCATTACCTCCAACCTATTACCTCTACCAGGACTTAGTAAAAATGACGGGGAGTCCACGAACGGTGGATTTGGGCATTCTGAATTAACTCATAGAATATGTAGGGAATGCTTAGGCTACCTTTAATTAAATTCTTATTTCCGATAATTGAAAGGAATTGCTCCTTCCATCTCATCGCCTTTCTTTTCAATTTTTGGATCACTGATTCAAAAAGAGGTTTATTGCCTTATCCCACCATAGTAGGTAACCCCAAAGATTTTTCTTGACAAGCTACCACCAAAACATGAAGGTCCCCAGATATGATAGTTATTAATTAAATTAGCATTGGTGTTGGAGCTAAAAAAAATTGCTGAATTTTCGTAGTTAATCTTTTGGCCAGAGGCCACTTCAAATGTTGTAAATACATGCTGGAGGTTATTACTAGTTCCCAAGATAGCATGTGCGAGCAGAAGTGAGTCATCAGGAAAAAATAAGTGAGAAATGACGGGAGCATTGGGCGCCACCTACACTCCCCTCAAACTACCATTTATCTCAACATGTTTTTAAGAGACTTGTAAAACCTCTGCACATAATAAGAAGAGGTAAGTTGATAAAGGACATCCTTCTCGAAGACCTCGTTGAGGGATAATATGTCTAAGGGATTCACCCTGCTAGAGCACCGAAAAAGTGACAGTGGTTCTGCAATCCATTAGCTTTAGGATCCAAGTAGAACTCAACCCCAAACGTTGCACGATAGCTTCTAAAAAGCACCATTCCACCATGCCATATGCCTTTGGTATGTATAACTTTAGGGCCCATTTTGATGTTTTCCAAGATCTAAGCCCCCTCATAAAGTGAATGCACTTAAAAGAAGCTAACACATGATTAATTATATGGCGCCCACAAATGCCCTTTTGTTAAGAAAGCTTAGAGGTAAGCAAGAGAAACATATGGTTGAGAGATCAGAGAGGAAATGAAGGATTCTTGTATTGATATGATCGAAAAGAGTAAGTATCAAAGATCACAGCTAAGCTTATATATGGGAGTACACAAACCGTGCTCTCCAAGTAAACACTAACAAAGCTACCAACTAACTCTTGCACAACTAAGCATCAATCTAACAGACTACTAACTAAATTACAACTGAATTACAATGACTCAATGATATTATGAGAAGTAGCATTCTAACACCCTCCCTCAATTTGATGGTTCCAGCATCAAATTGAAAGAATGCACTTGAAACAAGTTCTCAGCAAGATATTTAGTAAAAATGTTAGCTAGTTGATCAGCTGATGTCACATGTTGCACATCCAAATCCCCTCTGATCACTCTTTCATGCACAAAATGATAGTCGATTTTGATATGCTTGGCACGGGAGTGAAAAGTTGGATTCGCGGACAAGCTTGTAACAGATGTGCTATCATAGTAAATGAGACGATCTTTGAGAATTTGAATGTGAAAAGCACACAACAGCTGACGAATACAGGCTAGTTCAGTTGTTGTCATGGCTAAGGCTCTATATTCTGCTTCTGTATTGGACTGAGAAACTGTGGTCTGCTTCTTAGATGTCCAGGAAATAAGATTGGATCTTAAGAAAACAGCCATCCCTATGGTACTGCATCTGTCGGTTGGGTCTCCAGCTCAATTTGCATCTGTAAAGGCTTGGATGTCAAGACCTGTCCCAAATCCCCCGGGATTAACGTGGGACGTGCTTAATCCCGTCTGACACAAAGTGTCAGACCAGGGAAAATTCCGTCTCTAGCCCCCACCGGGCTTCCAGAGTACGCCAGGATCGTAGGAGGAGGAGTGTGATGTCTCGTCTCTGCTACAGCCCGCATCCGTGATCGACCTGAAGGGCATTCAAAACATCAAAAGTCGTGAATGGACAAAAAAAATATTTTAATAAAACGTTTTTATCAAAATATACTTTATGACCTTCACTGAAAAACATATGCATGCATTCAAAAACCAATTATCAAAACATTCATAAAAACCTTTCAAGGGTTCATGCCCGGTCCCCATAAACCGTCATGAACCATAAAAACATTATGGGTCCCCGACCCGAAATTACAATCTTAAAACATGGAACACGGTAAATCAAATCAATAGGGACTCAGCCCAAATCACATCACGTGGGTCTCAGCCCAAAACCATTCTCAGTGAAATACTAAAACATTGAATACAGGGTCTCCGCCCCAAATCACTTTCTAAAACATGGAACACGGGGTCTCCACCCCCAAATCACTTTCCGTAAAACCTCATACGTATCAACATACGTATAACCCATCTGCGGCACTTCCGAGAAGATGCCAACTCGGGGCACACAACCCCTAGGGAACACATCCCCGATATATGTCACGATTCATCTCTATACTAGTGTGCACACCACTCGAGGTCTCACTCCGAATCTTCCCCCAGGAATTCTCCATCTCTCCAGAATCTGGTTCGGGACCACATCATAACTCATAACTCCCACTCCTGGAATGGGATCCCTATGGGGATACCTATTCTGGTCTGTGGATCGTGACTCTCCAGGTCGACGTCTGGAGGACACCATATAAATCATATGGAGGGTTTATATACATTTTCAAATACTTTCTTTCTTTCTCAAAACATATTTCAACTGGGTCTCATACACGATTCATCTCAACAGGATTCCTCGAATCCGATTTTTCAATTTCACAGGCCTCGGCCTAAATCCACAGTTCAATAGGGTCTCATGCGCAAATTCTCATTTCATAAATCGAACTGGGACTCAAGCCCGATGTTACAATCAACGGGCCTCTAGCCCGATATCACGAATAACTGGGCCCTAAGACATAAAGCAACGAGGCCTCAAGCCCGATATCACGACTAACGGGACCTCAAGCCCGATACTACACTCAAAGGGGCCTCAAGCCCGAGATTACAACCAAATGTGTAACACCCCAAAGTACGGGAACTCAATCCCAAAACTCGTCAAATCCAATTCATCAGGGCCACTGCCCAAAATATCAAAAAACCAGTGAAAAACATCAATCATACAAGTTTGTTGGATCTCAAGTGCGACCGAGTCTTTAAACTCAAAACCATGCACAATAACCAGGCCTTCCCGGGATATCAACGACTCTTTAAACTCAAAACACAATCAGAGGCCTTGGGGGGTATCATAACCGAGTCTTTAAACTCAAAACATATAACGAGTCTTTAAATTAAAAACATATCAATCTAGGGCCCTCCCCCCCCCCCCCCCTCGGTCAATCAACCGAGTCTTTAAACTCAAAACCAGATCCAGCGGTTTTCTTTTCTTTTTCCCGGTCTTTAAACCCAAAACTATTTTTCAAGCAACAGGAAAACCATAGAGGGATTTCCCCCCTTGCGATGGATATTGGGAATGGTCTTAGTCGGGCGTGACGACCCGAGTGGTAAGGTTGTGGTGAACCAGTGGCAGTTGTGGGTTTGGATAACTCGGACGACGGGGATGGTTTGAGAAACCCCGTGGGAGGACTAGGGCTGGATTGTGAGTTCCTTGGAGAGGTACCCAGAGGAATTGGAGGAAGTGAATAGTATCGGACACCTGGGTTAGTGGTTATGGCTTGGGCCGACTTACGGCTGGATTGGGATGGTGTTGCTAGGCGCAGCCGAGGTAGGGAATGGTTGATGGACGACTCTGGACGAGTCCAGTGTTGGGTACTCAGAGTATTGGACTCTGAGGGAGGTTAGGTTCCCCGAATTGAGCGAAGTTTAAGGGTTTGGCTCGGAAGGAGCAGAGGTTCGGACTGATGTACTAGGACCATTAATCGAGCAGGGAGATTTGATGACCATTGGTAGGTCATGTATCAGGATGAACGGTCAGGATGCGGTTAGGTGATCAGAGTAGCGCAGCGGAAGCGCGGTGGACCTATGCTTCGTGCTGGAGCGAGCTAGGTTTGTATGGTCGGGGTTGACCTCTCATGAGGTTGGTACTAGTAGACTTTACCCTGACATGTTGGTATATGTTGGCCAGTGCCGAGGATGGAATTGTGCTTTCTGATAACTGTTTTTAAACCTATACTTTATTTTTGTCCACTCACAGTCTTTTCATGTTTTTGATACCCTTCAGGTTGTTGCGATGTGGGCTATTAGTCGAGAGCGACGGAGACATCACACCCAAAATCCACAGTAGGTTCGTCACACTCTGGGAAGTTTGGATACTTTTAGGACGGTCGGATCGAGAATCCCTTGTCTGACTTACTTGTCACATGGAGGTTGGACGTCGGTTTAGCCTTCGTGTCATATGTAAGTTAGACGGGAGCAGGATTTAGCCATTAATCCCGGGGGATTGGGGGTGGGTCCTGTCAAAATGGACCTCAAGCCCAGATTCGTAAACCAACGGGGCCCACGGCCCGATCGTATACTCAAATGGACCCTCGGTCCGATTCCTCGTCAAATCAAATGGACTCCAAGTCCGTGAGTTTGTAAATCAAATGGGTCTCGTACTCGATTTCATATTTCCAATTCCAAAACCAATTCATTAAACCCTCATTGAACCTAGCACATACAAGCATCGAATAAAACCAGAAATCTCGAAATACGTGCAAATACGTAAATCCTAGGCTACCACAAACAAATGCACTCATGGCATCACAAAATATTTATTAAAACACTTATAAGAAATTTATGCATGCATCAAGTTTGAAAGAAAGGTCCACTCACAGACGGTCTGAAGCCGTGCCTCGATACGCGTGTCATAAGCCTCTCCCGGGCTAATCGTCGCCTCCGGGGTTCCCGAACCTGTCCAAATTAATGTAGAGGTTATTAACTACTTAAATAACCCCTCACTAAAGCCCCGTAATTTTTCGGAATTTTTAACTATTTTTAAATGCTAATCTAAACCTTCGGACGTCCCGAACTATATCGAGACCATGTCTGATCGACTCGAAACCAGTCCCAAAATGTTTGTTACATTGAATAGATGAAATTACATGTTGGAACTTTCCCCATCGGACTGCACACGCGCCGTCCAAAGGGGCTGCGTGTGGGAACCTCGCGCTAGAGCACTGTTCCAACGTCTTCAACCTCTCGCCCGGTTAGAACCAGCCGGTCCTGTGCAGTCAGTCCAACCGAACCGACGTGGCCGGTTTAGCCATTTTCCTCCCTCATTTTTCGTTCAATGTTTTCCTTTTCGATTCCATACTTCCTATGTTGATCTTAGGAACCTAAATATATAATTAAAACAACCTAAAACCTCCTAAAATCCATGAACCAAATTGTCCCTCACGGTTCAACAATCCCAAAAACTTCCCAGGGCTTCCTCAACCGTGAACCACCACCAAAACCTTCCTATAACTTCCCCAGCAACCTATTTAACCCATTTAAATCAAGAAAAACAGGCCATAACGTGAAAAATCGAAATAAAAAAGAAAATGGGCAAAACCGAGCATAACTCCTCTCTCCACCGTGCACGGCGGCCCAGCCGCCCCCTGCCACCATCCTCAGCTTCATCAGCCTCCTCTCACTCTCTTGGTTCCTCAGACATGATCATATGGGGTAAGGGTTTGGATTGGGGTTGGAAGGGTGATCGGGTTTGGTTGGAAATGGGGAAAATGATCGATGAAGAAAAGGGGAAGGATATGCATGAATGAAAAAGGGTGGCCAGTGGATAGGTGACACTTGTCACTCTTCCATTGGCCCTTGGGAAAATATCTGGGGCCCACTTGAAACAAAATTCAATCCATCTCGAACTTCGTGCAATAGTTCATTCGAATTTTCGTGAACTATAACTTCTCCGTCGAACGTCCGAATTCGACATGCCACCTATCTATGGATTTGTATCATCCTGATCTACGTAACGGTCCTCGGCCATCGGACCTCTCGGGTCAAAAGTCAACTATTTACCCCTATTCAACCAAATTACCAAAATGCCCCCGAACTTCCGAAAATCATAACTTCTTTCTCAAACGTCGGAATCGGACGTGACACCTGTCTATGAACTCGTGACGTCCCGAAATATATCACAGTCATCGGCCAAAGTCCATTTGATCGCCTGAACGAAGAGTTAACATTTCGCCCATTACAAGGGCAAAATCGTCATTTTGCACCGAACGCCCGTTAATCCTCGTCTAATCCCCGATTAATCTCGCTAATCTATCATTAAGTCTTAATTAATCCCGCTAATTCGGGACGGGCCATTACATTGGAGATCAAGAGAACCAGATTGATACATCAGGCCATGATGTAAGGTACCTTTGAGAAATTGAAGTATCCTCTTAACTGCCATGAAATGGTTCTCACACAGTGAGTGCATGTATTGACATACCTGATTGACAGAGAAAGCAATATCAGTTTTGGTAAAGGTCAAGTATTGTAGTACTCCCACAATGCTTATGTAGTTTTGAGGATTATCATACAGAGGCCCATCATTTTTTCTTAGCCTTGAACCAGGGATGAAAGGAGTGTCCATAACACTACTATGAGTCATGTCTATTTTAACCAGAAATTTAGTGGTGTATTTAGATTGGGATAGAAATAAACCAGACTTTGTGTGAGAAATCTAAATTCCCAAAAAATAACTCAAGTCTCCAAGGTCCATCATGTCAAACGCAGTTGTAAGAGCATTAATCACCTCTTGAATAGAAGTATCTGAACTCCCAATGAGAATTATGTCATCTACATAGAGAAAGAGAACAACAATCCCAGTAGTAGCTTGCTTGACAAATAAAGAAGCATCGGCCCAAGTTGTACTGAAGCCTAGACCAGGGAGAAAACAGGTGAACTTCTCATTCCAGGCTCTATGGGCCTATTTTAAACCATAGAGAGACTTTTTTAGTAAGCATACATAGTCCATAGGGACATCACTTTCAAAGCCAGAAGGCTACTTCATATAGACCTCTTCCTTGAGGTTTCCATGCAAGAAGGCATTCTTGACATCCATCTGTCTGAGCTTCCATTCCATTTAAAAAAAATGCATGCATATCAAACCATTCCATAAAACTATTTTATACTCAAGTAATTCAAACCATTAAGAAAATCGAATTCATTTCCTTTTCTCAAATCCCGAGCCTCAGCCCAAAACCATCAAAATCCTGTCATCCGAGCATAGCCCAAAACATCGGAAAGCCATGATCGAAAACCATCATCATCAAATCTCAGTGAAAACCAAAACACATTTGAAACCACATTTCCATCCATCGAACTTGCTGGATTTATCCGAGTCTTTAAACTCTCGAGTCTTTAAACTCAATAGGCCTACGGGGGAAAATCATAGTATCCGAGTCTTTAAAGTCCCGAGTCTTTAAACTCAATCTGGGTCTTTAAACCCAATCCGGGCTTGCCCCCGTCATAATCACATCCAGGTCTTTAAACCCAATAACCAGATCCAGCAAATCCAATCCAAACCATTTTCCATTTCCGAATTCAAATCTGTAATCTCATCAGGATCCCGAATCCAAACCCAGAACTCATATCAATATCCATTTCCAAATCCGAGTCCGAAACCATCATTCTGTAAGCCGGCATCCGGAATAACCATTCTGAACCCAAATCCGGAATCCACTTTCAAGTCCCAAATCGAATCCCAAATCGTCATCCGGAAATCCGATTCAAAAACCTGAAGTCACGTTTCTTAAAACCTCAGAAACAGGGCTCCAAGCCCGAAATCACTTTTCCAAAATCCATTTCAAATCATTGAAATCAAATCACATTTCAATTCCCAAAATTAAATCATGTAAACCATGGTCAAATCACAACATTATTCGGAATATCGTAAAACGTGCAAAACTGTAAATACTTCGAAAAACGTGAAAAATCATAAACTATCAAGATCATAAATCAAATCATAGAATCATTTATAGAAAACATATAAAAACATATATGCATGCATCAAGAGTTAGAAAATAAAGTCCACTCACAAATCATTAGCGTCGTCACCTTGATACGCTCGTACTTACGCTTTCCCGGTCAATCCACTATTACCGGCTATCCCAAACGTGTCCAAATCCCAATAAATGGTCACTAACTATTTCACAATACTCATACTAAAGCCCCGTAATTTTCCTGAATTTTTTAACTATTTTTAATCGAGTCCTAAAACTTTCGGACAGCCCGAAGCCTATCGAGCTGATGTCCGATTGACTTGAAACTAGCGTCAAAATGTTCGTTACATCGAATACTTTAAAAGTTATGTTGGAATCTTCCTCAAAAGGCGTGCCAGGCGCCCACACGCGCCTCCCGAAGTGGTTGATCGTGGGCCTCACGCGCCAGTCACTGTTCATCGTCTTCAACATCAGTCGACCGGTCTGAACCGGTCTGTAATTCCCGTCCGGTATTGAACCAGCATTCATGGTTTTTTTCCGATTTTAAGTTCGTTTCTAATCCTATTTCTACCCTTAAGTTCGTCCCTAACTATACAATTAATCTACCTATGGAAATCATGAAAAGAAGTACGAGAAGGTACCTCCCGATCATCCTGCAAAAGTCAATGTTTTCCTCCACTGTAATCTCAGGTTTCCGGCCACCATTGGCCACGTTTCCAATCCCAAACATCTTCTGGAGTCCCTAGAAACACTTTAAATTGTCACATTCTCTCAAAAACCAACTATTCTTCATTTGACATAATTGATTTCAAACTGCCTTAATTCTAAATATAACCTTAACGTCCGCCGTGAGCTCCTCTGTGGATACCACCACCTTCCTTTCGACTTTCACCACCCCCCCCCCCCTCCTTTTTAATGCACAACCTATAGGAAAACGATGGAAGTCAAGGGAGAATGAAATTCCTAGTCATAGCATACCATGTGCCCTATTTTTTTCAATTGGAAACAAACCCACCGTCCACGACGGTTATGCACGGTGGCACCACCACTTCCCCCATCTCCCTGTCTCTCACTTCTAAGCTCAACTATTTGGAAGCATGTTGATGATCAAAGGAAAAGGGGAAGAATTTTTCAATTTTTGTCAAGCCCTGTTTTCTGTTTTCCCATCGTTCGATTAACCATCTACTTTAAAATTTGGTGAACCGTGAGAGAAGGCTAGAAGCCTCTAGGAAATGGCCAGGTGTCTAACACCCTGTGGTCTCAGCCCAAAATATCCAATTACATTGCCCCAGGTGTCCTTATCTGGTTGGTCACAATTCCCTAGGTGTTAAAAGACCAAACTGCCCCTGAAAGTTCAAATTACCATTTTACCCCTCACCTATCTAGACCCATAACTTAACCGTCCGACGTCCGATGACGGCGTGCGGCCTGTCGTTGTACTCAGGACATCGAGGCCTATCTAACGGTCCTCGATTTGCGTGGAAAGTAGTTTTCTTGTAAAAAGTCAACAAATTCCCTCTTTTATCTTAATTATGAAAAATGCCCTCGAACTTCCGAACGTCATAACTTTTCCCTCGAATGTCGGAATCGAACGTGCCACCTGTCTATAAACTCATGACGCCCCGAACTACGTCACGGTCACCGGTCAAAGTTCATTTGACCATCCGAACAAAAAGTTAACATTTTTGCCCATTCTAGGGGCAAAATCGTCATTTTGCACCGTCCGTCCGAACGCATCCAACTAATCACCAATTACCTTCACTAATCCGTCTTTAACAACTAATCTAATCACGATTTCTGGGACGGGTCGTTACATAAGTTACCATGAAATTCCCGTTTAAATTCAAAAAATGGCAAAGTTAGTTTTAGTTGTTGTTGACTTATGTAGTTCATTGGAACGTGTTTTGAAGCTCAAAACAAGGTTGTTGGACTTGAAATCCTGGCCAACGGTGGCTGGGAACTTGGAAACTGGACGATGGAAATTGGTTCGATCGTACTTTGATTTGGAAGGTAATAAACAAGCCTTAAGTTCATGTTTTCATTAGCTAGATCACTTGTATAGGTTAGGACGAAGCTAGTGGCACAAACGAGATAAAAAAAGATGGAAAAATGCGGGAGAACCAGGAACGACGGTTCCGCTGGATCGGGCTGAACCGAACCAATATGGAACGGGTTTCCTGAGGTTGAAGATGAACAGTAACTAGCGCGTGAGGCCCACGCGCAGTCCCTTTGGGAGGCGCGTGGGGGCGCGTGGTACAGTGTTTGGGGAAGTTGTCAACACAACTTTTTATTGTATCGATGTAACGAACATTTTGGGACTGGTTTCGAGTCGATCGGACATCGTTTCGATAGGTTTCGGGATGTCCAAAGGTTTAGGATCAAGTTCAAAAATAGTTAAAAATTCGGAAAAATTACGAGGATTTAGTGGAAGCATATTGAAGTAGTTAGTGACCTTATAATGTGATTTGGACAGGTTCATGAAGTCCGGTGATAGTGGATTAGCTAGGAACAGCGTATTGCACATGTATCGAGGCAGCAGCGGGAATGGTCTGTGAGTGGACTTTGCTTTCTAAATTATGATGCATGCATAAATGTTTTCTATGTTTTCTACATGTGATTTATATAATTATGATTATGATATCTGTGAGTTACGATTTTGCACGTATTTCGAGATATTTACGTAATTGCACGTTTTACGATATATGGATTTATGTTGTGATTTGATAATGGTTTCGATACTATGATTTGGGAATTGAATTATGATTTGAATTCAAGGATGTATAAATGGATTTCGGAAAGTGCTTTCGGGTTTGAGGCCAGTTTCTAATGATTTCGGATTCCGGTTTTCATGTTATTTCTAGATTTGAAATTGGGATTTCAAATGATGATTTCGGATTTGGT
Organism: Prinsepia uniflora; assembly: GCA_032719365.1. Lineage (NCBI taxonomy): Eukaryota > Viridiplantae > Streptophyta > Magnoliopsida > Rosales > Rosaceae > Prinsepia > Prinsepia uniflora. The sequence goes on from CM064870.1 coordinate 17,217,995, forward strand.
TTTGGAATTTGGATTTCGATGGATTTCTGGATTTTCTATGATTTTCACTTGGTTTTGGGTTTAAAGTCCCGTTGTTATTGCTGGATCTGGTTTTGGGTTTAAAGACCCGGTTGATTGATGACGGGGGAGGGCCCTTGATTGATATGTTTTGAATTTAAAGACTCGGTTATGTGATATCCCCCGAGGCCTATTGTTTTTGTTTTGAATTTATAGACTCGTTGATATTCCGGGAAGACCTGATATGTTGTTTTGAGTTTAAAGACTCGTTGATATTCCGAGAATGCTTGATATGTTGTTTTGAGTTTAAAGACTCGTTGATATCCCGAGAAGGCCTGATATATATGTGTTTTGAGTTTAAAGACTCGGTGAGATCTAGCAGGTTGATTGACTTGTGATTTACTATTGATTTTCCCATGGTTTTCAGATGTTTTGGGCGGTGGCCCGGATGAAGTGGATTTGTGGAATTTTGGGCTGAGTTCCCGTACTTTGATGTTGATTTATGATTTTGGGTTGAGGCCCTGGATTTGAGAAACATACTTGAGTAAAGAAATGATTCTGGTTTTCCTAAACGGTTTAGGACTTTGGACATGAAATGATTTTTATTACCTTGGAAATACAGTGGTTTTCTTATGCTGAAAATGAACTGGTTTTCGAATGCATGCATTGGTTTTACGTGTAGGGTATAACTGTATTTTCTTGTAAATGTTTGCTGAATTTATTATTGATTTTTGTCCACTCACAATCTTTTTGGTTTTTCGATACCCTCTAGGTTGATGCAGTGCGGGCTGTTGTTAGTGAGACGGAGACATCACACACTTGATCCATAGTGATGCTGCGAACTCTGGTTAACTCAAGTTGGTTTTTGGTACGTTGACTTGGGCATCCCTTGTTTGGCTTACGTGTTCCACGGGGGTTAGACAGGTGTTTAGGCTTCGTGTCGCATGTGGGTTAGACGGGAGCATGACTTATCCCTTAATCCCGGGGAATTGGGGGTAGGTCGTGTCACAGAGACAACCTCATTTGATGGATGTCCTAACCTGTTGTGCCAAACTTGAGAATTAACTTTCTTGCACAGGCAGGCAGTGCTGACATTGGGAAACATTTATGTGGAATTGAGGCTAGGTATTTGAAAGGGAATGAGATAGAGTCTTTCATTGCTCAGACCTTTGTACAATATTTTCCATGTGGTTCTGTCCTGTATGGAAAAACTCATATCATCAAGGATAAATTGGCAGTTATTATCTTTGCAGAAACAATTTTTGGAGAGCATATTCTGAGAAATTTTTGGAACATGTAATACTTGCTTCAATTTAAAAGAATGAACAGCAGGGTTATTTGTGACAAGAGTTGAATTTCCAATATGTGCAACTGGAAAACCTGAACCACCAACTGTAGTTATTGATTCAGAAGATACAGAGGGTGTGATGCTTGTCATATGAGACAAATATGTTGTCTAATGGGCTAAAGCTCCACTATCTGCTACCTAAAACTCCTGATTCTACTGAGGTACTAGGAAAGGGGCAATGGCAATCATAGCATTGAGTGCTGGAGAGGGAGGTGCACTTTGATAGGAATAATTGCCTCTCTGATAACAATTAATAGCAGTATTTCTAGATTTCCAGCAGATTTGACAAGGTTCAGCTTCTTGTGAAACTTGATCTGAGTGTCTATAGTAGCAATCCACAACAAGATGATCTTTCTTGGCACAGATTTGGCATTTTTGAAGAGGTTGTTGCTGCCAGGTTCCTTGAGAGGAATAACCAGAACCACCTTGTATTTGTGAGTAATTAGGACCAGGACCAGAAAAACTTGAAAAACTTTGCTGTCTTTGATTCTAATTTCCCCAATGCTAATTCTGATTCTGATTTCCCCAGTACTGATTCTGATCCTGATTTTGGTTTCTGATTCTAATTTCCCTAGTACTGATTCTGATAACCTTTCCCTCCACCATTACCTCTTCCCTTCTTGTTTTTTCCTCCATTGCAATTTTTGTTCTTGTAGTAATATGTGGGATTTGGTGTATTGCTATAAGCACCATTGTACCAGAAATGCTGAAAGTTCCCACTGAACAGTTGAGGGTTGGGTTGAGAATTGAACTGTGAATTCTGATTGGGTTGAGATTTGAACTATGAATTCTGATTATTGTTTCCACATGTCTGATTAGAGACTCCATTTGTGTATCCAGGTTGGTGACTAGAAAGTGAACCTTGAGAACTACTTAGCAATCCATGTTTAAAAGAGGAAGCTGGACTTGTGCCTTTAGTGGCCACCATAGCAGAAAGAAAAGGAAGATCACTTGCTTGCTCAATGACACTCTCCTCAGCAAGAAGTTGAGCTCTGAATTCCTTGAGTGGAATAGAATTTTCTCTACCTCTGTTCACACATTTGAAAGAATTGTATTCACTAGGTAGATCTCTTAAAGACAGAATTATCACATCATCATCACCAAAGTGAACACCACCCTTCTTAATATTCTGTAACAGTCTTCATTTGAAAGATTGAGACTTTAGTGACAGATGCAAATCTTTCTTTAAGATTCATCCACATTTTTTGAGCAGCCTTGGATCCTATGACACATGACATTTCTGAAGAAGACAATATGGCAGTGATCAACTGCATCAAGGCCTAATTGTGCATTCCCCAAATCTGAATTTGTTCCATTCGTGCCACATTTTCACTATTTGAACCAGTAGCAACCAAAGAAGGACATGGATTGGATCCAGTGACAAATCCCATCAAACCATGAACGTTTAGTAAGAGCTCCATCTAAAAATTCCATGTGAGGAAGTTGTGATCATCATGTAACAACCCGTCCCGGAAGCCTGGATTAGTAGACTGATTAAGGTGTGATTAGTGAGGTTAATCGGTGGTTAGTTGGTCCTGATAAGGTCATTAGTGTAGAATGACGATTTTGCCCCTGGTTCGGGCAAAAACGTTGACTTGTAGTTCGGGTGGTCCGATGGCCTTTGACCGGTGTTCAGGACGTAGTTGAGGATGTCACGAATCCGTAGGCAGGTGGCACGCCCGATTCCGACATCCGAGGAGGAAGTTGTGATGTTCGGAAGGTTGAGGGCATAACCATAATTTGGGTAAATTAGGGGGAATAGTTGACTTTTTGTAGAATCGAGTTTTGGTACGTTGACCTAGGATGGTCAGCTAGTTCTTGTCATCCTGAGTTCGATGACAGGCGGCACGCATTCATCGGACTTACGGTGTGGTAGTTACGGGTCTAGGAAGTTATAGCAAAACTGTAAAAATGAGGTAAATTGGAGGGTATTTTGGTCTTTGTGGCACATTGGGATTTGTGCACAGAGGAAAGGAATGGACGGCTGGGATTGAGCCATGTGGGAGTGTGTGGAGTGGATTGTGACATGTGGCATGTGTGTAGAGGATCCTGGTGGAATCCTGTGCATTCACGGCCCAATTAATTGGGGTGCAACCGTGTGTGATCGTGTGTGTGTGTTCTTCAACCAGAGAGAAACATAGGGAGGAAATTGATAGATTGGGAAGGGTGATCGTGCCTATTGAGGATTCCTAGTGAGTGAGTGAGGGACGGGAGAGTGAGAGGAAGCTGGTGAGGTGGTTGAGAGGTGCAGCGGGTGTGTGTGTGTGTGAGGTGTGAGCCACGGGAACCAGGGAGGAACTCAGGGAGAAAAACAGAGAAGTGGGTGGTGGTGCAGCCGTACTTGATCACTCGAGGTCAAGAGAAGTGCTCAGAGGACGGAGGAAGACAGGAGGAGCCACTACCTCGCGGCTGAGCCCACGGCGGCGACAGGAGGCAGGTAATATCCTCGTCCCCATTTCGGTACTCTGTTTTCCCGTTGAGGTTCAACGTGAAAGTCGTGGGTCTAGGGTGAGAGTCGAGGGAATTGGAGGTCAGGGCGAGGTTCAGGAGAGTCCTAGGCGTCGACTAGGATGGTCGCCGTGATGGGGGTGTACACGGCGGAGCTCAGACGACAGCAGGCACTCTGGTGCTCTGTTTTTCCGTGATGTTCGAACGGCAAGTCGTGACGATTGGGGCTGAGTCGAAGGTCTAGGAGGGTTGGTTTAGGTTCAGTAAGGTCCAGGGAAGAGTTTGGTGAAGCCACCGTGAAGGGAGGTGAGCTGGGTGGCTGGATCGTGAAGCAGGGGAGTTGGGGCTGTCTGGTTTCGAGTTCAGTCGACGGGCTAGGGACAGTGTCGAGGTGAATGGAGTTGGGGAATCTATAGGGTTGGTCTGGACGATGCTGTTGGTGGAGAAAGGGAGAGAAACCGTGCAGGCACGGCGGTGAACCGCTGACGCCGGTCTGAGTTGCAGTTGACTGTGGCGAACCGGGTTGGCTCGAGGTAGCCGATGCACTGTAGCAGGCGCGTGAGGGCCACGCGCAGCCACTTTGGACGGCGCGTGGGGGCGCGTGCGGCGGCGATAGGGAAAACGGTCAACATAGTTTTTGGTCTAGGATTTATGGTGAGTTCAATGGAGTTGGTTTCGGGTCAATCGAACATCGTTTGAGTTTAGTTCGGCAAGGGTGAAGGTTTAGGGTCCCGGGTTATTACGTTTAGGATTCGGGGAATTTTGAGGGAATTTAGGTGAACCTTCGTAGACGTGTTAGTGACGTAATTTGGTGATTGTGAACAGGATCGGAATTTCCCGAGGAAGCCGAGGAACGTGCTGGACGTTCGGGACGCGAGTAGGGCTCAGTACTGTGAGTGGACCCCTTCTTTCAACTCGAGCATGCATAAATGTTTTCTATAATTGTTTTATGATTTTGATTATGATTCTATGTTTATTGAATATGTTTTGGTTGGTTTTACACGGTATTTGGCACGTTTTACGAGAAATGTCGATTTCTGAGTAAAATGCCAGGGTTTTGGGATTTTTTAAAGGATAACTAGTTTGATTGCTTACAAAGGGATTTTGAAACATGATTTGGTAATTAAATGCATTGGATTTTAAAGTTGGAAAGTGGATTCCGGATTTGGGTTCGGAATGACGGTTCTGGATGCCGGAAGGGTATCGGACCAGTGATTTCGGATTCGGGTTTGGATGTGGATTGGTAAATGGTTTTCAAATGATTTTGGGATTGGATTTGCTGGATCTGGATATTGGGTTTAAAGACCTGGATATATGTGACGAGGGACCGGCCGGATTGGGTTTAAAGACCCGGATTGAGTTTAAAGACTCGGGAGTTTAAAGACTCGGATATATTGATTTCCCCCGTAGGCCTTGAGTTTAAAGACTCGGGAGTTTAAAGACTCGGATATGATTAAGGCCTGGATTGAGTTTAAAGACTCGGGAGTTTAAAGACTCGGATAGGTCCAGCAGGTTTGATCGGGAAATGATGATTTGAGTTTTATGGTTTATACTTCGGGTTTTGATACTCATGCCATGTTTTCCATAACTGTTTTCTAGTGTTCCTGTTTCTTATGATGTTTTGTGATGTTTTGTGAACATTGATTTATAACTGTGTTAACAACTGGTGGTTATGCATGTAGTTTTCAAAACGGAGGGTTAAACTCGGTTTTTGATAAATGGTTTTAGAAACCTTTCTGTTATTATGGTCCACTCACATCTTCTGTTTTAACTTGCCCTCTAGGTTATGGAGCTAGTGCGGGGTCTTGACGTCGAGGCAGAGTCCGAGGCATAGAAGTGACGTGAGGGATCCCGGAATAGTTTAAAGTCTTCCGTGTGCGTGTACTTTCGTGGTTTTTATTTCCCTTGTATTTCCGTACTATGCTCTGTAAATGCTACCTTCGGGACATTGTGTTTATTACTCCTGCGTCTGACTGGGTTTGAGTGCGTTTTACTTGAGTGTTGTGTCGGGGAGTCAGACGCGAGCGGGATTTATCTCGGGTTTCGGGGTGAAACCGGGGTGGGTCCTGACAATTGGTATCAGAGCAAAGGTTTTGTGTGGGGTTTGTTGGTTTGTGAGGTTGTGTTTTAGATATTTGACTACTTCTATGCCTCTTTCAGCGTGCGGTTGACGATGCCTCCGAGACGTAGACCCTCTCCACAACCTGAAGAAGTAGCAAGAGAGACGGAGAGTACTACGATTGAGCGAGCCCAACGGCTCGGGGCGACTACATTTAGCGGTGGGGCTGATCCTGAGGAAGCCCAGAGGTGGATTACCAGACTGGAGCGGATTTTTGCGGTGATGCATTGTCCGCCGGAGGAGCGAGTATTGTTGGCTACATTCTTACTGGATGGTGCAGCGTACGAGTGGTGGTATACCCTCGAGTTGTCCGGTTGGGATGCCTATAGTGTAACCTGGGAGACGTTTAGGGAACGGTTCCTGGAGCAGTACTATCCTCGTTCTTTCCGAGATGCCAAGGAGGCGGAGTTCTTGCATCTCCAACAAGGGAATATGACAGTGGCTGAGTATTAATGGAAGTTCCAGATGTTGTCTCGGTTTGCTCCTGCTTTTGTGGCCACTGAAGCCGAGAAATGTCGTAGATTTGAACTGGGCCTGCGAGGCGAGATTCGTGCCATCGTGACGGCTGGATCTTTTGCTACCCTCCGAGACTTGTCGGATGCTGCGGTGAGGGTGGAGGCTAGTTTGCCGGTACGCCGCCGGGAACCATCTATTCCTGGAACTTCGAGCCAGCGGACACCAAAAAGGGGTAACTTCGGTGGAGCGTCATCGTCGGGCGATGAGCGTTTTGGTAGACCTGGCAGTTTTCAGAGTTCCGGATTTTGGGGTTACCAGGCACCGTCTACTCCGCAAGCTAGTGCGACGTCGGTAGCGTCCACAGGGAGACCGAGCAGTGGACCAGGTTGGAATGTGTGTTTCTACTGTGGGGAGCGAGGTCATCTTCGACGTGAGTGTCCACTGTTACCACAGGAAGGTGGTGTAGGCCGAGGCGTAGTGGAGCCTGGACAGAGTACAGCGTCAGGGACAGGAAGCCCGAGAGGAGGGGGTGGCACTGCCACGAGTAGTTCGAGGGGACGTGGTAGAGCACGGGGATCTCAGGCCCGAGTGTTTTCGATGACTCAGCAGGAGGTTCAGTCGACACCAGCTGTGGGGATAGGTACTTATCTTACTTTGGTTATACTGTACTTAGGTTTGGTTGTTGGATCCCCGGGTAGAGTCTAGAAGAAGTTTCCCTAGGTGGACTGGGGAGTGCTGTCGTGGTAGGATGACGGTAGGTACAGGAAAGGAGTGACTATAACTGATCGATATGAGGTTATTGAAGGAGAGAACCCACAAGCTAGAGTTTGCCTTTAGGACTTTGTAGATTTATTCCGATAGTGGCCGAATTAGCAGCCGAGGGAGATGGGTGGTCGATTGTGTGGGTTGTAGTCGAGTTGGTTCGGGAAGGTAGGGTGGTTGTATACGAGGATGTACTCTATGACTTCTGTCGGGTACTCTGAAATAAGGTATGTTATAATCCCTTTGTTTTCTGTTCATAGAGTTTCCCTTGCGTACACCAGGCAGTTGTTACATAGCAAGAGTTGGCCGTGGTAACCGTAGTTGGAGATGGTGTGACATACCTAAGGTGGAGAGGATAGACAGAAAACCCAGGAGAGGTTGTTATTAACCGAGTGTTGCTTACCGGGTAGGAGACCCTAGGTGTCGGGGACTAGCTGTGGAATTTCGGGGACGAAATTCTTTTTAGGGGGGTAGATTGTAACAACCCGTCCCGGAAGCCTGGATTAGTAGACTGATTAAGGTGTGATTAGTGAGGTTAATCGGTGGTTAGTTGGTCCTGATAAGGTCATTAGTGTAGAATGACGATTTTGCCCCTGGTTCGGGCAAAAACGTTGACTTGTAGTTTGGGTGGTCCGATGGCCTTTGACCGGTGTTCAGGACGTAGTTGAGGATGTCACGAATCCGTAGGCAGGTGGCACGCCCGATTCCGACATCCGAGGAGGAAGTTGTGATGTTCGGAAGGTTGAGGGCATAACCGTAATTTGGGTAAATTAGGGGGAATAGTTGATTTTTGTAGAATCGAGTTTTGGTACGTTGACCTAGGATGGTCAGCTAGTTCTTGTCATCCTGAGTTCGATGACAGGCGGCACGCATTCATCGGACTTACGGTGTGGTAGTTACGGGTCTAGGAAGTTATAGCAAAACCGTAAAAATGAGGTAAATTGGAGGGTATTTTGGTCTTTGTGGCACATTGGGATTTGTGCACAGAGGAAAGGAATGGACGGCTGGGATTGAGCCATGTGGGAGTGTGTGGAGTGGATTGTGACATGTGGCATGTGTGTAGAGGATTCTGGTGGAATCCTGTGCATTCACGGCCCAATTAATTGGGGTGCAATCGTGTGTGGTCGTGTGTGTGTGTTCTTCAACCAGAGAGAAACAGAGGGAGGAAATTGAGAGATTGGGAAGGGTGATCGTGCCTATTGAGGAGTCCTAGTGAGTGAGTGAGGGACGGGAGAGTGAGAGGAAGCTGGTGAGGTGGTTGAGAGGTGCAGCGGGTGTGTGTGTGTGAGGTGTGAGCCACGGGAACCAGGGAGGAACTCAGGGAGAAAAACAGAGAAGTGGGTGGTGGTGCAGCCGTACTCGATCACTCGAGGTCAAGAGAAGTGCTCAGAGGACGGAGGAAGACAGGAGGAGCCACTACCTCGCGGCTGAGCCCACGGCGGCGACAGGAGGCAGGTAATATCCTCGTCCCCATTTCGGTACTCTGTTTTCCCGTTGAGGTTCAACGTGAAAGTCGTGGGTCTAGGGTGAGAGTCGAGGGAATTGGAGGTCAGGGCGAGGTTCAGGAGAGTCCTAGGCGTCGACTAGGATGGTCGCCGTGACGGGGGTGTACACGGCTGAGCTCAGACGACAGCAGGCACTCTGGTGCTCTGTTTTTCCGTGATGTTCGAACGGCAAGTCGTGACGATTGGGGCTGAGTCGAAGGTCTAAGAGGGTTGGTTTAGGTTCAGTAAGGTCCAGGGAAGAGTTTGGTGAAGCCACCGTGAAGGGAGGTGAGCTGGGTGGCTGGATCGTGAAGCAGGGGAATTGGGGCTGTCTGGTTTCGAGTTCAGTCGACGGGCTAGGGACAGTGTCGAGGTGAACGGAGTTGGGGAATCTATAGGGTTGGTCTGGACGATGCTGTTGGTGGAGAAAGGGAGAGAAACCGTGCAGGCACGGCGGTGAACCGCTGACGCCGGTCTGAGTTGCAGGTGACTGTGGCGAACCGGGTTGGCTCGAGGTAGCCGATGCACTGTAGCAGGCGCGTGAGGGCCACGCGCAACCACTTTGGACGGCGCGTGGGGGCGCGTGCGGCGGCGATAGGGAAAACGGTCAACATAGTTTTTGGTCTAGGAGTTATGGTGAGTTCAATAGAGTTGGTTTCGGGTCAATCGGATGTCGTTTGAGTTTAGTTCGGCAAGGGTGAAGGTTTAGGGTCCCGGGTTATTACGTTTAGGATTCGGGGAATTTTGAGGGAATTTAGGTGAACCTTCGTAGACGTGTTAGTGACGTAATTTGGTGATTGTGAACAGGATCGGGATTTCCCGAGGAAGCCGAGGAACGTGCTGGACGTTCGGGACGCGAGTAGGGCTCAGTACTGTGAGTGGACCCCTTCTTTCAACTCGAGCATGCATAACTGTTTTCTATAATTGTTTTATGATTTTGATTATGATTCTATGTTTATTGAATATGTTTTGGTTGGTTTTACACGGTATTTGGCACGTTTTACGAGAAATGTCGATTTCTGAGTAAAATGCCAGAGTTTTGGGATTTTTTAAAGGATAACTAGTTTGATTGCTTACAAAGGGATTTTGAAACATGATTTGGTAATTAAATGCATTGGATTTTAAAGTTGGAAAGTGGATTCCGGATTTGGGTTCGGAATGACGGTTCTGGATGCCGGAAGGGTATCGGACCAGTGATTTTGGATTCGGGTTTGGGTGTGGATTGGTAAATGGTTTTCAAATGATTTTGGGATTGGATTTGCTGGATCTGGATATTGGGTTTAAAGACCCGGATATATGTGACAGGGGACCGGCCGGATTGGGTTTAAAGACCCGGATTGAGTTTAAAGACTCGGGAGTTTAAAGACTCGGATATATTGATTTCCCCCGTAGGCCTTGAGTTTAAAGACTCGGGAGTTTAAAGACTCGGATATGATTAAGGCCTGGATTGAGTTTAAAGACTCGGGAGTTTAAAGACTCGGATAGGTCCAGCAGGTTTGATCGGGAAATGATGATTTGAGTTTTATGGTTTATACTTCGGGTTTTGACACTCATGCCATGTTTTCCATAACTGTTTTCTAGTGTTCCTGTTTCTTATGATGTTTTGTGATGTTTTGTGAACATTGATTTATAACTGTGTTAACAACTGGTGGTTATGCATGTAGTTTTCAAAACGGAGGGTTAAACTCGGTTTTTGATAAATGGTTTTAGAAACCTTTCTGTTATTATGGTCCACTCACATCTTCTGTTTTAACTTGCCCTCCAGGTTGTGGAGCTAGTGCGGGGTCTTGACGTCGAGGCAGAGTCCGAGGCATAGAAGTGACGTGAGGGATCCCGGAATAGTTTAAAGTCTTCCGTGTGCGTGTACTTTCGTGGTTTTTATTTCCCTTGTATTTCCGTACTATGCTCTGTAAATGCTACCTTCGGGACATTGTGTTTATTACTCCTGCGTCTGACTGGGTTTGAGTGCGTTTTACTTGAGTGTTGTGTCGGGGAGTCAGACGGGAGCGGGATTTACCTCGGGTTTCGGGGTGAAACCGGGGTGGGTCCTGACACATCAAGCTTGACATTGACTGAGCTTCCAACAGTGGAAATCAAACCTGCAATGGGAGATTGCAAGATCTGGAGTTGAGACGAAGTCACCATTTTGTTGACAAGCACAAGAAAGAAAACCTTTCTTTGAATCTTTAAAACAAGTACTTGGTGTGCAACAACTTATTTGCTGATTTCTTTGCTGGTTTTTCAAAAACATTCTTTAAATCTTTAAAACAAGCATTTGGTGTGCAACAGTTTAGAAGTTGTTTTTCAAGAACATTGAGCCTTCTTCAATGAAGCACAAACAAAAAAAGCGTGCATCAGCTTGAATGCTGATTTAGGCTCATGTGAAAAGATTTTCGTCTTTGATTTTAGCAGCGGAAAACGAAAAAATAATAAGGAAATCGGGCCGTCTAGCATGGCTATGATACCATGTTAAGAAAGCTTAGAGATAAGCAAGAGAAAGAGATGGTTGAGAGATCAAAGAGGAAATGAAGGATGCTTGTATTGATATGATCGAAAAGAGTAAATATCAAAGATCACAGCTAAGCTTATATATGGGAGTACACAAAGTGTACTCTCCAAGTAAACACTAACAAAGCTACTATCTCACTCTTGCACAACTAAGCATCAATCTAACAGACTACTAACTGAATTACAATGACTCAATGATATTATGACAAGTAGCATTCTAACACCTTTATGATAGAGAAACCACCTCCGGGAGAACTCGTTTGAAAATAATCACCAATGTCTTCGCCACCAGTTTAATTATGTAATAGTGCACAAGCTAATAAGTATGAACTCACTAACTATCTTAAGATTTTGACCTTTGGAATAAGGGCAATCAAAGTGTGATTGATGAATTCTTTCACTAACTGAGCTTGTTACCAAAAAAAATAAAAAAATAAAAAAAAAAACAACAACAACAGTAAATTGTATGGATTTCAAATAAATCGATATGAGTCTTAATGAAAGGGATCTAATTAAATGATTTCAAATCCAGTTATCACCTCCATTTTTCTATTCTTATTTGAATCCTAACATACATCTTATATGAAATCCAGATTCAAATTCTTCTAGTACAAATTGAGGCTATTGTTTTAAGTTTTAACGTAGAAATGAAAGGAAAATTTACGAAATAATGTAGAGATTTTTTATGTTATTATTATTCTTATAATTGTGAATTTGTAAATAAGAAAATGTTACGACGAAAATAAATTAAAAAACTCACTCATCACTTAATACATATAAAATATTTAGTGTAAAACTTTAGTGATCTTATCACCATATGAGCGTGTGAGTGCGCTCAATGAACCAAATGTGAAGGTCATTTTGATATATATGCGAGGAGGTGTATTGGGGATCTGTGGGCATCTAAACCAACAACCCTTTTAACTCTTTTTTTTTTTTTTTTTTTGGGGGATCTGGAACCAACCCTTTAACTTATGAAATAGTTTATGGTGTATTTATTTTTTAATATTTTGGTATTTCAGTTAGTATAGTAACCATGGTTAAGTTGAGTGGTCTTCCCTCTAACCAAACTGGCGTAGGGTTTACCCCAATCCTTAAGGATTGCACCAATGTAACATAATAATGGTCAAATCACTCGACGCTTTATTTGATTTCAATAATTTAATTAGTACCATCCACAACCTCACGAGTCACTTCGCATTTTAACAAAATCTGAAATTTTCGTATCATGTATGGTGTACTGTTTTTATTTCCCCCTCCTAATTTTTTCCAAAGACAAAATAAAAGTACAAAGTCTTAATTTGGATATTCATGGCCTTGACTCCTAATTTTATTGGAATTGAATTTGAAATTTTTGATACGATATATATTGGTATGTTGTAATGCCCTTATCATTTGGCCCAAAAACCCATGGGCTTATGGGGGCCCGATAAGCCCGATGGACAAAAGCCCGGCCCGACTCGCTATGAGTCGTGGGCCGGCCCGGCCCGAGAGTTAGTGGGCTGGGCTTGGGCTTATGGTGTTCAAACCCGATAGTCCCGAGCCCGATAAAGCCCAGTAAGCCCAGTCCGACCAGCCCGTAATAAACCCGACCATAAGCCCGAAAATATAAAATACTCATTATTTAAAAATTAATACTCAACTCATTCTTAATACTAATATTTCAACCCAAACTCAAATCTCAGCCCCAAGTCTACCTAATTTATTTTAAAAAGCCCAATACCAAATACTCAATACCCAATACAAACCCTAACCACTTATCCACCTACTTAATAGGCCCAACGTTTTTGCATCTTTGAGTATTTTATTTTAACGAGGCCACGTTTTTGCACCCTTGAGTATTTTTTTTTCATTATTAATATTTTTTTTTCATGCATATATTTTTTTTGTAATTTTAAAATTTGAGACATAGTTTATTGCAAAAGCCCACGTAAACCCGATCCAAGTGGGCTTAATATGCCCGACCCGAAAAGTCTGATATAAATCCGGCCCGATAAAAGCTTGTGGGCTCTTTTTTATGTCATTAAGCCTGCCCGACCCGGCCCGCAAATTTAAAAATTATTTAATAAGCCCGGCTCGGCCCAAGCCCAAAAAATTTGGGTCGGGCAATGCCGAAGCCTAAATGTATTTATAAATTTTGTGTATATATAAATTAGTCACATCAAACAATGTTAAAGCAATATTAAAGGAAACAACATGGAATGATATAGGCTTCGGCATTGGGCCGGGCCGGGCCGGGCTTATTAAATAATTTTTAAATTTGCCGGTTGGGCCGGGCGGGCTTAATGACATAAAAAAGAGCTCACGGGCTTTTATCGGGCCGGGTTTATATCGGGCTTTTGGGGTCGGGCCTATTAAGCTCACTTGGATCGGGCTTACGTGGGCTTTTGCAATAAATTATGTCTCAAATTTTAAAATTACAAAAAAATATTAATAATGAAAAAAAATACACAAGGGTGCAAAAATGTGGTCTCGTTAAAATAAAATACTCAAGGGTCCAAAAACGTTGGGCTTATTAAGTAGGTGAAGGAGTGGTTAGGGTTTGTATTGGGTATTGAGTATTGAGTATTGGGTTTTTTAAAATAAATTAGGTGGACTTGGGGCTGAGATTTGGGTTTGGGTTGAAATATTAGTATTAAGAATGGGTTGAGTATTAATTTTTAAATAATAAATATTTTATATTTTCGGGCTTATGGGCCGGGTTTATTACGGGCAGGTCGGGCTGGGCTTATCGAGCTTTATCGGGCTCGGGCCTATCGGGTTTGAACACCATAAGCCCAAGCCCAGCCCGCTAACTCTCGGGCCAGGCTGGTCCACGGCCCATAGCGGGTCGGACCGGGCTTTTGTCCATCGGGCTTATCAGGCCCCCATAAGCCTATAGGCTTCTGGGCCAAATGGTGAAGCCTATAACGATATCGTTTAAACCGTAATCTACGTTGAACACTTCATTATTAATAACACTAAAATGCATTGTCAGTTTGTTTTATGTATAAACCACATATGCATGCAACAACAACTGTGTATACATAACACGTACATAATTATATGTACATATATATACATATAATTAATTATGTATATATGTACATATATGTACGCACACAGTAATCTTAATGTTAATGTAACTATCAAACTATATATGCCAATTAAGTTTGGTTGGTGCACAAGAAGTATGCAGAACCTAATTTTGGTTAAATTGGATCGATGTTTTCAAATATTAAAACCATGTGCATTATATATATATATATATCTGCATTGTCCTTAGACAAACAAATTAATCAAAATGGGAGGCTCAAGGAGGCTGGGCATGCACTGTATGGAATCAAACAGATGGAGCATGGGAAGTGGGAACATTGGGAAGGCAGTTAAACCATGGCATGTATATATACGTATGGACCCCCAAACACGTACGTACTCTGCATTTAGATCCCCACTTGACTGAGATTTTTCAGTACTGCTACTGTTGGAGCCTCCAGTAGTACTCCAGAGAAAATCAATTGGCAGAGGAGAGTCGCATTTCAGCCTCAAGTAGCTATAATTTTTTAAAACAAACAAAAAAATATGTTGTATATCAGTACGTAATCGTCCTTATTAGAAGCTGGACAACGCTCTTGTATCAATCCACCGGTAAGAAGTTGAGATTTCAACTCAAAATTAATTGGCAATGAGGGGAGTAGCACAAGATCTTATAAGGCACAAATTGTAGTTGTGCTATTGAGATTCCATCGCAAAATCATTTGGTCATAGAGGGAGTAGTCCAAGATTATATATGACACAAATTGAAGTTGTGCTTTTCCGATGTGAGATATTTTTCTCACATCTCAACACTCCCCCTCACGTGTGGCAGATTTTTCAGCATATCACGTAATGAATTGAATAGGTACGTGTGACACGTATGGCGGTTAAGTCTATCACGTATAATCAACCCGCTCTGATACTACATATATAAGAAGTTGAGATTTCACCTCAAAATCAATTGGCAATGGGAGTAGTCCAAGATCTTATGAGGCACAAATTATAATTGTACTTTTTCGATAGGTGACATTTTCGTCACATCTCAACGTCCGGCCTCTGCATCCAACGATCACCATGCATGGATTGTTACCATTATCTGCCTAATGCATGGGACCATGTCTCATGTCTTCTCTTCTCAAACCTCAAATGCTTGCTTGTATTCTCTGGTTGATCATATGACCACTACTCTTGTCTTATTTACGTACGATTATTATTCAAGTAATAATAATTATGTAATTTCCAGAACCACAGAGCAGTGAAAATAATTAAATTCATCATATATACATGGTCCTACACTCCTACCCAATTATTATGAGTTCACGCGTGAGAAAACAATTACTCGTGCCTCTATTCTCCACAAATTACATAGTAAGCCACTTAAAAAATTGAAGTAAAATTTAAAATAAAAAGCCGTTATAAGGAGATTATAATAATAAGAGAGACGTTGTGTAGGTTTAAAAAAAATGGGTTGATTTGGATGAATTTCAGGTTTGGGGAGCACATGGTCACATGATAACACAGTGATGATAGGATCAGTATCTAATAGAATACTAGGGTTGAAAAAGTTATTTTATCATTTTGCAAACTTTATAAATATTTTACCTTATCGGCTTATCCTATTCCTCAGAATCAGATGTATACACATATATATAATTATGATTGGAGTATCTAATAAAGGGATATATGGATGAGGTCATCAGCTGCAGATTTTGAGCAAAACTTGGCAGATTCCTCCCTGCATCATATTCCTGACGACTTACATTTGCTCTAAATGCTAAACGTACTGAATCCATTAGAGAGTGAGAGAGAAAGAGTTTTATATATAGATTTCAAATTCAAAGTGGTCCTGTTCCCGGCAACCCATGATATAATAAAAACAAGGCAGTGAGGCCTACCCAGACACACACACAAAAAAAAAAAAAAAAAAAAGGAAAAAACCAAATCCAGTGCCTAGCATTAGCATATGATTATAAATCACAATTTTTGTTTTCCTTTGTTCCTAGTCCCCCTTCCGGCCGTAAGCTATTGGGGGTTTGCGGTTTAAGCCTTCCCAAGAAGAATGAGTTTCTTTATAACGTGAAGGGTCGAATCTGACCTTACTTGGTGGCATTGGCTCCCTTTATGACCGGCCTTAACTCCTTAGGTGATTATAAATCACATTTAATTATTGTGTGTATAGTTTATACATTATATATGGTACATTAAATATATATATATAAAGAAATGATATTTGAATATATAAATTGATTATATTTAATGACATACTTAATGAGACAATTAATAAATGATGCTATTTTAATAAATTAAATTATTTGGTTTTTTATAGTAAATAAAATGTCACATCAAATATGTTACTAATATAATCAATTTATTATCTCCAAATAACCTTACTTACATATATATATATATATATATATATTACAAATGTAAATACTTCGATGAGATGGAGATGGAGATGGATTCGTTGAGGTTACATTATTTATACTCGAAGACATTAATAATAATAATTTGACTATATATACTGCATGGTGGCGAAAGCGGTCAGAGGAGGAGCGTGTGCCTCGTGGTCAGGGTGGGCGTTTTAGATTTGGACATGGTAGCTACTAGCTAGAGTAGGGCTGATCGAAATGGACGAAGCTATTATTGAAGATGGGAAAACAAGGAGAAGGATGTTTTGATAAGTTGATAGAGACATTAGACATATATAAAGAGAGGGAGAGGTCCCATAACATTTTAATTTTTGTGCATGCATGCCTAAATCATGTTGGACTCAACATTATTGAGAGAGAGAGAGAGTAGAAAAAAAGAGCAAAGCAAGATGCAAATTAATAGACCTCATTCTCAATATCATTATACAGAAAATAAACAATCAAGTTTCAAATTTTGAAGCGGTTTAAAATTTTGACATTTCAGTTGTACTACAGAAAATTCCGATTCATCTATGGAAATAGTAAAGCGGCAATATTATTGAAGCAAGTTTTGCGTTTTCCTTAAGGCCCTAAAAGAAAAGGTTCCTGTGTTAAAATGAGTGTTGTGGTCCGGATCTAGAAGGGCAGTTTACTGCAAAAGGAATCATGCAACAAGCCCATATTGAAGGAGCGTTTACAATAAATTGTGTGCTTGAGTTGGCCCAGCCCAAAATTGACCTAATTCTTTGTGCGTTTCTTTTCTAATGAGGGTCTTATCACGTTAGTTTGTAATGTAAGTTTCTTTTCTAACGAGAATCTTATCATGTTAGTTGATAATGTAGGCTGCCCGTCGTTGAATTTATGATAGAACTAAGTTAAGAATATTGGAATCAAACTTTGCTTCAGACGACCATAAATTTTTAGCTCTCTTTTGTTTCTTTTAAGTAGTTGTTGAAGTACGAGTGGACTTGAGGTACTTTTAACTTATTTTGACAATAATTTTAGTACTTCTAACTTGAGGTACGAGCCGGTGATGAATTTGATAATTATTAAAAACATTCCACGTAATAAGGCTATATTGTAGAAAGATTCGAGTCCAAATCCTCAAATCACTTACTATATATATCGTAGATAAACATAAAAGGCAACAATGGAAAAATAAGATTGAAGATATTAATTAAACACTGATTAAAACTGAAACCAAAGAGAAATAGAGACACTGATGGATAATATTGTATTTATCCTCGTTGACGTACTCAAAACAAAGCCTCTATTTCTTAAAAACCAAGTTAAAAGCAAATAATGTCCAATGAACTAGCTAGAAAACACTTACACCTGGTGCTTAATTACGAGGTAAAGTTTTACTGTTTGACCTGATTATTTGAGAACCTGCTACAACAACAGACATAGGTCCATGTGGATCACATTATTTTGGTTTTCGTTTTAATTTTCTTATTTTAGAGAGATGATCTACAAGGGTAGGACGACGAACAGCGGGTTATGGGCGGCCCGATGAACAATTGAGTCTCCACGTCAGAACTCGTGCTACTTTGACTCCAAAAGCTTACACTGGTACCTCCTTTCTCTTCAACTGAATGCTCATTATGCACCCACGGTTTCGCACCATACTGATCCATATATCATCAGGAAAAAAGAAACTAATTAGAGGAAACTAATTAAGACTACTCATGATTATTGTGAATAAGGCTACTCATAGAATTTTGACTCTCTTTTCAGCCCCAGCCTAAACCCTAGCACAAAGTTATTTTGTATATTGAAACTTGAAACTAAGAATTTAAAAGGATTTAAATTACAGTTTACCGCTTCAGATAACTTCGCATTTTCTTCTAACAGGAGCCTCTCCTGATGATTTTAGAGGACATAAATTAATTAAGATGGCGTTACTTGATGAGTAACTGAATATAGCAATTATTTGTGGCGGTTAAAACTTAAAACAAGTTACCTTTGCCTTGAGTTGTTCCATCTGCTCCGTAAACAATTGAGCCTGGAATCATTTCGGTGAATTAAATTAAACAAAATATAAAAAGCTCTCAATTAGCTCTTAAAAATTGCAGGAAATTCACATCATGTTTGATTGATGACATGAACGAATGTGCGTACCTTTCGCTCTCGTATGGTGCCTAGGCTTCGTTCAAGCTGGATACTGAGGCCATGGAGCTCCTCAACAGTGCAAGAATCCAAACCATTTCCCAAAAGCTTCCTAAAATATGCAAAATTCAGGATTTATTAGGAAAACCTAGACAAATGGAATATAAGATGACCCAAAAAACAGTGCAGGAGAGAAGAAGATCAAACTAAGCCATATATAAACCGTTGAGAAGCTTCTAGGGTCTCTATCTTCTTTCTCATATTGGCAGATTCAAGCTTCAGTTGCTGCATGCAAAAAGTAGGTTTTTATCAATTAGAAAAATGCCACTCTCTAAAAGTTTAACCTTTTCAACAACTTGATCAAACCCCTGTTGAGTTAATGCCTCCTTAGTGGATTATTAATGCATTGGAATTTGATTATGTATTGGGAATAAATACATGGTGTTGTTCATTCAACTTTGTAGGAAAAGATTGATGTGGAAGCTTCATGAAGAAGATCATTAATTGAAGAAGGTGCATGAATTGACTTCAATGAAGGATGTTGAAATGTGAGGAAAATGTCCCACATTGGAAAAGCACAAATACAACTTGTGCCTTAAACACTATATAAGGTGGAGAGCTTGGTCACATTTCAACATCAAGGAGAACACCTCACAAGTGAGTGAGTGCTTCAAGAGTGTGTATAGCTCTTGGGCTAGAGTGATCTTCTTGAGCACTTCAAGAGTGAGTATAGCTCTTGGAGGAGAGTGATCTTCTCGGTTAAGAGAAGGTGAAAGAGTGTGTATAGCTCTTTGGGGTAGAGTGATTTTCTCGGGTTGAGAGAGGGTGTACAAGGGGTATCCTATTGGGTATAAGGGCTCAAGTTGGGTATAAACTTGAGTAGTGTAATCTTGTATTTTGTATTCTCTCATAGTGAAGGAGAAAACTCTCCGAGGACGTAGGCAAGTTAATTGGCCGAACCTCGTTAAATCTTTTGTGTTCTTGGTTTCTTTATTTTCTTTTTTCATCTTTATTGTTAGCACTTGCGTGGTGGAGGATTAATTTCCTAACAAGTGGTATCAGAGCTTCGGTTTATCGATCGTGAGCGGTTTGCCATGGCAAGTTCTAGCGGTTCACATTTCAAGGTGGAGCAGTTTGATGGAAAAGGAAATTTCACTCTATGGCAAAGGAGGGTGAAGGACATCCTAGTTCAACAAGGCCTTGCAAGACCGTTGAAGGGGAAGGATGCGAAGCCAGAGAAGATGTCAGATGAAGATTGGGACGAGTTGGAGTCCAGGTGTGTCAGCACTATTAGGCTTTATATTGCTGACAATATTATAAATAATGTTAATGATGTAGATTTTGCACCTGAGCTTTGGGAGAAAATGGAGAAGTTTTATCTTGGGAAAGGCTTGCAAACGAAGCTGAATTTAAAGCGGGATCTCTACAAGCTCAAGATGGGAGAAGGTGCGAATCTCATGGAGCACATGAATGTGTTCAAGGGATTAATAAATCAACTATCAAGAGTTGAGGTTAAAATTGAGGAAGAAGATCAAGCCCTTTTACTTCTTACCTCGCTTCCCGATTCATATGAGAATATTGTTACTACAATTGTGTATGGTAAGGATACACTGAAGATGGAGGATGTAGAATCGACTCTCTTATCACATGAGAAGAGAAGGAAAGCCGATGATTCTCAAGGTTCCGTCTTCATTGCTCATGAACAGAATCGTAAGGGAAGGTCAACTGCGAGGGGATTTAGTGAGCATAGCAGGTCTAAATCCAGAGGCAGAGGAAAGGGCAAGCAATGCTACAAGTGCAAGGAGTGGGGACACATAAAGCCGGATTGTCCATTGATGAAAGAGAAGGACGATAAGGGCTCAGATTGCTCCTTGGATGGTGTAGCGGAGATGTCTAGAGATTTTGGAGAACTGCTCACAGTCTCCAAAGGTAATTACATTTTTTCTCAAGATTATTGGATATTAGATAGTGGTTGTTCTCATCACCTTTGCTCTAGGAGAGAATATTTTGATACGTTCCAGGAAGTCCAAGGATTTGTGACTTGGGGTGATGGCACAAGACGTCGTGTCATGGGTACGGGAACGGTGAAGATCAAAATGTTCGATGGAGCAGTTCGAACATTGGGTGATGTGGTGTATGTCCCAAAGTTCCGGAGAAATCTAATATCCTTGAGCCAACTAGACTCCAAGGGCTGTAAGGTTTCGTCAGCAGGGGGAGTTATGAAAGTGTCACGTGGCTGCATGGTCCTAATGAAGGGAGAAAAATGTAAAAGTATGTTCTGTCTGATAGGAAAAACTCAGACCTCGAAGGTTGTTGGGAAACAGGGGGTACAGGAGAACTGGTACCTGAAGCGGGTCTCGTTTGCGGGCACAGCAGAGACGCTATCTACATGTTTCCAAGTTGCAGACGATGGTGAGAAGGATAATCCTGCTAAGGAAGAGGCAAAGTCGAGGTCCCTCTTCGGAGCCAACTGGTAATTGTTGACTCGGAGCAGCTACACATAGCATTGGCCATTTTGAATCAGGGGGAGCTAGGACCGTATGCAACTGATTCGGGTATGTGGAGTTGGTACAAGAATAAGGCCAATGGAATGCTTGTGAGTATATCAAGCGGTATCTCAATTTGAGATGAACTTCAGGGATTGAAGTGGTGATGCAACATTATCCACCTAAGTCGGCAGGGGGAGATTGTTGAGTTAATGCCTCCTTAGTGGATTATTAATGCATTGGAATTTGATTATGTATTGGGAATAAATACATGGTGTTGTTCATTCAACTTTGTAGGAAAAGATTGATGTGGAAGCTTCATGAAGAAGATCATTAATTGAAGAAGGTGCATGAATTGACTTCAATGAAGGATGTTGAAATGTGAGGAAAATGTCCCACATTGGAAAAGCACAAATACAACTTGTGCCTTAAACACTATATAAGGTGGAGAGCTTGGTCACATTTCAACATCAAGGAGAACACCTCACAAGTGAGTGAGTGCTTCAAGAGTGTGTATAGCTCTTGGGCTAGAGTGATCTTCTTGAGCACTTCAAGAGTGAGTATAGCTCTTGGAGGAGAGTGATCTTCTCGGTTAAGAGAAGGTGAAAGAGTGTGTATAGCTCTTTGGGGTAGAGTGATTTTCTCGGGTTGAGAGAGGGTGTACAAGGGGTATCCTATTGGGTATAAGGGCTCAAGTTGGGTATAAACTTGAGTAGTGTAATCTTGTATTTTGTATTCTCTCATAGTGAAGGAGAAAACTCTCCGAGGACGTAGGCAAGTTAATTGGCCGAACCTCGTTAAATCTTTTGTGTTCTTGGTTTCTTTATTTTCTTTTTTCATCTTTATTGTTAGCACTTGCGTGGTGGAGGATTAATTTCCTAACAAACCCCTCCTAGGGCGATATCTGGCTATAATATATGTTCTCGTTGGAAAAATGTTCGTTAAGGTAAATGGTACGTCTCACGCTAATTTCACCTCATCAACTCACCACTACCCCGACAACCACATACCGAATGGATCTCATCCTAGACTCAAACTAGTCTTACGGGAAAATATATGGGAAGAAAAAGCAAGAACAAGACCAGACAGCACTGAAGCAAAAAACCAGGATACCTACTGCAACTTATATGCTTGATGCTTTATCGGGTTCTAGCATTTTATAACGAAAAGTAAATCGCGCGTTGTTCATGCATATACTCAATTGAAAGAACCGCTTCAAAAATAAACCATAAAAGTGGTGTAATTTGGTTTTCATCCAACCTGCTAAAATTACTTTGGGGAAACGATACATAATAGATAGCTATTTTACTTCTTTCAACCCTAAGTCTTTTTTCCACCATGATTAATAACTCTTTTCTCTACATGTATAATAATTGAGGTGGTCAAGAACTCAGAACTTATGATCCAATAATAAGATTTTTATAAGTTTTTTCCGCCATCTGTTTCATAACAACTTCGCAAGCTAAGTTTGATTTTCAAATTCCAAGACATATATAGAGGGAGCTTGATGATAACCTGTACATATTGTTCCATTTCGATGTTGTTGCATTGTCCAGCTGCTTTTGCATGTTTTTGGTATCGTTTTAAAGTCATTTGCAGGCTGAAGCATCAAAATTAAATATAGGAAAAGGTCAAACTGAAATATATGGTACTCCAAGCATTAAGTTTCTTAAAATGATTATGTTTTCAACAAATTAAACCGTTCTTTCCATCAAGATCTTGAGATGAACATGATTGATCAAGTTTCCCATTAATTTATTACTACGTTCCCAGTTTCGTTTGAAACAAGGAAATATGTTATATATGATAATCAAAGATAAATTTTGAAACTTCAAGTTATTTCCAGACTATGGAGCTTAAAATTCGTACAAGAAAAACTAAGAGCTAGCTAGGAACTAGTTAGGAACATCACTACTAAGAAATCCAGAAAAAAACATCACTATATATAATCAAAGAGGGGCTTGATCATGAGGAGCCAGACTCGGAAAGATGAACATTATATCAAGTAGTGTAGCAATCACGCTAAATAGTGGTTAATTGCACTTTTGGACATGTCGATCAATACATTATTAACACATATGCAGTGTTAAAAATAAAAGATAAAAGAATAAATTCTGAATGTATTGGTTTTGTTCGAGTATACAACCTTTATATAGGCCAAAAGTTGACTTAAGCTAATTAAGAAAAGTTGACTATTTCCGATTCTATTGGTTCTCAACACATTATATTGATTCTCAACACTCTCCTTCAAATTGGAGAGTGAATATTTTGAAGTCCCAACTTGTAAAGTAAAGTAAGTTTCTTGTCATACTAATGTCTTCTCCGGTGTTTCAAAAATCATTATGATAATGTAGTACTAAACCCAGTAACTTGGGTAAAATTCATTTTCAAGCTCGCTATAATGGCAAGATAAAGTCAGTGGCACAAATGCAAAGAAGAGGAATAAAAGCCGAATAATGTGGCATAAAAAGGCCAAAAATGACTTAAATTCGAGTAAGGTGACACAAATGATGAGTAAGGTGTCACAAAAGGCCAATTTAATGGCACGGAGGCCAATTAAGGTAGTAGGTGGTTACATTACCTATGGATAGATATCAGTTAGGTATGTAAGGGAGATTCTTAACAAACAAAGGAAAAAAAAAACTAAACAAAGGCAATCTGAATCTTCAGTCAGTGTCTCATGAGTGCATGAAGCGATAAAGCTCCAAACACCCACAAGGGAAGAGAGGCCACAGATTTAGGCCTCAAAAGCGATATTGCTTTGATACCATATTAACAATAAAAAATGGACGAGTAAGTTCCAAATGTGTTGATTGATCAAGAGTATACAACCTTTATATATATAGGATAAAAGTGGACTTAAGCTATAATTAAGTAAGGAAACAATAATCTGAGAGATTATAATATATTTTTTTTAATTATAAGAGTTGACTATTTCCGATTTTGTTGATTCTCAACATTGTTATATTGGCTCTCAAAATGCAGCATTACAGCAAGTGTGGTTTTATTCACGGGCATAAAGAACATATCCACGAGCAATTAAACACTATGAGGAAAAACTGATCCAGCAATAACAATCACACGATATTCCAAATTATATTTACCCAATTAACGCTCGGTTGGCTAAGAATGATTAAGCATGAAGAGGTATGGTTACACACGATAGAGTTATTTGCAATGGCGCCGCCACAGACTGTAAGTTATACTGCGTAGCTAGCTAGGTCAAACTGTTTCATTAAATTACGAACTCCGTCTATTGTAAGACTATTGATAAAACAATGATATTGTAAGACTGTATTGCATACATTTAACCTAAGTGTTCTATCACAATTTTAATAAGTGTGTTTTGATAGACTTAGTTAACAGGTATGTACGTTGGTCCCTACTTTCTAAGATATACGCTAAAATCAGTGCTAAGTCCCATTGCAAGCATAATTAAGCATTTAGTTCTTCATAGAGGAGAAGAACTATGATTTTAAGGCTTGCCTAGCCTGTAGAGTACTTCTTAATTAATTACAGTCCAAGGCCTCAGCGTAAGAGTTGGATGCTCATGAAAGTGTTTCATGAATATATATATGACATATATCAATTGCATAAAATAATTAGTTAGTACATATAGCCAATGAGAAATTTAATTTATCTGAAGTTAAGCAAAGTGACATTAATAAGACAATAAAGGGCCACCTTATTCATCAATTCACCGGATCAGTAAATGCACATAAATTGTTAGAGAACACATAAGCCTATATTCTCGAAATCCATATGTTGATAGATCTTCCATGTAATCATTGTTAGAGTGCATGACCTTCTCCCCACAATTTATGTTAGATTAGAGTAAAATATCGTCAGTGTCAATTAGCTAGGTATACGATATTTCTTATACACTTGGGGTCCAAATCAATTAATGGCTTAATTAATGAGTAATTTTTTTGGGTAGAAATTAGAAGTTCATGAACACAATAAAATCTCTCTTGCTGGGATCTTATTGAACCACATATATATACATATTCTTCTCTAAGAGAAATATATACCTGATCATTGGATTAAATTGAAATTAGCAAATCTGGCAATGATCATATATATATATATGCAAGACATGAATATTGGCGCAACAAAAGCAACAGTAGCATCAAAAATTGTATATATATTAATTAGTGTATCATCCATGATACACGCTAAGCGCCAAAACAAGTACAACGAACACATGCTTAGTCGCTCGATTTCACACAAGTACAAACGCATGCCTGGTTGCTCAATTTCACACGCAAAAACTTGTATTTATATTATTTGCTTTTTAATGTTTAAGCAATAAGCAGACAGAAAAAGAAAACGGAAAAGTGTGGAACTTACTCAGAGCTGGAGAATTCATAGAGCCTGCCTTTCTGAGAGAAGATGATGACTGCAACTTCAGCATCGCAAAGCACTGAAAGCTCATAAGCTTTCTTCAATAGCCCGTTTCGCCGTTTCGAAAAAGTCACTTGCCGGCTTGTGGCATTTTCGATTCTTTTCATCTCAATCTTCCCCCTCACCATTTCCTGCAGCTTGATCATCGTCAACATAATCAATACAGAAAAATAGTTACAAAATTGGTAAAATAGAAGTGCCATATATATATATATATGTATATATATATAGCTGATGAAGCAGAAGCTAGTACCGCGCGCAGTGCTTTTTTATATTTGGAAATATGAAGAAATTAAAAGAATGATCACCACAACCTGCACCGTAGAGGATTTGAACAAGTGCTCCCACAGTAGAAACTAGACAGAAGGTCAAATTATGTGAAGAGCCCAGGACAAGTTTACTTTAATTAGAAATTTAGTATAGATGAAACCCAGCAGAAGGCAAGATTTATAGAAGAAAAACCCCAAAAGAGTTAGGGGTTTCTAAAAATAGAATCCAGAGACTCCATTCATTACTGCAAATAACACACCCAAAAAAGAGCAACAAGGTTGTTGGAGATGAATGCAAACAAATACGGAAAATACATAGATCGGAAACCCTAGATAGATGTAAACACACAAACAAGGAAACTTTTATCTGATTGTGAGATATACCTATCTCTTTATCCTCAGGCCACTCAACCCTTTTTTTCCATATTGATTCATACCTCCCTTCCATATTCCCATTGTCTTTCTCACCACAATTCATTTCCTACCCCACAAAAAAAAAAAAACAAAGAAGAAGCAAATAAAAACAGGCTGAAAAGAAGACACGTCAACAGATAGAATTATCTAATAAATTTCACTTTACTTTATTGTTGAAGTTTTAAATTCGACTCAATTTCACTTTACTGAATTATATATATATTATTTAAACTCGATAAATAATGAATTCTACTCAACAAATAATTTGCTTTTAATATTTTGTTTACTTACTTACACTTGTTAGGGTATGTTGAGGAATATATATATATAATTATTATGACTTTAAGAAATTCATTCATTCCTGATAAAGTTGTATAAAACAAATTGACTCAAAAAATAGGCATATATAATATATAAAGTATCTCCATTATTAATATATAAAAGTAGGATAATTAAATCATTCTTAACCTCGTTGCTTCTATGTTTGGCAAAATTAAGAAAAACAAGGAAAGATATATCAGCGGGTAGGGAAGGGATTAAATAATAAATAAAGAATTGGGAATAAACAAATAAATAAATAGGATTTTATAGATATTTTCCTTTTCTTTATGCAACGGTTGTGAAGATCATCGTACAAAGACTTGCATGAGTAACCAATAGCAGCATGACACCACATCCGCTGTTGTCAGCATCACAACGTCAGCTTTCTCCATGAAAGAGACGACAGTGTCACGTGGCTAGCCTTTATGGGGGGTCCGAACTTCTTCTTTTCAAATATAAATATATGTATATTTTAAATGTTTGGGTGCGACTGCATGATTGGTTGGGGTTTGTGTTTGTGTTTGTGTTCGTGGTTGGGTGGATTTAAGGAAGAACCTCTGGCCATCAACCATAAAATTTAAATAAATAAAAAAGAAAAAGAAACATTGGCTATGACCTAACCTAAAAAATTAATAAAATAAAAATAGCAACCATCGGCTGCAGCGAGCATGTCAATTGTCAAATGTAAATTCGTAACGAGGGTTTACAAGAATCTTTTGGATCGGCGGTTGTTTAGTAAGGTCAATCACGTCTATTCCCTAAACAGATAAAACTGCTGTATTTTTTTATTTAAATTCATTATCAGTTATTATTACTGAGAGGAAAGCATGTGAATTTATTTAAAGTTTTATTAAGATAAGACAATATATATAAAAGAAAACAAAGAAATAAAAGAAAGCCCAAGAAAAAGTGAAACGCACATGAGAGGAAAAGAAGAAGCACCTAGCAGATGCACTCAAGGAATAAGTTTGACAAAAAAAAAAAAAAAAAAACTCAAGGAATAAGCACCCATCGGTCCACCGTGCTCGGGATTATTGTAAATTGTACGGATACAAATTCGTCCAATTAATTAGACTATTTAAAGATAAATATAATGAAGATAATTAGAAGAATTAAGCATTGAACTATGTTTAATTGTTTACAGATGTGCATTGTCTGGATTTGATCTAGTTTGGATGTTAGTCGACGCCGACCAAACTGCATTTATTTTTCCGAATAATAAGTTGCAGGCCACCAAACAAGGTTGATGTATTAATTCGGCCATGGTCTATCAATCAAGGGCTTGTTTTGTAGCTATTTAATTTTTAGTTTTCATTTTTTTTTTTTGGTTTTGGATATGAATTAATAAATGAAGTATAAAGGAACAATTCAGTGAAAAACAAAAATGAAAACAAAAAAGAAAAACAAATTAAACCACAAAATAACTTTCAAGATTTTATTTTAATTTTTGCTTATTTATTTATTTCTCTTTAAGAAATTTCAGCATAATTGCTAAATTTAAACTAACTTCTAACTAAAATAATTGGAAAGTTATTTTAACAAAATGCTTTAAAAAAGCTTACCCCAGCAATGCTCCATATTTTAGAAATTTTCAAATATTTTATTATTTGTTTCAGGTAAAAAAATTGAAATTTGAATAAAATTCACCTCATCGAGAGGAGATTGCAATTGTTACTTTCTCTGTCTTAACTTAGGGATCTAGAACCCCCATAATATCAAAATTCTAAAATATGAGATAAGATATAGAATATGTTGGAGTCATGACTCATATTTAGTTTGAAAGATCCTTAAATACGGTAATAATCGTGTTTTAGAGATTCGGTTGGAGATGTTACCATTATTTCTCATCTCTTTTTACACTTCTAAGAGCATCCACATTAGAGTAGCTAAATTTATTGAAAAATTTAACTAAAAAACGACCTAACAGTTATTAATAACTTGCTAGTTTCTACAGCTACTAAAATTAGACTCTATTTTTTTTATTAACTTTGAATGTTAAACTCATTTTTTTTTTTAAATTTGAATATATAACAATATTACTTTCCTATAACAACTAGTTTTTAACGGTTTAAATAGATATGTATATTTTATATGCAAAATCCATCTAGCACATAATTCAGGTAATTCACCATATGTCTAGTTTTTTCTAACAGTTCAAATAGATACGTCAATTTTAACGGTTCACTACGTAGGTAAGAATAGCTGATCCAGCCTATAATTCGAGCAATTCAGCACATGTCTTGATCACAAATGGGTAAGTAACTAGTTAGGACGAACACCCATCCTATATATCTATTTAGCCACAGAGAACAGTTCCTCTCAGGCTCTCTACTTGTTGGGCTCAGCAATGGCTTCTCAATTGCCATTTTGATGGTCGTGGAATTCATCAATCCACCCTACCACTGCAATTAAGTGCTCTTCTAACTTCTCTACATTTTCCTTCTTCCACGCATCTCCTAGAAAATGACCTTGTTTCACAGCTTCTTCTTCTAGTGCTAATTATAAACCTGTTGCGAAACAGGGACTTCGAAAGCCAGTGAAATTAGATAGAACAAATTTAGATTCAAACGCAATAGATAAAATTTAAAAGGAAAACCATCTTAAGGAAAGGAGAGTAACAACTCTAAATTTCAAACTCTTATTTAGGAGACGATATTTGTTGCGAAGCATATTTTTCGCCTCCAAGAAAGTAAGGAGTATAATTTTGCTCAATGTTATAACTGTGGTTTATGGTAAAATTTCTCCATTTTCTTCCTTTCTTTCTCCTAATCATTGAAATGTGTCATATCAAAGTTCTGTTGACGTCACCTAAAAACTGTGAAACATCAAAACCTCCATTTTCTGAATACCGAAAAAAATTAAACTTTTCACAGCCCGATACTAAAAGTTTGAGTCAATTAACAACTAAACAAAAAAAAATTGAATTTTTTTGTTTTCTTTGAATTTTTGGATAACCCAGAAAAATTTAGAAATTATGAATGCAAATAATGATAAGTTTTGGGAATGAAAGAGAGAGTTTATGAAGAAGAGAGGATAAAGATGATGAAGGAAATAGGAGAGAGAAATAAGACTAAGGAAATGGTTAGCGGGAGAAAGCTTACTACTAGTAGCTAATCCCAATAGAAAATTAAATTTAAATTTAAATTTATCTAGTCTGCTATAAGCTTTTAATACTTTTAGATAATTTTTTTGCTAAATTTGACTACTCTATTACAGATGCCTTAATACTCTTAATATCTAAAGCACAAACAATTAGACTAAAAATTTAAAATTAAAATTAAAATTAAAATAATTATAAAACGGTCTAAATTTTTCGATCATCGCTAATAAAACCATTTTAGGTTGAATGGACTGTAAACGAAGATGCAGGCTCAGCCCATTTAAGGTTCATTAAGATTTGGGGAGTCCACAGGCCGAGACTCGAGTAAATGGGCTACGAAGTCAGACAAACCCATAAAAGCAGAGTAAGCGAGAGAGAGAGAGGAATAGGAATAGGAAAAGGCGTTTCGTTCTCGGATGGCTGAAACACGTACAAACAAGAGGAAAATGGGAGAAAGAAGAGAATATGGTTCCACCAAAACCCCATCAAAGTGGCCACTCATCAAACCAAAACCTAATCTTCAGATAACTTCCCTCAAAGACACCAATCTATTCACAGTAAGAATTCCTTCCTATTTGATAAATATTGCATTTTTTTTTCAACCTTCAGTTTTTATTTGATTGAAATATTTAGTCTTTTCTGGGTTTCAAAATTCAATCTTGCAGAACATTAAATTTATGTTTAATTCATTCAGGTGAAGAATTTTTTCACGTCCGCAGAATCAAAGGCTTTTGTTAAAGCTGCAGAATCTGTTGGGTTTGTTCACCAAGGTAGTCTTGGGCCAACAAAAGGTGAAGCTTACAGAGACAATGATAGAATATCTGTGAACGATCCTCATCTTGCAGATGCAATTTGGGAGTGCGGTCTTAATAAATTGTTTTCTGATATTAAAATTCGTGGGAAGATTGCTGTTGGGTTGAACCCGAATATTAGATTCTATAGGTTGGTTAGCTCGTCCTGATAATTTTACTGAACAATTTTGAAATCACTTTTAGCATGTTCTTAGTGGAATGCTTCTCTGATTATGAAAAATGAAAGTTTTGATGCCATATGCACCCTGAAACTTAATTATTTTGGTTGTAATGTTTAGGTACAAGGTTGGGCAACGATTTGGAAGGCATATCGATGAAAGCAATGATCTTGGAGATGGAAAACACACCCATTATACTTTGTTAATATACTTAAGTGGTGGTGTCAAACCCAAAGCTAAAGGTGATCTAATCAGTCCCAAGGAACCTTCCTCGGAGCCTCTGCTTGGGGGAGAGACTGTCTTCTATGGATCGAGGAATAGTGTTGTGGCAGAGGTATCAAATTCGTTTCATACTCCCCAACTCCCTTACATTTTTATGTTAAAAATGTTTTAGGATATAAAATTTGTTCTCTTTCTTGTCATAGTATGTTGTAGTGTTTTATGTAATATGCATGGAAAATTCTGTAGGTGCCTCCCACTGAAGGAATGGCTCTTCTGCACATACATGGGGACAAGTGTTTGCTGCATGAAGCCCGGAATGTTGCTAAGGGTATCAAGTATGTGTTTCGTTCAGATGTGGTATTTGCTTGATGGGTTGTTAAGTGATTGATAATCAGATATATGCATTTATAAACTCAAAGCGTTCTTAATATTCCTCCATTCCGAAAAAGATGTAATTTGCAGAAATGTGCATTATCTTCAGAAACACTGCTTTATTTTGTCTGAATTTTCTTTTTTCTTAAGATATTACATCTTTCCAAAGAAATTCACTTGGAATAAATACCTCGTAGAGGTAACCTGGAGGTAACAATCTAGCAGCAAAACGATGAGTAAAATAAAGGACATGCTTATCAGAGTACAATATATTTGTGCCTTCTTGTTGGTAAACCAGAAAGAGAAACAAATTCAGTACATTCTTCATTATATTGGAAAATTTTATTTGCTGGTTTGTTACTATATTAAGAGATGATAGAATCAGAGTACGACTAGCTCTGCACCTTGTCTGGTCAATAGAGGTTCAGTTTTGTTGATTACTTATCTTAGTGAGGTAGCGATATATGGGTACGGTGGGTTGAAATTCTCTGTTTGTGATAAATTGCATTGGGATGGAATATAGATGGAAGTATATTATAAATTATCAATGGGGATCTCACCACATGGTGTCCATGTTTCCATGTAATGGAACCCGATATAATTGGAACCTGAGATATCTGTGGTCCAGTGACCTCCACACTGACAATTTCTTCTCTCCAACATCAGTGAATGAGAGTACACTTGGTTCCACGTTAACCTTTATAGTATCGGGCATAATAATGCTAACATTGTAGGCTGAGTTGGGTTTTCCTACATTTGTAGGCATCCTATGGAAAATGCCCTTAATCTTATGACCATCTGCTATAGGCAGAGAGAAGGAGGGGTAGTTGAGGTCCCTACCAGGTTTGTTGCTCCTGCAAACGCTTTCGTCACTGGTAATTTTTCTTACTGTAGTGGTGTTTTAGCTTTGCTTGCAAAGAATGTCTACATTACCTAAAGCAAACCCATTTCCTGAAGCAAATGCGACTGCTTGAAGTAGATGGATTGTGATGTATGTGCAAAATCATATACAGTGGTCATACAGGAATTCTGAACTTATATGCATTGATGAAAATATCGACACTATCGCCGATACATCGGTCGATATATTGGTTTTTTTGGCCGGCGTCACGTAAGAGGGGGGAAAGAAATTGAGCGAAATATCTACATTTTTCCTTATTTTAAACTCATCGATCTCATTATTTCTTTAAAATGATCGAGATAGAGCCAAATTGCATGAAAAACGGACATAAAACCATTGAGTTCTAGTCGGGTTATGTCAACGGGTCGAAAAACTTGAATCGCAGACCCACGCGCGAGGTAGAAGATGACTGTTAAATGTTCGTATGTATACTTTATATATTATTTGGTTGCTTATGTTTTCAATTAGGCTTGCTTAGCCGAGTTGGTTGTGCTGATTTTCCTTTGCCTTAAAAATTTGAAGGTCCTGGGTTCGACCCTAGGTGCACGCTGTTGATTTATTTAATTTTTTTTTTCGTTTTTTTTTCTTCCAAATTTTCAATTATATTTGTTATTTTTCCCAATTTTAAATATATCAATTCTTTCCAATTTTTGAACAAAGATTGACTCTATTTTTTGTCATTTTTTCCAATTTTAAATATATTTACTCATTCTATAATTTTTCTTCCATTGTAATTTTTTTAAACTTATTGTTATGTTTTTAATTATATTAACATTCAATTATAGTAATTCACTTCAATTTGTGTTTATGTTTAAATTTTTATATTATTAGTCATCGGCAGAACCCTATTGTATCATATTATTCATCATATATTTATTATATCAAAGTCATTTTATAGTTTTTATTACCCCTATATATAGAACCATCATTGGATACTTAAGTTTTTCCCAAAATTTCATTCCAAATTTCCAACTTTTAGACCGAATTTCCGTTATTTTTGTTGACCGTAAACGATATCGATATCGATATTTGGGGCGAGATATCTGTAAATTTGACTAGCGATATATCCGTCGATATCGATATTTTCATCTTTGCTTATATGTAATATAAAATATGCAACATATATTTTATCAATTACATATTTACAATTGCATAAACTTTTTCAGCAGAAAATTTTCATGAACTAAAAATAAAGTTAAATTTTATCAGTAAGAGCTGAAAAATCAGAGTCAATGTTTCATTTTATTGCTCTCACCTAGACTTCGCAAAACTAGTGATGAATTCCATTGGGAGCACTAACTAAAAAAGAGCATTATAGCAAAGTGTGAGGTTGGAAATACATGAACCTGGTGTTCACTCGAGGACAAATGCCTTACAATTTTCAGATCCACAGTTATAAAAAGAAATGAACAAAATTTCTGAAATGTCTTGAAGAAATTTTCAAATTCATGCTGAAATTGTAACACTCCGGAAATTCAAGGAAATGAAAAATGACCATTTTACCCTTGAAAGTTTAAGAGTTGACTTTGTAACCAAAAGGAACATCTTTTCGAAATTTCGAAAAGACCGTTACGAAACTCTCGGTCTCTTGAGTATATAGACAAACGGCATGTCAAAAATGGATTTCCGATAAATATGTTATGGGTCAAGGAAGAGTAAGGGCATTTTGGTAATTTTTATACCAAGGGCATTTTGGTCATTTTACATTGTGATATTTTGTGAAAGTGACACATGTTCAGAAATTTTTGGTCCTTTCCCTCTCAATTCTTCCACCGATATTCATGAATATATATATATATATATATATATATACATGTGTGTGTGTGTGTGTGTGTGTTTGTTTTGTGAGTTGTATTGGTATTCGGTGGTGACAGGACCCGTAACTTTTACATCCGACCTCCAATTGACGCATGCCGCCTGTCTATAGATTTACCGTCTCGGGACCTACCCAACGGTCATGGCCAAAGTCCAAAAGGCATCCCGAACAAAAGGTCAATTTTCGGCCCCATAACCAAGGGCAAAATTGTCATTTCACATCCAACTTTTCCAATTTTTCCTTTTTCGAATTTCCGGCTCGTCATAGGTGGTGCTAGACGGAATGAGAAGAAAAATGTGAAAAGCCACCATCGTGAGAAGGAAAAGTCAGGGGGAGAGCAGGGAAAGAAAATGGAAAGGAAGAGAAGAAGAAGAAGGAGAATAGAGGGGAATGAGTAGGGAGGAAAGTCTAGGAATGGAGGGAAACCTCCATGGCCGTGAAAGTTCAAATAATGGTCATGGCTCATCCCTCTGTTTTGGAGGGTTTCTAGCGAAACAAAGGATATCAGAGAAATATGTGTAACGACCCGCCCCGAATTCCAGGATTAGATTAGTAACTAATCACGATTAGTGAGGTTAATCCGTGATTAGTTGGGCGAAATTGGACGAACGATGCGAAATGATCGTTTTGCCCCTAATCGTGGCAAAAATTTGACTTTTCATTCGGGCGATCAAATGGACTTTGACCGATGACCGTGACGTAGTTCGTGACGTCACGAGTTCATAGACAGGTGGCACGTTGAATTCCGACATCCGTGGAAGAAGTTAGGACATTCGGAAGTTTAGGGGCATTTTGGTAATTTTGGTTAAAAAGGGGCAAATGTTGACTTTTTGACCAGGAGGTCCGATGGCCGAAGAACCTTTGAA
This sequence comes from Prinsepia uniflora, assembly GCA_032719365.1. NCBI lineage: Eukaryota > Viridiplantae > Streptophyta > Magnoliopsida > Rosales > Rosaceae > Prinsepia > Prinsepia uniflora. The sequence continues at coordinate 17,252,790 of CM064870.1, forward strand.
ATGGTTCATGACGGTTTATGGGAACCGGCATGAACCTTTGAAATGGTTTTTACGGGTCATGACGGTATATGGGAACCGGCATGAACCCATGAAAGGATTTTATGGTTCATGACGGCTTATGGGGGCGGGGCATGAATCCTGGAAAGGTTTAAAGAATGATTTCAAAAGGTTTTTCATATTCCATCCTTTATATGTGATTGTCTCCTCTGGGGAGGGTCGTTGGCCTGGGTGGACCCCGGAGTAGTCACTGAGCACTGACTGAGTAGAGTCGCCCCCTAGTTGGGTTCCTTACTCTCAGGATGGGCATGGTTCGTTACCTCCAGGGAGAGTCATTGATCTACAGACATTGACATGGGTGGACCCTGGAGAGACTTGGGTTTGAGACCCCGGTTAGCACGCACATAGCTCTATTTCACCGTGACAGGTTCTGGATATGAATATAATGGATAAACATGATTTCAATTGGTTTGGGAAATTGTATTTTATGATGATAAATGGATTTGGGCTGAGATCCCACATATGTTCTTATGTTATGGTTTTCAGTAAATGGTTTTGGGCAGGAGCCCGTGTGACTTGGATTTATGAACTTGGGGCTGTGACCCTAATTATGGTTGTTTAAACATATGTGTTTGAATAAATGGCTTTACTATGCATGCATGCTTTTTAGTGGAGGGTATAAAGGTCTTTTATGGAAATATTTTAATAAACTCTTTATTTTTGTTCACTCACAGTCTTTCTGTTTTTAATACCCTTCAGGTTGACAGCGGATGTGGACTGTAGCAGAGATCGAGATATCACATGCCTCCTCCAGATCCTGGCGTACTCTAATAGCCCTGGAGGGCAAAGATTGGAAATATCCCTTGTTTGACACTTCGTGTCAGACTGGAGCAGGGTCATCCCGCACTAATCCCGGGGGGATTGGGATGGGTCTTGTCAACGTGGTATCAGAGCGGGGTTGTCTCTATTCGAGCAACCGTGTAGCTCTTGGAGTACGTACACAGGTCGAGGATGTGATATCTCAATGGGCTACAGTTCGTGGTCAACCTGATAGCAGGATGCCAGTACGATAGTTAGTAGGATTGTATCGTGGTATGTCTTGGTTTGGCACTTGATGCCGGGGTTGCCATAGTTCTGTCAAGGATGACAGTGTGGGACCCTACGGAAAGGCTTAACATAATAGTATTTTGGAGTTGTGATCGTGAGACGGTTAGTTGGGATCGTCTTCACGATGTCGTAGGATCAGTTCCGATGACTGGTTAGGAATAGTGACAATCGGATGGTCGGATATTGTTGAGTTAGATGATCAGATTTGGTTGAGTTAAATGGATTTACTGTGGTTGGCAGTTAGCGGTCGGATTCGTGGAATCCTAGTGGATTTGACGATAGGATTGGATTGACGTCTTTACGATGTCGGGACCGCGGGGACGGTCAAATTGTGGATTGTACTGCAATTGGTAGCTTGCAGTTGGGTTCAGAGTAACCCTAGAGTGTGATTGTGGAACCCTACCTTTGGGTGTATGGTTCGGAAAGGTGCGTTGACGAGTGGTTTGACTTTGAAAACTATTCGGATTTGAGGCCGTTAGTCGGTCTAGTCTTGTCAGCTTGTGTTGGGACTGCACTCTGCAGTCGGGGTTGTACTTGTCGGTTAGACCTAGTTGGTCGTCGTACTACCGTTGTTGTGATGGATTGTTGGTACAGCTAAGGTCGTGGGTGACCTGGTAGACGACAGTGGTTGAGTCGAGTTACGACTGGTTAGAGATTGTTGGACAAGTTATCAGGGTTGGTACTTGTATATGGAATCCCGGAGCGGGGATATAGAATAGTTGGTACGATCGATTGATTCCGTTGGACGCGAATGTCGATTGTGATGTCTGGTAGTTGGGTCTGCACGAGTCTGTGGCAGGCACTACTACCGAGGATGGTTGTAGTTACGGTTGTTGGGGATCGGTGACGTTCAGGTGACATTTCCTTTTCCTGTATGAGTTGTGAGGGTGACTGTACCCAGAGTTGGGCACGATGGAGGCAGAGTTTCTCCTATTCGAGCAGAGGTACAGGATCGTCACTCGGTATGAGCGGAGATCCAGGGTTGTCAGTTTTACACATGGTGTGTCAATACTGGTGCTGGTGCCGGTGATTACGACGACGATGAGTTACGAGTCGGATGCGACTCCGTCGTGATGGGCATATGTTCGGTATCTGTGGTCCCAGAGTGGATCTCAGATAGAGTTAAATTGGTTAGGGGACACGTGGTTGATGTCCGGGTATGTTGTTTCCAATCTTGTGGGAATTTCAGAATCGCGATAGGTTACGATTGAGGTGACGAGTGGAATGCGGGCTTTCCGCATTACTAATGAGTATTTCGAAGTTAGGTGACTGAGATTTCTCATTTTCTGCTGGGTGGCAGACGATGTTGGATTACGTGGCGTGGTGAACGCAGCGAGTTTTGTTCGCATTCATGTAGGATGAATTTTGGCGTCATTGTCATGTGTCATTCTTGATTTTTCCTAGGTGGAAGGACAAGGATTGATACGAGGTAATCAGTGAGAACCCACAGTCTCGACGTGTCTCGTCGTTGACTGATCTATTTTAGATGTGGGAAATGGTCTAGGACTTTGGGCGTTGTGACGATCCTCGATCGTGACGTCTATAGTCGGTTGACGTAGTGATGGATCTGGTATGGTATATTACTCAGGTGAGTAGTTTTCCGACGTGGTCGGATGTGGTCAGCCTTAGAGATGTGTTGATATGGGGGATTGGCTTCCCTATGAAGTCAATCGATTGTATTGTGGTAATCGGTTGAGCAGGTAACCGATAGGTTCGGTTTTGATGCGTCTTGGTAGATGTGAACGATATTTCGGGTTTTGGAATCAGATTTCTGGATGATGATTCAGGATTTGATTTTGGAACTTGAAAGAGGATTTTTGGAGCTTGACATTGGATTTTATTTTATGGATTTGGGTTCGGAATGGTCATTCCTGATACTAGTCTACGTAATGACGATTTCGGATTCAAATTTGGACATGATTATGGATATGATTTCTGGGTTTGGATTCGGGATTTCTTACGAAATTGCGGACTCGGATTCGGATCTGGAAATAGATGATGGGTTGGAGTTTCGATTTGTCTAATGCTGGATTGGACAAGTGAACTCCATAATTGAAACGTGATTGGCTACAACCTAGGTGGTTGTAGGCTGATTGATGGGTAGTTGTATGTACCTTGTACGTTGTTCGAGGTACGATACCGGGCAGACTTGTGGTGCCCGGTGACGGTATATAGGTTATACTAGTGGTATGTTGGTGAGCGTGTTGGTAGACGGATTGGTTCCGATACCATTGGATTAGTCGAGGTCGTGAACTAGACATTGGATACTATGCAGTGGGTCATGGAATTTCTGATGGGTCTAGTTACACACAGATTGAGTGAAATGCTTTGTGGGTAAGTGTTTACCCATGGTTGAGTGATTTGGTGGTTAGTGTAACCACGAGTGAGTATAGTGACAGTTTTCGATTGACGACTGTCAAGTGGTGACAGTTTGTAGGAGGTGTCAGCGTGGATCGTGGTGTGAGGTCTGATGACTCCCAGTGGGAGCAGACGTCAGGATAGTGGTTGAGCAAGGAACCGTTGACAGGACCCATCTCAATCCCCCCAGGATTACCGTGGAATGTGCCCTGCTCCCGTCCAACAAGGGGTGTCAGACAAGGGATAACCAAGAGCCACTGCCCAAACGGGGCATCCAGAGTGAGCAAGGATCGATGGAGGAGGTGTGCAATGTCCCAGTCTCTGCTGCAATCGCATCCATAATCAACCTGAAGGGCATTAAAACCAAAAGCTGTGAGTGGAAAAAAACCAATAAGTTTATCAAATACATTTATAAGACATTTATGCCCTCCAATAAAAACGTATGCATGCCATGAAAACCAGTAACCAAAACGTTTGCTCAACCGAGCCATTAGGGCCTTAGCCCAAAAACCGTTAACCAAAAACCAAGTGTGGGAACTCTGCCCAAAACAGTGGAATACCACAACCATACATAAACAACCATGTGGGCCACTGCCCAAGCCATAAATATAAATCCAAAAATCCAAAACCATTTAGGGTCCCCGACCCGACATACCATTTCATAACCAATAATCCATTTTTACCACATAACACTCATCCAACCGAAAAGCCATTTCATAGATTCATTAATCCATATTTTACCATTACCATCACCAGCATCCCAGATGCTTAGCGTCCCAGACGCTAGACGTCCCTGACGTCATATCTCACGGTATAATAAGCTACGCGTGCTGCTCGGGGTCTCTCCGGGTCCATATATCTGACATCCCTGATGTCTGACGTCCCTGACGTCAATCATAGCAATCCTGCTCCTGAGTCATCATACGGTCCGGCTGCTCCGTATAATTACCCCTCGCAGGCAATGCACCGTGACTTCCCCAGTGTCCCAGACATCTGGAGGAGACCATCATATATCCTTGTATCCAGATGGTATATGGAAAACAGTTTTATTAAATCCTTTTATCACATCATTACAATGGGCCCTGCCCGTAATTTCCATAAAACCACGTAATTCCATTTAGGGTCCCTAACCCAAAATCACAATTATTAAACATAGGGTCCTTGACCCGAAATCACATTTATAATCCAACTGGGCCTCATGCCCTATTTTATGAACCACTGGGCCCACGGCCCGATTTGTAAACCAACTGGGCCCGCAGCCCGACTTTATAAACCCACTGGGCCCACGGCCCGAATTCGTAAATCAACTGGGCCCCTGGCCCGATAACATAACTCAAATGGGTCTCAGCCCGATTTCATATCAACTAGGCCCCTGGCCCGATTTCATTAACCAATTAGGCCCCCGACCCGATTCTCAAATGGACTCCAAGTCCGAAATTTCCAACATAATTGGGCCTCAAGCCCGAGTTCATAGTTCCAATTTCAAAACCATTTCATCACATTATATCCCAGTTATAAATATGAAAAATCCATGTAAAATCGGAAAACTTCGATTTACGTGCAAGCACGTAAATCGCCTCGAAATACGTGAAACCGTACAATTTACCAACAACCAAATCGCATCATACAATCACAATTATAATCCATATAAAACATTTAAGCATGCATAGAATTTATAAAACCAAAGTCCACTCATAGACCGTTTTAAAGGTATGCCTCGATACGCGTGCCATCGGCCCTCCCGGGCCACACCACTATCACCGGGACTCCCAATCCTTTCCAAATTACATTAGAGGGTCACTAACCTCATCATTAACATCCTATCAAAGTCCCGTAATTTTCTCGAATTTTTAACTATTTTTAAATTTGATTTAAAACCTTCGGACATCCCGAACAAATATCGAAACGGTGTTCGATCGACACGAAACCAATCCCAAAATGTTCGTTACATTAAATAGGACAGAAGTCATGTTGACCTCACCTCGAGATTCGTGTCCACGCGCCGTCACGCGCCGCTGTGAGTGGCTGCGCGTGAAACCCACGCGCCTGCTACAGTGTCACCATCTAACCCGTATCTCTGGTAAACGGGTGCAATTTGCCCGCGATACGACCTGGTTCCAATCCTATCAATTCAGCCTTAATTACATCAATTGATCATTCAATTAGCTTCGTTATAAGTTTAATTAAAGGTCTGCAATCACAATTACACGATTACATACTCCAAACCTCACGATTCGATGATGAACACCAAGAACACCTGGTTACTGTTCGTTCATGGAATTCCATCAATTTCGATCGATATCCTTAAATTGATTCAACCAGAAGCTTCCATGGACTCAGTTAAACATTTCCCCCAACTCAATTGCTTCAATCCAGTGCTCAATCTCCACGACTCAAGCTCGATAGCCGTCACTGTACAACCATGGAAGTCTGCCAATCTCCAACGTTTTCCTTCAATTGATGAACCCAGAAGCATCGTGGGATCATGAGAAGTAGTTTCCCCACCTCAATTGAATCAATCGAAGCCTCAAAATCCACGACTCAAGGTTGAATTTCCTCCTCTGTCACCAAGTGTGTTCAGAGCCAATACGTTGCCAATTTCCTTCGTTCTTTCGACGTTTCTGATCGTAGTGATCCCAGGAAGCTGAATGTGAGCACCAAATCGATCCTCACGGCTCAATTCCTCCATTTCGAATTTTCCCCCTAATTTTTCTAAAAATCGAAACCCAGAATTCAACACTCCCTCAATCCCTCGTGTTTCCCCTGGTATCCCAATCCATTAGTCTCTCATTTTTCTCTCAAGAACGGCAGAGGAAGGGAGCCAATTCTCCCAATTCTCCCACACTGATTTTTGAAGGTCCACGGGTAAGAAACAAAGAAGAAGAAAATGGGGAAAAGATGGAGAAGGAATGATGATGTTGTAATGATAGTGTTGGGAGGGAAACATGGAGCTGGAAACAAGGGATGGGTGACACTTGTCACTCATCCGGATGTGCACAGTCATCGGTTACTATTCATTATTATATTATTATTTTAATCGGAGCCTCGGTTCGTAATTTCGTTTCCTTGACCATAACTTCGTCGTCGAATCTCCGATTTCGGCATGCCGCCTGTCGTTGGATTCGTATCGACGAGACCTACGTAACGGTCCTTGGCCCTTGTCCATCGAACCTCCCGATCAAAAAGTCAACATTTGACCCCAATTGACCAAAATTACCAAAATGCCCCTCAACTTCCGAACATCATAACTTTCTCCTCGGATGTCGGAATCGAACGTGCCACTTGTCTATGAACTCGTGACGTCCCGAACTACGTCACGGTCATCGGTCAAAGTCCGTTTGACCGCCCTATCAAAAAGTCAACATTTTGTCCACGACTAGGGGCAAAACGGTCATTTTGCACATATTATCCGATTCCGCCCTACTAACCACCGTTCAACCTCACTAATCAAGATTAATCACTAATCTAATCCCGAAATTCGGGACGGGTCGTTACAATCTTCCCTCCTTAATAAATTTCGTCCTCGAAATTCCAACCGATCTAATCTCAACGTACTTCCTTCCTTAATTAGTTTCGCTCTCGAAACTCGACTACCCTGGCTCCACAAACACCCCGTGGAAAGTGAAATCGACCACGCAACACGTGTACACCCGTACACCAACTAATCAGACAAAACTTGTCTGCACCCAAACGTACCAGTAGTACTCATAACGCAATGACTACATTCGACCCCGTCGAATGACTGAAACCACTCATTTCGAATTGACACCACTTGTCAAACCGACCATTTCGTTGAAGCAACAACTCGACGGTTCCTTTCTCACTCACCAGTCTAACCTGGTATCTACTCCCACTGGTAGTCAGCCGACCTCACTCAACGATCTATGTTGACACATCCTGAAAATCTGTCACCACACAGTTGTTGTCAGTCGAAAACTGACACTAGACTCACTCGTGGCTACACAAGCCACCAACGTACTCGACTCACAAATACACTTACCAACATTTCACACGACCTGTGTGTAATTAGACTCATCGGAAATACCATGACCCATTGCATAGTAATGTCCGGCCCACGACTAATCCAGTGGTATCGGAACCAATCCGACTACCAACACGCTCACCGACACACCTCGGGTATAACCCGTATACCGTAACTAGACATCGCAAGTATACAAGGTATTGTACCTCGAACCAGGTACAAAGTACACACATCTATCTAATGACCAGACTACAACCACCTAGGTCATAGCCAAACACGTTCCAATGATGGAGTACCATTTGCCAATCCAGCATGAGACAAATCGAAACTCCACCCATCATCTTGTTCCAATTCCGAATCTGAATCCGCAATTTCGTAAGAAATCCCGGATCCAAACCCAGACATCACATTTTTAATTCATTTCCAAATCCGAATCCGAAATCATTATTCCGTAAGCTAGCATTTGGAATAATCATTCCGTACCCAAATCCGGAAATATACTTTCAAGTTTCAAAATCGAATCCCGAATCGTCACCCAGAAATTCGATTCCAAATCCCGAAATCTCGTTCACATTTACCAAGACACACCAAAACCGAACCTATCGGTTACCCGTTCAATACCTCCAATTGACTTCATAGGGAAGCCAATCCAACCTCCACACGTCTAAGGTTGACAAAGTTCGACCAGTCAGAAACCTACTCACTCGAGTAAGATACCATACGGGCTCCACTTCGAAAAGAAGTTCAACTCCGCCGTTTACGACTCACACACCCAAGTTCGTATCGATCCTTGTCATTCCACCTAGGAAAAACCAAGGATGATCCAAAACAATGACACCAATACTCATCCTACGTGGATGCAAACAAAACTCGCTGCACTCACCACGCCATGTATCCCAACATCGTCTGCCACCAAGTAGAAAATGAAAAATCTCGTTTACCTAATTTGAATACGCAACTCCCCCCTGATGACCCCACAACACACATGGGCTCACCAACCAATACACGCTCAACGTACTGGTAACTATAGTCAATGTTTGTCAGGGCAGAAAGCAAAAAGTCAACCCCAATAACTTCAGAATACCAATCACCAAAAACGAGCACCACTCTCGTTCCCCAATCATAACGCTCCTCGAATCTAAGGTTCCAACCATGTTGGAAACAGACATGCTCCCAACGAGATGTCAAGTCTAACCACTAGACTTCCTACCTCCTCAACTCACTTGGACAACCCCGTGTCCACAATCAATCCGTTATTGTTCCGTTCGCACATCCCAACCTTTACAGGTTCAACACTCGATTTTCCAAGTTCTCAGTTACAAAATTCCACATCTATAATAAAAAACATATCATCACACCAATTTTGGAGTTGCCAAAAACTCCCCCAAATCCACCAATTCATGACGTAGGGGACGTCACCCCAAAATTCCTTAAGTCTCA